>JAWWEQ010000055.1:22579834-22655841 GCA_035583055.1 Torymus tubicola | reverse complement strand
TTTTTCAGTATTTCTTTTAAATACAGCTAAACCTGTCGATAACTCAAGTTTATCAAAGCGTTAGGGTCTAATATTCTGGAATTCTTCATATTTTGGCATCTAAAAACATACCTCAAAGTTTGAGCAAAATCCGTGATCCGGAGGCCGTGATCTCTCCTAGTTAGTGACAGATGTAGAGAGAGGAACGGAGTGATAGTGATGAAGAAACAGAGTCATAGAGATGGAGACATAATTACAGACATAGAGATCGAGATATAGATATAGGGATGTAGAGACTGAAATATAGATGCACATACATATAGACAGATAACCTCTTTTTACCATATCCTAACCGGAAGTACCATTTTCGCTCCCGCAAATACGCGAATATCATATTTTTGGCTCGAGTATGTTGAAAAAGTAGTATACGCACAACCGGACCGAAATGGGCAAGTTTTTTCCTCCGAAGATGCGTAATCTATTATTCTTGAGGTATGATAGACTACTCTATAAAGTACATACTCAATGGAAAAATGATATTTCTTTGAAAAAATAGAAACACACTAAATTTAACATATTATATTCTAGATTACAATTAAAATATTCTCAAAATTCTAATTGGGGGTTGACGAGCGGAGCGAGTAAGAGGTACTCCCCTAGTGTGTGTGTGTATGTGTGTATATATATATAGAGAGAGAGAGTAAAGGAAATAAATATCTCAGGTTATTAATAAATATGCATCAACAATTTATTTATATTCTGTAACATACTTCATATACATGCTTTTTTCATATTTTTATGACGTATTATTTTACACCATACTATAGTGTATTTAGTAGAAAATCAACATTCTTCTATATGTATATGTACATGTTTGCAAACAAATATATGTCACTCAGAAACTGCATTAGTGCTTGGAAATGAAATCTAAGCATATGAGCTTTATAGAAATTCGCTAAATTTATTTTAATATTGTATTTATATTTACATGTTTCGCAAGTAATAAACAGAAAATTAAAAAACTGTAATTTCTTATTTTAAAATGATATTTTCCAAATTGTTTGTAACTATATTTTAAAAGTATAGAATTAATTAATTTTTCGGGAAACACAACATTGTAAAAAAGTATGAATATTTTTCGATTCCATGTTATGTGAGATAGGTATGCTCGTGTTTTTTTAATGAGTGATATATATTTATACATTTTGGAACTGCATTTTATTCGACTCTAACCGGTAGAGCGATAAAAGCTTATAAATTTATTTATTAATATTGAATATCTAGCTATACTACTTAAAAATAGAATTGCATTTGTTTATATTGTTGAATATCTACTTTAATAAATGCTAGTCGTCGGTACCATATGTATATCAAATTATTTTATTTCGATTGTATCGATGCCGTATTTTCAGAATTTCTATTTATGTTTCATTTTTCAAACAAGAACATAATATATAAAAACATTATGAAAAGTAATATCTTTAAATTATGTAAAAATCAAAATGATTAAATACGTAGAAAAAAATTTCGTGATCTGCCCATGTAGATAATAATTTGGCCTCAAAAATTACAAATTTATATTCTTTTAATAACATGAGCGGTATATTTTTTACAGCATAAGCTTGGAACACATAGTTAAATGGACAATATGAAAACTACATACTTAATGTTTTGATTGAATACTAAATTTTGTATGTGATACTACGGTGTAACACAATAGTTCGATTCTTTTTTTCTGAGCAATAATTTTTATTGACAAATTATCCTAAAGTATAATTTTTTATAAATATTTAATTAATTACAAAAAAATAATTCTGAAAAAATTTTGTTATCAACTATGCACCTATTAATTTTTAGTCAAATAAGTTTTACACATTGAATTAATTGTGACATTAAGATTCAATCATAGTATCAGATGAATTTATCATACTTTTCATAGATAAAAGTGGTCAAGAAGTAACTATTGCACATTGTCATCAGGTACGTAGTACATAGGTGACGTATCGTTTACGCATTTGTTTACGAAGTTGGTACTTTCACACATCTTTGATACAAAACAAAATTGTATGATACTTAAAGATTCGAGTGTAGACAAATAATAGTTATTTAAATTAATTATTGTAACAATTTTAACAAGTTAAAAAATGTGATGTTTTTATTTATTTTTATATTTTATTATATTAAATTTACTCAATAAATTCTTACTCATATTTTTTCAATCGCGTTTGTTGTTTAAATTTAGACTCTATTTGTCATGAAATTGTTTATTAAATAAAATTTTCTTCGATCTTTATGAAATATAATTGGATGGTATGGTAATTTATATTCAAAATATCTAATTTTAAATTTTATTATGACATGTATAATGTAATTTAATACAAAAAAAATATTTTGTTTTAAACTACTCCAGTCGGCAATTTATGGTAATATCAAACTCGAGCACTCGTAAAATACCGTAAGCGTAAATAACTATAACGGGGGACATTATCAGATTCGTCTATTTAATATCATTTAGAGTACTGACAGAGTACTATTTTTTCGTAAACAAATAAACTTCTTAGAAGTTGTTTGTTCGCATTCCTTAATTACTGATCATGTGATACAGCCCAATATTTTACAAAAATTAGTGATTACATAATTTAGCATTTTTGATTGCTTGACAATTAATTTGAACACAAATAAGATTTATTATCGCTGTATAAAATCTAGTAATTTTAAACATTTTATGATGAAATTTTAGTAATTTTCATAATAATATTTCGGTAATCACTAAATATTTTAAATAAGCATATCAAAAATCTGGTACTATTAAGTCTAGAGTCATATTCCTCTTCTAAGCAATAAATTAAATTGCACACAATAATGTGCTAAAAATGCATATCATAAATATTCAAATCTTACGATATATCTGAGAAATATTCCTTTTTTTTTAAATTTCCTTATCATTTTATAAATAATTCTTTTATAGACTTGACGATTGATATAATGCATGTATTATTATTATTCTGCATATATCTTTTTGAAGTTGACTCAATAAAATGGACCACTTGAATTGACTGGACCATTTGACTGGCGATCAGCTATTATTTTTCACTAACACAACATGACGTTTCTCTTCCACACGCTTGCGCTCAGAGGTGTGTCTGAAAAGGGTGTAAATAAAAAAAGGAAATTAAGATTTTTGTAAATAAATAAAAAATAAAGTAAGCCAAAAGAGAAAAAGGGTTGCCAAAATATAGAAATATAAAGAAATTGTAGAATAAATAAGAAAATTTGTACTGAAAAGGTTGTGCTTTATAAAAAAAAGGATGTTAATGTTATATAGTAATACTATCTGAACCGTAAAAGCCCAAGTAAGCAATTTATACTCCACCTAATTTTTTTCAAATTTAAAGCTATTTACAGTGCTTTATATATAAAAGATAAAATAAAGAGTAAAATCACTTTCTTCTGAATAATTCAATTACGTGTTTTATTACCTATAGCATGGCAGTACGTACAATGAATAAACAATAAATTATTTTGTAACAAATAATTATGTATATTTTAGAAGAAATAAAATTATATGACTTATTATGTGCATACGCGCACTGACGCGCGTGTGTCTCGAAATACAGTAGTATATTACGTAATAATTATGAATCAACTATTGCATGGCATATTTTTTAAATATACATGTAGGCAAGGTTTTGTTGAAACACGAATTCCTTATAAATTACAAAATTTAACAATTAAAATAGTAAGAAAGAATTTTTTTAAATTATTGTAACGTACAAATTTAGATAAGGTTAATAGTTATTCGTTACATATATTTATTGGATTTTAAATAAGTATGTACAGAGAGTGACCACAGCATATTCGTTTACATCTGGAGGTAAAAGTACGAAAATTCGACTGTAAAATCATAAAATTGAAAATAAATTCGGTAGCTAGACAAAAAGATGCATAAATCATAAAATAAAATTGGTTAGATTAGGTAAACTAATTATAAACTGAGTCGAGTCAAACATTGATTATGAGATGGGTAATGGGAGGTTTTATGGATTGCACTTATATTGTAAACGATTGTCATGCTCCTTAAGGGTATGTCGGAACTAATTATAAATTTCCGGATTGTGTTAATTTCACGTTATTTGAAAATGTTCTGGAAATTTTTCAAAATTATCCAATAAAAAAGACGAGAAAGATGGAAGTAACGGTTTTTATTCTATATAGGTTGCAACACTCCCTAATTAATGTATCAACCTATTAAATAAAAATAAAATTTTCAATAAACAAATTATTCAGTGCAAAGAATAGTTCGACTTCGCGCAAAATTATTTTCAATCTATCTGAAAAAATGTATAAAATAAATATTACATTGTTTATTAAATAATATACTCAGAATATGTTTTACAATTTATTTCATTTTTAAAAACATGAAATCAGTGATAAGTTAAAAAGCTTACAGTTATAATGTACAATAGAATATATATGTATTAGAAAATATTTTTATGAGATACATATAAAAAGTCATATAATAAATAAACGCCATATCTTGAATCATTATACAAAAGTAAACAATTATCCACTTAACATTTGTTCTTTAATTGACCGTCTAAATAAAATAGAATACTTATTAACTTGCATTCTATAAATTTAAAAAGAAATATATCAACAAAATTTTTGAATGGTAATTAATTTTCTTATTTATATTATGTAATATCACAAAGTCATTATAATAATTGTTTAAAATAAATAGAAACATGCAACTGAAAATATTTTAAAATAAAATTTAAAGGTTTTTTTCCGCTATATAGCGTATCATAATTTTTTTAATTATTAAACGACAAATGTGATAAATATTAAAATTTTAAAGCTAGTAGAAAAGGTAAGAGAAAACATTTTCGAAATATAAAAAGAAAAATTTTCCAATAGCCTAGAAAAATTCGATGGTCAACCTCACAAGGTAGTTTCTGCATTGGTTTCTTCTTTCATTGTGTGCGAAATTCGTAATCTCCGAAAAGCGAGTACGGTACAGACACAAGAGAAAACGTCTTTTGAAATTCGCATATATATAGCACACAACAGACATCTTGTAAGTATGGATTATTCCACTCGTAACAGTCACTTTCAATGATGAAATTTATAAGAATAACAGTAACGCTCTTAAAAGAAATTTAAACCATAAAAAATACCGAAACGAAAATTTTAGAATATATTTACTTGTAAAAATTAAAAATAGAATTATGCAGTCAAAACATGTATAACAATGTATTGAAAACGCGTATGTGTATTATATTTAAAATTTCAAAAAAATTTCGGCCGTCCGTCTAGAATTTTTATAAATTTTCATTATAAGAATTGAGATTCAAGAGATTTGTATTTTCGATATCTATTCTATCGGAATTAACAGAGATGACAATTTCTCGTGGAACGATCCACGTGCAAGTCGACGTGTAGATACACGTAACAGCTGAGTAAAAAATCGATTCGAGCATTGTATACGTGCAGTACACATACATTAGGTACCCACACACACAGACGCACAGCGTGCAGCTTGTGCATCCAGGGCTCTCAGCCGCGTCTTTATTCTCGGGCGGATGCGCGCCGGACGCGCAAAAAAGAGGAAGGCCTCGTTTGCGTCGCTATCTGGCGCGAATTAGCCGCCCGCTAATCCGCGGGGCCACAGACGCATTGTCAGCCGTGTGCACGTAAACGGCAGTGTCCGTGTGCAGTGGTCAAGGCACGCCCCTGCGCGAGCCGAGCGCGTACTGTACGGCCGTGACGATGGCCACGTGCCGCGTAGTGGTAGTGCTGCTGGTACCGTCAGCCGTGGCGCTTCTTTTCTCTCTCACTGAGCCCCGCAGCAGCGAGCTTCTGAAGCTGCTCAGCCTTCCAAATCCAAAGCCTCCTCGTCTCTAGATTTTTTATTGTTTTTTTTGTTAAATTTAACTTGTATTCTCATGCTTGCTGGATTGTTTTTTTTTCTCAGCACCTATTGCTTTAGGCTTTGTCTCAGCTTTATTTATAAGGACAAACAAATACTAGAATATTACATTTCTCAAAATCAATATTCGTGCTACCATAAGATAAAACAGTCAAGTGAATTCACACCATTATTTACGTAAAAATTGAAAATATATTTCTTTGTCCTTGTAAATTCTCATTTTTATAATAAGGAACATATTTGTAAATTGCTGAAAGCTGTAGTGAAAGCATAGACGAGTCGCACTAGTCATTATTCGAAACGACTGAGCAATTGATTTAGTGAAAGGATAAGCTTACTACAGCATTCAAGACTAGTATTCACCCGATAAAGTATACAATCCGGCACCAAAGCAAGTTAGAAACACTGATTTTGAGTTGACGTTGAGTCGATCGACAATGAATAATTTTAGTCAGGTCGGACTAAAAAATGAGAATGGATCAGGTAAACAGAAAAGTGTACTAACTTCATCTGAATATTGAAATGATGTATTTATATTAAATGAATAAATAAATAAAATAATAAAAAACTGTACATATTATTTTAAGTCAGCGTTATCAGTCCACCATGGTTATATACCCTTTTTTTTTATAGTAAAACTTCGTATTGAACAGTTATGTATCAATTACATATAAATCAAAATGAAAGGTTAATTGGAGTTACGTTTGTCATCCTTAAGGTGATGCGATACCTACGCTATTACTCAAAATTGGGTTCGTATTTTTTTCATTTAATTTTGAATTTAAAGAATCAAACTCTTTGGTACGTTGTAGTTCTTAAGTAAACTTACAGCCTACCAAAGTTTTTTTCTTAAAATTAAAAATTGAATAAGAAAACCCAGAATTGAGTAGTAGCGTGGGGTGTCACATCACCTTAAATTAATTATAGATAGAACGTTATCAAGTCTAAATGAAAATAATGCTGCAATAAAAGTTTAATTTAGAAAATGACCGTAATTATTAGAATGAATCTTAAATTATTATTAAACTTAGCATTGATACAGTTAATGAAGCTTTATTTTGATTGCACACAATGTCATGTATTTTTCAACACTTACTTTCAAAACGCGATTACTGACTTCACAATCTCAAATAATATGCAATTAAAGTATAATGAAAAATAATAATCAATTAATAATTTTAGAAATAATTTTATAAATGCTGTTGTATTCAATATTTTCTCATTTTTTTATTTCTTTTTTTAGTAACAACACTTCTAGCGGTTCTTTACGCTTCAATCGTGGAACAAGGACAAATATATTACAATTCACGAGTTAGGAGGAACATGAAGACATTCGGAATTTTTAAAATCATAATGAAAAACGAGCAGAATAATCAATAATGTTATTGATTTGGTTTTTGGCCTTTTTCAGACTTGAAACGTTGATTTCTTCACAGTAAACTGATTTTGTTGAATTTTGTGCACTGAGTTGATGAACATCGTAAATTAATATTTCATAATCATTAAATTTATGTTGTAAAAAAATGCTTTCATAGTTATTACTTGAAACACGCAGATAATCGCATATTCCTTTTCCATATACAGTATAAATTATACATAACAGGCTTCTACAATGAAGCGGATGAAAAAAGTTCCCGGTATTAGATTTGAGTAGACAGAACAAGACACTCACGGATGCTTACATAGGTAAAAATTGCGCTTCCCGTACACCATTTTCATTTGAGCAAAGCTTTGGGAAGCAAATATTGAACAGAAAAAGCTACTAGTTTGTACAATTTGTAAACCTCGTTATGTTTAAGTATTGTTCTTTGAAAATTAAAAAATGAATGTACAACTTTTTCCTTTAAAACAATAGTATTTCAAGTGCATAAATTGTACATTTTTAGAAATTTTGAAGCACTCATTTATATTCCCTTTTAAATTTATCCTTAGTGTCAAACAATTTTCTAAAAAGAATCTGCTTATGATTCTAACGAATTTACATATTATTTTACAGTTTACACTTGCTCGGTCTGCTGTATCTATAAGTCGTATTGTTAGAAAAAAAATGAATTGTAATTGAAAAAATTTTTCACATGATAATTACTATGTCATTTGGCCGCTTTTGAGATTCAACATGTTATATTTTACTGTAACAACAATAATATTATGAAAATGTTCAATTTCGAATGCGTGCAGTATAATATAAAACGTTTTATTTTTTTAATGTATTTGCGATAAAAGAAAGCATCATAAATAATTTAATCAAATTTTTGTCATTATAGTTATAAAATTACACAAAAAATTAAATTTGCTTTTTTCGTTGTATTTTAATTCTATGAATAATATCAATTATATGCCTCCTTCCCGTGCCTCCATCAGATCGAAAAAACTGAATACCACCAATATCAATTTTAATTCTGTCAAAGAAAATAAACGGGCACGTAAAATAAGAAATAAATGCAAAATTTCTAAAATTAAGTAATTAGCTACTTGTATAAAATAGCGTTCAATTATTCTGATGCCTATTATCATCAGTCGTACAAGCTTCAACCATTCGATAATATTTTGTGATTGAACAACATTTTGGTTTCAGAAACGTTCATAATAATTTTGAATCGCGAATTTTTTCATCCTATACATAATCTCGAAACAAATCAGTCTTAACCCAATGAGCTTTAACACACAAAGCGATTAAAAAATTCTTAAAATTACACAATTACTACCTACTTATTGCCACTTTCTTAATATTTGCAATTAATAATAAAATAAATATAAAAAATAATGGAAAAAATAATAAAAATCAGGCACCGTCGAGTGTTAATTCTAACAGAGGAAAGACTGATTGAAGCTTCGATTTTACAACTTTAGTGCAACTTTTTTTTCTATGTGATTTTTGTGTTAAACGCTTCATTCTTATTTTTTCGCAATATATAATACACGAGCTCGTTTATGCATATAACTGCATAGAGATATGCTTTATAATACGTATATGTATATGTATAATAATTACATAATGATAGACAGAGACTTAACTCGAGACACAGAGATACACGTACTCCTATGTATGTATAGTATACTGTTAGTGCCTATTGCAGTCGGTATTTCAATTGTATAAGCAGCACTTTACTTTTGTAGAGTATACTTAATGTATAATAATTAAGTTCTCAATCATTGCTAAACATTTGCAAATAAATTTTTCTTAATTTTCTATACATCTCAAAATGATACTATTTAATCTGTAAGAAATGTTCTGTAAGTACATAACATTTTTAAATACGTTTTCTAATGAAAAAAGACTGTTTTTAATTTTTATTTTTATAAACTTTCATTGGTTTGAAAGGATTTGTACTTTAAAGGATCACGATTGATCTTACGAATTTCATTTTTATATTAATTAAATAATAATAAAAGCAATAGGCAGTTATAAGTATGATATTAGAAACTATATCTTTTAATTACTTAATATTCAATTGTATTTTGAGATTATAAGAATTCTTAACATTTTGTCTTTGTAAATACACCCATAATTTGAAATTTACACTTATAGTTCTTCAATAAGGAATGCTTTAAATACAGTATTAAATCTCGATAAAATGTGACACCAAAATATAACATTTTTCATTAATCTTTATGTTCTCTACCATTTGCATGCCATAGTTAACATTAGGGTCAAAAACGGAAATGCATAGTTTAAGGCATTATTAGCATTCCTGTACATATATAAATATATATGCACATTATACATATCCGTGTATACTATACATACGTGCAGGTCATACATATATATGTATACATAATATTTATAGTAATTACACGATTACTTCGTAATAAAATCGGGATTAAGTATCACCACTTGTCTCTATAAATAGATTAATTTGTATTTACAAATGTTTCTTTATATCGTATCGCATTTGAAATTGAGGTAAATTCCTCTTACCACGAAAAGCATTCCATCTATTTTATACGTTTTCCCTAATTACCAGATAAGGAGACGTCCCAAATCACGCGCAACTTTATCGAAAACATTTTTTTTATTTTTCATTATCTAAATCATCTAAGCGTCTACGAGAATTGATTTCTGTAAAACGTAAATAAGAGGAGTATATAAAAATATAAAATGGAAGAAGTGCCTCACGTTCCGTTGTATATTCACAGCGAGAAAAGTATAATTTCTCTCTACTTTGCTTTCAAGAAATTTCCATCGATTTCAAATGCTTTTTTAATAATAAGAATCTTTAATTATTGTGTAGCGCGATGAAAGTTCTTTAACGCAAGCAATATATATAATAATAACAACGTCATCTACTTACTAAAGCATTTTCCGCTCGGCAATTCCTTAAATATTCTTTCAAAGTCTTACGCTTTTCTTGTTTAGCGCATATATGTATGTGTGAATGTTTGAATGTGTATGTGTCCGTTATTGCGATATCGACTGGGAAATGTCGCGAAAGAGTCAGAAACAAAGAAGATAAAATGCCCTCGAATGGAAGGAGGTGGGGTTTCACTTTGCAGTGAACTTGTCACGCGTCCTTCTATTTATTCTTCCGCCTCTCTTTAATCTACCACGCTACACGCTACAAGCTGTAATAGATTTTTGCTTAGGCGAAACAAATTTACCCACTTGTGTATGCATGTTCGCAAGTCTTTAATGCGTCTCCGCACCGTGCGCATAGGCCAAAACTTTCCGGGCCTTTATCATGTAACATATTTATATACTCGTAGCAATCACTTATATGCTCACGAGGCTAATTTTTATAACTTAAAAAGACACTCTTGCTTAGACTGCTAATTTGGATAAATCTACAAATGTATATCGAGATTTTTTATTTAATAAATATGTGAATTTGGTAAATGATAATTTTAATTAGTAACCATGTCTATGATTCTATAAAAAGAGAGTGGAAAAGTGTCCATTTAAGTTAGCTTGATTAGCTCACCAGAAATGCAATGTTTTCAACAATCATCAACAGGTATAGATTAGCAAAACGGAAATCTTTTCTTTCTGCGGTTTCCTTCTAATATTGCTCCGTTCTCGGCATATAAAAAAAAAGCACAAGAAAATATAGTCATGCTTCCTCAAATGTTCCTAGACTAAGTAGCGGCGTGCCAGTCTCCCGTGTAAATACTTTAGTCGCTTTAATATCTAATCAATGGAATTGTAATTTTTGTTCGTTCCGAGGAGAGGGTAAGCGTTTTGGGTTGTCAGCGCGGGGCGACGCACGCTTTTTCTCTCTTCTCTCATTCTCTCGCTCGAAACAGAATGGCCGTTGTACGTCAAGTCGCGAGCTCCGTGGAGGCGACGAGGCAACTTCAATCTCGCTGCAGAATTTCCTGATCGGGGAAAACAAGCTTTTCAGACCATCGTTAAAGAGACTGCGCGTCTATTTAGACTCTCTTGGAAATCGCGATGCTAAGCCTTTTAATACTTTACGCTTCTTTAGAATTAAGGTAAGATGTATAATTCAGATAATTTTACTAACTTTCAAAATATCATACCAAATTTAATTTAATTTACCTACATATTTGATCAGTATACGACCCACCCGTATAATAGCATAATTTTACGTCATGCAAAGCCTACGTAAATCAATTTCATTTTTAGCCTTTAATGTAATTTTACACAACTAATTATTACAACTCAAATTTTTTTTTTAATCTACATTTCTAAAATCAACTAACTTTTGAAATAGTTTCCTGTTGCATTATTCTACAATGTACACATTTCCTGTTCAAGATATAAAAATACTGGTTTGTTTATATGGAAAATTAATTCTTAAGTTTTTAATAATATTGCTGTTACTAACAGTAGTATAGGAAAGAAACGACATATTCGTAACGTAAATAAACATAGCAAGCATAAATTTAAGTCACACAAGCTCAACAACAATTATAAAAAGGGTAAAATTACAACCTTTAAAAAGCTTAAAGCTACTCCAATTTAATTGTTTCACAGCTCATTTTCTTTATCGAGCTGTTCTCTCCAAATCGCCTGAAAAAAAGTTAATACATCTGTAATTGACGAAAATGGGAAATTAATTTACCCAAAACTAGAAAGTCAAATGAAAAAATCTACAAAAATTACAGAAAATAAAAAGTGCTTAAATTTAATAATAACATCACAAGTGACATAAATATTTTATATAACATTAATAAATGTATAGAAAAAATTTTGAAATGTAACCAGAAATTTAAATTAAAAAAAAAAGTATTTAATTTTTTACAAACATGTTTTTTCCTAAAACATTATTATTTCTGAACAAATAACTAATAAAAGAATGGAGGAACTTTAAAAAATTTGATGAAACTTTAAGATTGGATTTCTAATTTCTAAAAGTGGAGTCGGATTCCTATCTGCTCGCCTACTTATTTCATTGTTTTTTCGTCAACCATAATTAAAAACGATGTTTCTTGTAATGAATATAATACGGTAAATATTGAATATCAATAATAACAATTTCTTGACAGATTATAGAAATACAAAATCAAGGATGCGTATAGGCACTGTTTAGTTTTTAATTATTTTCTTTTTATTCAATTTACACATTTTTGTGTTTACTGAAATAGCTTGTTTAACTACTTTGGAAACATGTGCATTTAAATATTTTCTCTCAAGACTACGTTTAAAAAGAATAATGTATTTTTGGATAAATTACATCTCCAGAAAAAAATCCCATTAAAATAACTTACGTATCAGAAATCAACCGTTAAAACCCCGTCAAATGTTGAACATTTTTCATATTAATAACTATATTTTAATGTATATTAACCTTCAGAATCAATAATAAAAACTTAAAGCTGAACGGCGTATGTTATGCATGACCTGTGACGTAAAATTATAACCAATGTAAAGGTTGTATTTTTACATATCATTATTAACTCGTTGCTCTAAAGCATTTTTCTCGGCATCTGATTACGAATATATCTTTTTTTTTAATCAGTAATATTACTAAGTGTATAACGATAGTTCGCTTAAATGCCAAGTGTATCAACTATGTACACCGTGATTCATATTAAATGTATTTTAGTATCACCATTTCCATGTTCAGTTCAGAAATGTTTAAAAACTTTCGTAAAACATTAAAGTAGAATATGATTAAAGAATGAAATGATTATAAGAGGATTGGAAACAAAAAACGAGGTTCACACAAAGTGCAAAAGGATAAAACCACTCCCGAAGTCTTGATCCAGATAGAGGAAAAAACAAAGAGAAAAACCCAGAACGATTGTTGTTCACTAGGCAGTCCAGTCGGTGGCACTTACCATTTCCGTCGTAAGACTGGCTAGGGCCTCCTCAACCGTTGCCGCTATTCTACTTCCGTTTTCCGTTTGTTGGCTTCCTCTCACTGGCGTTGTCGGACAACCTGCAAAATTTAGTCGCATTATAAAGCCATCGTATTGGATTATCTCCAAAATCGTATCGTAGGATAAGAGGCGTAGCGTACAGAGAACACAAGTATGATGAAAGTATATTATAAATGCCAGTGATCATTTAGAACGATTTCTAATCTATGGTAATTCTTAGAAGATCATGGCGGACCACGAACTCAACGGAGAATCTTTTCTTTACAATAAAAGATTAGAAACAAAACAGTTATACTTTCTTTGAGTAGCAAGGCGTAAAGCAGTTCAAACCTTGAAGTACCAGACAAAAGTAAAAAATTCATTTTTTTGGTCATAGCTATATCAAGTTTCATTTATAAAAG
This sequence comes from Torymus tubicola, assembly GCA_035583055.1. Classification (NCBI taxonomy): domain Eukaryota; kingdom Metazoa; phylum Arthropoda; class Insecta; order Hymenoptera; family Torymidae; genus Torymus; species Torymus tubicola. Next base: position 22,642,248 of record JAWWEQ010000055.1, on the reverse strand, counting down.
CATAAAAATGACGATAAGGAGAAAAAATGTGCAATGATGTTTTTTTTCGTAATTAAAAATAAAAACTGTGTTGTAGGATAGAATTGTATTATGCTTAAAACGTTTTAGCGTGATAGTATTTTAAAAAGATTCAACGTAGAGTTCGAGAGGCAGACTTGAATTGTAGTTTGAAAAATGTGAAGTGACAGCTAATTAAAAACAAAAATTTGGACTTGTTCAAGCAAAAATTCAGAAAATATATTGAAGAATTAAGGGTCGAAAAATGCTCACTACGTGCGCCTGTACAGAATGATAAAGCGTGTAAGAGTTAAAAGAAATAGGGTTGGCGTGAACGTATAACAATTGGATTTTGATAAAGGAAGAAGTATATAATAAATAAGAGAAAGAAGGCGGAACTTATCTCAAAGCTCGCCGATCCTATGCAACTTGTCTGAACTTAAGTAAAAAGAGTGAATAGTTATAAAGGCTCTTTTTGTATATACGCAATACTGCTTTATTGTCGACCTCAATATATATATATATGTGCGCATATGCCGCATATGACATAATACGTATTCACATCACAATCATTTCATCGCCATCTAAACAGTACTACAGATTTTGGTATTGGGCCTTTAATATCGTCTTTGTGTATTTGTAGGGAAAATAAATTCTATCTTCGCATTTGCAATTCTTTGATGCTTTCAATCTTAAAAAATCGTCGAGACAAAAAAACGACATCTCCATAACAGTACACAATAGATCACACATTATATAAACAATAAAATCATTTATAGTCTATGGTCTAATAAATCGTTACTTGATAGTCTATTTTGAGTCCATTGCATCGATGAGATTCGTTAATAACGTAACCTTGCACCACTCACAGGTATCACCTCACAACAATATCTTGAAAAATACGATCTACGAATACATGGACGAAACTATTAAATCGAGGCACTTTCTTACGACGGATCGTTAAAAGAAAACGCTACTGAAATCTAAGCGCACTATAGAAAAAAAATGAAGAAATATAATGACAAGTAACGTTTTCCTTTGATCGTTATAAATTTCGTTTCAATGATTGCTATACATTCTTTTTGATTAACATTGTAAATTTGTACATTAATGATACGCAAGTTCATTTGTTTTCCACGTAGTGATAAGACGCTTTAGCACAAGTTTCGACTTAGTTAGAAAGAGGCGAGCGAACACAGTGGAGAGATGTAAGATAGATATCTATAAAAGTCATACAAGTTGGAGTATGAGCATACGCAACATGTAATTTATCAGCATGGATATAGGATAAAGCTTCAGCAGCGCGCGGCTACATTCAGAGTTTGTTGCGAGCCTCTCTAGCGCGCTCTCTATATATCTTCAGGTGGTGGCGTAGTAAAGGTGGAGCGCGTAGAGGCACTTACCTATATCGCCGCTGCTGGAGCTCTCGGTGAAGGAGGGCGTGCCCTCGGTCCAGGTGGGCGTCGAGCCCTCGGCGCTGCCCGCGGGTGGCGTCCAGGTGAGGCCGCCACCGCGGCTGCTGCTGCCGCCGCTCTCGACGCTCAGCGAGGACTTGGTCTGCCGGCCGTCGCCGCTGCCGCTGCCGCCGCTACAGCTGCTCTCCAAGTGCACGTCGGATATGCTGCGAACATTTTTCATACTTTATTTTTCACTTTGCAGACGTATACAAACAGCATTTACTTTGTGGGGCTCGAGTTGGAATTTTTCAATATTAAATTATTTTCTATCGACTCTCGCTGTCTTTTATGTTGGCCAAATCTCCTCGAGTCTATGTATAGACGTACTTCAATTAGAGTATACCGTCTAACCAAACACGACATGTATCTACTTGTGCACGTGCAGAAGAGCAATCATATTATTTCATAGCATGCTTTTACTTTAACTAACTTCTTACATTATGAAATTTCTGTTACACTAGATTTACTCAAGAGCGCTACTACTATGGATAAATGATAACTAAAATAAAGTCTTCTGTAAAGACATCATAGATTATAGTGCAATTAAATTAAATAAAATGTTTTTATAAATACATCTACTTAAGAACTCACAATATAAGAACGTCACTCATTTCTTTTCCTTCCCTTATTTTACACTCAAAACATTGAGTGAATACACATTAGTTCTTAATACATGTTATAGTAAAATATTAATAACAAATACAATAAAACTGGATGACAATATTATTTTAATTAATAAATATTTATTATCATTTAAAACTTTCAAAATATAAGATTTAATTCAAAATATCGCACCTTTTTAAAGGTCAACCAATTGCAGAACACGTTTTAGTCGGCTTCACTTTTCTCGGATCTCTTTTTTAAAAAGAGAATTACTATATGATATAATAGGTTTTTAAATCCTTGCTAGTGTAAGGTAGTAGTAAGCTAGTGTTTCTTTATAAATCGAAGATTACTTAGATAAAGTTTAATCAGTCCTATCGGAAAAGTTCGGAAGTGATTCTGACAGTAGAATTTCTGTCAAGTTTTCCCATATTTCTGATAAAGTATTTTTCTTTTTTTATAAATTCATTTGAACGAATTTCAAGTCATTTGCTACAAAGGAAAGCTATGTCATATTTTCTATAATATATTTCAGAAGAATATAGTTAACCCATTTTATGATTTGACAACTACTGATATGTTACGGGACTAGAATATTCTTGAAAAGATTATTTATTTATGCATTTTACGCATTATTAAAATTTTTACAAATAAACGCCTACTTTATTCATTATTAAAAAAAAAATGTAACAAACTTTAACAAAGTTTTCATCATTTATTACATGTCGAATATGATGTGATCGCTTTTCATTATGGATATTTTATTTTAATAGTTTTTTCATATAGATTAAAATAACCGTTCCGCTACTGTAGTGGATAAATAAATTAATTTTGGAGTAAGCCGATAATTAATTAATTCCGAAGGATTTATATTATACTAGAATACGTAAAACATAGCCTTTAAAATGAGTAGCTTAATAGGTAATTTAGTGAAACTAAAAATAACTAGGAAATGAAAGTCTGGAATAGACAGCAGCTCGTGCGGAACATATGTATATAGTCGAGCGGCGCGACACCCCAGGCGATCGATATCGTCTGCGTCCGCCTCATAATTGAATAGTGAATTACATGCGTGCAACGCGATCGAAGGTATAGATGGATTATACGGGGGGACGGCTATAGCATGCACATGACGTACCTGACAGTGTCGTGGTAGGTCTTGGCCATGGTGACGTGGTGCACAACCTTACTGCTCCTGCTGTGCGAGCTGGCGAGGCTGCTGGTCAGTATCGACGGACTCGTGGTGCCGGGTTGGTGGTGGTAGTTCTGATGATGATGCTGCTGCGGGTGATGGCCGCCCGAGGCCAGAGTCTGGTCGTTCGAGCGCACGGCGTCGTCAAAGGGCGGGGGTGGGGTGGAGCAGGTGGAAGGAAGGGTGCCACCTACGGAGAAGCGCAGTCTACCGTTAGCACGTCTCGTCAGGCACCGATCGAGCGCGAGATCACCGCCGTCTCCGGTCTATGAGCATCGGCATTACACAGAGGAGAAAGAGAAAGACAGAAAAAGAGGCAGACAGACAGACAAGCCAAACATAGATAGGGCTGTGATGCGTCATGTCACAAGTAGATAGTAGAGAGAAACAGATGAGAAAGGGATAGAATCAAAGATAAAGAGAGAACAGACAGAGACGTTCACAGAAGGTGGGGGGCTAACATTGACCAAGACCGCGAGTTCACCCATTTTCAATCAGGAGTACAGCCTACGGTTCTTGCAGCTAAGCATGACGCAGCTCGGAAAGATTCATTTCAACAGTCAACATCTCTCGTCGTCATGGTTAAATGCAACGCTATATGTATATATACATTTACTAGAAGTAGTATCAAAAGATTAGAATAAAAACAATCTACCTACAATACTTGCCAAAAAGTATATCAATAGTTCGTTCAAGCTTTTCCAATCATGTACAATAGATTACACTTTTTGACAAACAATATATATGTCCATCTAATATTATATATAAAATATCAAGATTGAGAATAATGATAAGTCTAATAAATGTTTGTCTAGTGCATTATGGTATATTAATCACATGCTCTAAAGAGTTTGTAATTAGGAGGGTTACCTGAAAAGAAAATCAACGTTGAATTATGTTATTAACAGACATCGGTGATTGAAAATGGGTTACTTTGCGTCTGTAAAAATAATTGAAGAGCTTAGTATATCATTAGTAAAATTATTAAGTAGAATTTCTTACTATAAAACATTCATATTTAATTAAAGGTTTTAAGAACATAAAAACGCATTTTTATCAGCTCTTCAATTGAATGGACTTATCAAGGGGGAAATAAAGGTCAGAAAAATAAATCCAAGTAACGAACAATAATAAAAAAAAAGTAATAATAATAATAAACAACAGAAAAAATACAGAATTATCCGCCTATGCCCCCACAAGATGTACTAATAGCGCAGATATAAGCTTACACAGCATAACTAGCAAAGCAAGGAGTTTAAAAGGAGCTTTTTAATTAGCATCAAAATTACATTGTTTCTATAAATTGAATAGGAAATCTTATCTTGATGAACGTCTAAAATTATAGTTGATGAATAGGAAATTCAAATTCAAAATAAGATAAAAAGTTTTCGTTATATTTGTACGCTTGTACATCTTTGATATTTTCATTTAATACAGTTTTAATAAAAGTAGTATCACTATGTGTAACGTATATTACAAACATGAAGTCTTTTAATTATCTATTCATTTGTACAGTAGTTATTATATTCCTTTTATGAGAAACTTATCTTGTACAAATAACTATGCTTTATAAAGATATTAAAATTTTCGAATTTAGTATTAACAATATTATCTGAAAGTATCTGAAATTAGTTTGTAATTATACGGTATAAATTTTGCCTTCCTCACTATTACAAAACTTGTAAACACCTGTAGGTGTTTCCCAACGAACAATCGAGTTAAAAACGCAACCAAGCAAAATCATCACTTCAAAAACGAAAACAAATCAAAATAAAAAACAATAAAACGAGAAAAACTCGAAAGTGAACATGTTTAACTTTGAAAAAGCTGATAATGCGTTTATAAACATCGAAACAGAAATGTTAAAAAGTGCAAGAAAATTAATTTTTTTTTTATAATAAACCATATTTTTTGGGAAAACAAAGTGAAGGTAGATTAAAGCAGTCCTTTTGCTTTAATTATTAATCGTAACATCAACAATTCAAACATAAAATACGAAAAAGCAACGCGTACGAAAAATGAACAAATTATAGAATATTCACAAAAGGAAAAATCTGCTCGATCGAAATTTGGCACATAGATAGAAATTTTCTAGTTTAGCACAACTATAAAGTAGTCGATGGATCATTGATAAGACATGTACCAGTGATAAAGTGCGTTTCAACAGATTTTTCCAAATGTAAAAATTGCAGTCGTCGTCAACCGGGTCATAAAAGTCATAGGATCACTTTTTCGAATAGCCATGCAAGAATGAGGAATTCCGATAGGTAGCACGATTCCCGCGACTTTCCGGCTGATCGTCCAGGTACTGCTCGCCGGACGAGGACGCGTTCAACGGTTCCGGATATTGCTCACTCGGAGCTCTAATCACGTTCGGATTCGCGCTGTCGCGCCGGCTGAAGATTCTCTTGGCCCTGCCCCACTCGGGATAGGCGTGGCCCAGGAACGTGCGGCCAGTCGACGGATCCGTCGGCGCGCGAGCGGGGGACGCGATAGTCAGCGAGGCGCGAGACGTCGATGTCGCGGTGTCCGGCCCTGCGGGCGCTCTCATCCAGGCCGTCCGGTCCGCCAGGCGCCTCCTCAGCGTCGGCAGCGGGCTCAGCTTCTTCCTCTGGCTGTACCTCACGCGGATCATCTTCAGCAGGGCGCCGCCACTCGCGGCCCGTGACGGCCCCTCCACGACGGCCAGGCGCTCGGTCCTCGAGCTGTCGAGCCGCGGCTGCGGGCAGCTCGTCTCGGGCTCCCTGCGGCGCTGCTCCTCCCGGATCCTCCGCGTCCTCTCCGAGTAGGTCTCCGAGTGCTTCTTGTCCTTGCGCGACATCTTCCAGTTCATGAGCTCGGGGTTGCCCGCGGGGTTGATGAAGTACGTGAACTTGGGCATGTTGATCGCGGGCGTGTAGCCGTCGGGCCTCGAGCCCGAGGTCAGCCGCGAGACGTCGGAGCGGGGCGAGTGCTGCAGGCTGGCGCCGTCCGCGCGCTCCCCGCTCGCGCGCCGCCGGCCCCGCTCGGGCCTGAAGGGGTACGGGCTCGTGCGGATGACGTACGAGTCGTCGAGCCGCTCGACGCTGACGAACTCGTCGGGGTCCTCGTCCTCGGGGAGGCCCGGCCGCATCGGCCCGTAGTGCACGTACTCGGTGTTCCTGCGGTGCGTCCTGAGCTCCTCGGGCAGGGGGCCGATGCCGAGGGAGTCGCGCGCGGGGAAGGGGGGTCGCGAGGGGGGCTGCCTCGCGGCCGGCGTCGGCCGTCGGGCCGGGGCGAGAGTCTCATGCATGACTACCGGGGCTGACGCTCGACCTAGGCCATGCAAGCGGAGAGCACGAGTCAGCCGACGAGCCGCGTCATCGTCTGCTTCCTCATCGGCGTCGTCATCATCATCACCTCGCTCGCCGCTGCTGGGCTTGCCCCTCGCGGAGACGCTGCCGCGCGGCGGCACCGGGGGCGGCACCTTGCCCGACGGCACGAGGTTCGGGTTGGGCGGCGAGGCGGTGCTCCGCGCTGCGCTGCCCTTGAGCACCGCCGGGTACTGGGCGCTGCTGCCGCCGAGGCTGGCCTTGCCCGCCGCTGGCTCGTGCTGCTGCTGGTGGCTCTGGAGGGGTGGCGGGCTCACCGGGCCCGCGGCCGCGTTCACCGGGGTGGAGGTGGCGATGGGCACGGAGCTCGAGGAGATGCCTATGCCGGCGCCGGTGGCCGCCGCCGCCACGGCCTCGCCCGCGCCGGGGCTCACTGTTCGCATGCGCCCAGAGACAACACGAGAGTCGTAACGTGAGAAAGGCCCAGACAGAGAGGACGGATGTTGTGGGATCCGGCGGCTGGGAAGGGGTACGCGCTAACAGTGTACACCGATATCGAACCGGGATGCCTGCTGACGACGCGAGGTAACATTTTACCGAGGAACATTCGCGGGCTATCGACCTTCGACCTGATTGTGTGTTTGAAAGAGACTTCTTTGCCGGGCACTCAGCCTCGAAAAACAATTGTTATGAGTATATGGTATTTTTAAGTGATATTCATGTAAGAAACTGGGTGTAAAAGATATCAATGTTCAAACGATTGTGGACCCTTGAGCTGTATATGATGGAATGATATATGAATCGAGAACAATGTAATGATAACGAGATATTGACAAAACAGGTGTAAAAAAGTTATTATTTATTATTGCATTACGTGTGTAAATCTTTGTGTTATTTTGTAAATTCTTTAAGTACTATGTAATGTTAAAATACCTAATGAAAACTTTGGCAAACCGTAGCGGTACAATATTCGCTAATCATATATACAATAACACTGCAATAGAATTTGTTAGATTTCATTCGTATATATAGGAATTTTAAAAATCTTATCAGTGTACACTGTTTTTCAAAAATATTATTAATTACTGCAATGATAAATATTCAAAGTGAGTGAACATGATCGTAAATCGTGCAGAGTTGTGTACAAGACAATGCTTTTATATGAACTTAATTAATTCATATAAAGTTGTATAATTTTTAGACACGAAAAGTTATCAAACTCATAAAATGTAGATATATTTCATACGGACTTATTTTTTACAGTAATAATTGAAAACTGATATGATATGTAACAGTACATCATTACATTTACTAGCAAATATCATAGCTTTTACTGTAGAAGTATAGTATAATTAGCAGATATAAATCAAAATATATATATGCGTATATTTTTAGTCTTTTTATCTTGAAACATAGTTACATAAAAGTCAAAATATTTGACTTTTTATAATTTTTATTTAGATATACCATTGACTGATTTCATGAAAATAATACTTTTTTTTTTTAGAATGAATAATTACAATAGTCAAATATTTAATGTAGTTCAGTAGTTAAATTAATGGGATTATTTATTTTTTAAATCAATTTTTAATTTCAAACTTTTATCACACAGAACTATTTCACTCAAATGTAAATTATGTTCCTCAGATAGATTTTATTTATGAAAAATCCATAAATGTCTATATTCCATAAGTGTTTAATAGAGATACAAACAGGCTCAATTTTCTTGTTTGCATTATTTTAACGATATTTACTTTGTTTATTATTAAGCTTATCAAATTGTAAACAAATTAAAATAATATAGTAATGTTAAGACTGAGAATCTATATCGTAATCATTTTTTTATATAATTAATAGATTTGAATTTTAAAAAAGCAAAACGTAATTATAACGTGAATATTCTTAATCGTTAAATCATACTTATTTTAATGAAAAGTTGATTATAACACGGGTACAAATTACGTCATAAATACATTTATGGATCTAAAAACTCGTAAAAAAATCTTGAAATCAAAATATTGACTTGTAAGTGTATTTACATATTTTAGAAGATGTAAACGCATAGATGTATACCAAAGATTAACTTTAATTTTATCATCGTTTTACAAGACATTGACTATTTGTACGTTCTGGTTCGTATTTAACGAAGCCTCAATATAAATTGAATGCATATCAGGAAGGACGTGTTACTTGTAAAATGCGATACGTCTGTACATATATTATTTCAAGATTGTTTTCGAGTTTGTAACTTCAAGGATGCCAAACACATACCACACATGACAGTTAAATGAATGTAGCGCGAAACTCACCGGGCTTCGTGGGTGAAGTAGCATGCATAGCCGAGCTGCCAGTTGCCGTCACCGCTAAACCATCACATACAACACCATGCCATTACCATTTTGGCGAATATAGCAGAGGCAGATAAATTATTGTTTTAATCGAATGCGTACACAAAAATCACCAAAACATATAAGACTTCTATATACATATACAAATAAGTAAAGTATATTTTTAATTTCATAAATTTGAAATTATTACTAGTTTTTCAATTACAGTGTTGAGTTTACTTCATCATAAATATTAGAAACATGACATTAGAACAAAAGTAATAATTGTAAAATTATTCTTAGAAACAATAATTTTTCTGCCTTCATTTTAGTACAGCACAAAACATATTAGTGCATTAATGTATGATTATAAAAATAAAAAAGTATGTAAAGAATGAGTATAGTATTTTGCAGTGGATGCGATAGTTAAAGAGAATAAATTTAAAAAGTTAATGGTAAAAGACAAAGGAACAAATAATTATGCAAAGTAATGAATGATTCGACTGCTGTTAAAAATGATGAAATGACAGGTATGAATAATGAAGATAAAACGACAACAAATGGTTTAATCAGTCTCTTGGATCATTCGGTATTCGGTTCACACTTTGTAGTTCGCTGATGGTAGACAGGTGAAAGTTTTCGAGGCCGGTACTTCAATGGTAGTTTTGGCGAGAATGGATTTTCGATCGGGGCATCTATTGGCGCGACTCCGTTTGCCTTATAAGATGTTTGGTCTTTTTAAAGGGAGTTTGATAGCGAAATAGACGTCTAAAGTTTTACAGTATAAAATTTTTTATCAAATAACCTTTGTTATAATAAAAAAATTTGCAATATTTTCCTGTGCGTAAATAAAATATCAATTTGTTTGAAAGTGAAAGATTAAATGTATGTTTTTATAATTTTTTTTTTAATTAAAGAGTACCTATGATTCATTTTGTTTATGAAAACAATGAAAATAATTCTTCGGTAACATGTTTTTCTATCTCGAAAATATATTCATTATTTTGTCGAATCCTATGTTGATGCAATTACTGAGACTTTATATGTAAGCCTCTGAAGACGGACTTAACCTATTTTAAATAGTGATAATATATACAAAGCATGAAAAACAAAAAATTATTTTTTCTTTTGCAAAATAACTAAATTTCATTTCAAACATAAATAAATATATATTTTGTAGCTCAATAACATCAATATTTTTCTTTCCAATTTATATTTTACTGTTATGTGACATATTTTTAAAGATACTACTGAAAATTAAACGTAATATAAATTTACGCGCAAGAAAACTGTGCAGTTACTAATATTGACAATAGCGTCTTGCATCCATTAAAAGCAATGCGCGCGCTCGTAAACCATATGTTAAAAACATAAAAAATGTAAAAATAAGAATGTACGTTGTTGCGTATCTACTGCCGGCGACGTAACGAAATAAAAGTGAAGAAATAATAACTTTCGTCAACGAGACAAAAAATAAATATAGTAGTTGTTGCAGGCCGAAAAGGCTTGCGAAAAGCAGCGGCACGTTGCATTCTGCTCGTGATACGTGTAATATATATATATAAATATATATATTAATATAAATCGAAAGACTCGACTGTTTCATATACATACGTGACGAGAAGTGAGAGAAACAGGCGCTGGTCGACTTACCTGTCGAATCGAAGTCCGCGCCTTCCAACGGCCTCAGCGGCCTTGAGATGCTTTTCCTCTTCGACGGAGAGTGCTTCAGCGCTGCAACACAAAGTTTAAGATGTTGTAGTGGCGTCCTTTCGACATTTCCGGGTCTTTATCGTTTTCTCGCGGTCGAGGGAATCGTATCGCGGCTACACTCATCGATCGTGTAGCTAGATTGATGATGCACACGGTTAGTCAGAAAAAGTTTTCTACTTTCAAAATAAAACTTGCTTATCTGCAATGTTTTGCATTTGGACATTTACAACTTATAATTTAAAGTAATACTGTAAAATATTATACTATATCGCAAACCAATTTTTTTAATTTGGGATACATAGTTTGAAAATTTATTATTTTATCCTTTATGGTATTTTGAATGCTTTTGTCATTTGACAATCGATATTTATATATAATAAATTTAATAAACTTTTTGAATATTAGTTGACACAGCAAAGTTTTCGTTGTGGAAATTGCATATAATTATAGGTCGAAAAAAAGCAATCTCCCACAATCGCAAATGACAGTTGTATAAGCAAAAAAATCAATTCAAAAATTGAAAAGGCTAACGCATATTCAAATGGCAATTTGTACGAATTTCATTAGTTGTTTTAATACTATAAATAACAATTCATAAATAAAAAAAGTAGGCAATAAGCATAATTTTTTAAACTCAGTAAAAGTGACAAAAGTTGTCTTTATAAAAATTAGCAGACATATAGCAATTTGTGCTAGAAACTATAGTAAATTTCTTGACAGTGTGATTCTGTCCCACGGTTATAATAAAATATAGTATTTACGCACTGAGAGCTCAACTCGTTTTGGTTGTAGCAAGTTAGTGTCAAATTCGTAAACAAATGCATTCTAGTTGGTTTTATTTTTTCCTTAAATTATTAGTATAAAAATAAATACTAATTCTATTACGACACTACATTAGAAAATAAATTTTTAATGCATTTTATATGCTATATCTTGTCACTTAGTCGTCCACTATTATATTATACTCTTTACAGTATTATATTACAAGAGATAATTTGTTAAACTAATCTAGTTTCTACACATCGTCGTAGAAAATTCAACCAATTAACACTGTAGTTAAGTGCAATGGTAATTATGTTAAAACTTTATTAAAAAATAAAAACGAAAGCGTGAATTAGAAGTATGTCTACTTAATATTGTACACAGATATTATTGATATTAGTATAAAAACTTTGTGTTTTAATTACTGATTTATTTAATCGATAATATAGATTTATATTCAAAAATAAAAGTACAAAGAATGCACAAGATGAATTATTTAAAATGTAAATAAAATCTATAAAGAAAAATGGATTAATAAAGACACAGTCAAAAATAATTAAGATTCATTGTCCGTACTATATGAAATAACAATAGTGCAATTAAATTATTAAATAGTTACGTTCATTTATAATAGGATCTAGTGAAGGAAAAAACTGTGACCCATATTGATACATACAATACATCAATTTTAAAATTATTTAAACCGAATTAATCGAAATTAGGCTTTTGAACAGTTGTTTTCTGTTAGATTTAAAATGTTCAAATACATATATTTCAAGTTTATGCGACGAACTTTATTTAATAGATCTAGGTATGACTGTTCTTGATGAATTCATTTTAATCTTTGAATTTTTAACGTATTTCGGGATTCAGTGAATAGGGGTTGTTAAAAGCAATGTACACGACATTTGCATGCCGTCCAGAAAAAATGGTTTTCACATATGATTCAATTGCAAGAGCAATATTTGAATACAACAACAGACCTTTATCCCAATTCTTCAAATCGCAGCTCTTAACTTTTTGTTGTCTCGATTTTTTCGACTTTTTTGATTTAGATCCTAAAGTTTAAATACTTTAAAAATAAGTATTGAAATTTACAATAAAGCGAATATATAATAAATTGTATTAAAAAAGCAAAATCTGTGGTCAAATTTATTGTGTAAAACAGGATGTAAAAATTTCACTGCGGAGGAACAACAACGCAGGTTCTAAGGATTGATCAATACTAATATATCAAATTTGGAGATTGGAAATCTATTTTAATAAGAAATATACTTAGGTAGAGGACTAGAACAGTTATCTAAAACTAAAGATATTAAAAATTAAAAAACGTTAATTAAAAACCAAACTATCACGCAAATTTAATTATTAATAGGTGTAAGGTTTTAATTAAAAAATGAAAAACATTTCAATAAAACTTTTTCGTTTGCAAAAATAAAAGAATGATGTTCGACTTATAGTTTGTTCATTTTTTTCGTGCAGCGATATCACTCTCAATGAAGATATGAATTCATTATTACTTATTCTGAATTGAAACATTTAGTTACCTCTCAACATTCGTGAAACAACGGAATAAATCATAGAACATCATACTTTTCGAATTCGTCATGTAGGGTATATCGAATGTAATCAATATTATCTTACGTTATCATTGCGTAATTGTTGCAGATATTTCTTATATAAAAAAATTCGTTGAAATATTTAATAAATATTTAATAAATATTACAACGATAAGTTATTTTGACCACAATGAATTACGTATATACATATAAAAGTACATTTAAATATAGAAATATATTTAAATTGCACATGCCACGTATATAATTAAATTTAAAATTTAATCTTTTATAATAACAGTATACGGTAGTAAAAATTCATTACAAAGTGTGACTATGTACACATTTAATTTATCCGCAACAATCGCGTAAAAATAATTTACAATCCCCGTAAAAATTAAATGTTTTAAAAATCGCATACACGTGTATAAGTGAAGTGTTACATAAACATAAAGTAACAACGAGCACAAGCAAGTAACTCATTGAGAATACTAAACGTGGTTGACATGTGAAGCCGTTTAAAGGAATAAAAAAATGTACAAAAGAGAAAAAACAAAAATAAAAAGAATATTACATAGGAAACTTCATGTTTCAATATTAGAACTGGGACTAATTTTATCGAATAATTAATTAAATAATAATTAATTAAATACTACAACTTGATAACACAATACAATTTTAGATGACATCTATAATGCACCATTTTTTTATTTTCAATTAATGTTTATTTTGGTCTAAAAATATATTTTTATTATAAGATTTTATAAAATGCTAATGTTATTCTATAATGTAGTAAAAAGTGAAATATAGTCCCAGTGTATTAAAAATTTTTTAAATAAAAAAGAGAAAAATTATGAAGCACAAGTCGTAAACTCATCACACATCGATACAAAAATGCATAAAACGTAAATCACAACAATGTTTACAAGAAAGAAAACATTGCAACGTCCAGCAGGCAAGATTTGGGGGAAAAATGTAAATTTTGAAAAAAAAAATAACACAACAATTGAACTGGAAAAAACTCTTGGAAACACACGGTACAAACAGACAGGTTAGACAGAGACAGAGAAGAGTTACCTATATAGCTGGTGACGAGGTTACGGAATTTGCGATGATTCCCCTTAATCTCGGGCAGGTCCACTTTAATTGCGACGCCAATGAACAATAGGTGAGTAGAGTAGTTTTATTGCAAGTTTTGTTCGATTGTCGGTTTGGCAGGTCGGGTTCAAAGGGTCGAACACGAAAGAGAAGTGCACGGACACAAAAACATCACATTTAGCCAACTCAGTACTCAACATTATATTATAAAGTCCAAAGTAATGCCTATATATATACTGTATAACCACGTATACATCGCGTCAAAGTACGTAAGAAAGTAGCAATATATAGATAGAGAGGAAGGTATACAAAAATAACGGAGGAATACGCATATGTATAACAAGTAGCTGATAAAATTTTATTTTGCAAGTATTAGTAAGTTCTTTAGGTATCGTTTTTACGAGTAATTTTAATTAGCTACTTTTTGCATTTTTAAGACATTTAAACAACTATACAAAAGTTTCTTTTATAAAAGATTTATTGTGAAGTATACGTGAAGTAAAACAAAATAAAAAGAAGAAACTGATTTTTTTTGTATTAGTTATTTGTCAAATGCTAAAGCATCATTATGGTTGACTGAACATGATCTACATAGAGTTCAAAGATTAGACATAATCAAATAACTTTTAAAATCCATAGTTTTTTCTTTTCATAGTGTCAAAAATGTATTTTGTTACTACAGTATAATTACAGCGGAACAAATAGTTTATATATAAATTCAAAAGTAAGTGGATTGAATGTCTGCATGTTGGAGACAGGTCTGGTATAAAATGAAATGTAAGTTTGTCAACAGAGCAAATGTTTATTGAAAAAATATTTGTATGTACATTGGTGTCCACATTGTTTCAATAGCTGAATATTTCAACAACAATAAAAAAATATTCTAATCTACTTTATCTGCTATTTACTATTCTCCTACTATTACCATATTTTTTCGTCGTAAAAATCCGATGGAAGTAGTTTTACAATAAATTTTTTTTAAATGTTTTATAAAAAAATAAAATCATCCGAATACTTTTATAAGTGTGCTGAAAAATAAAACTCATTCCATCGGATTCTTTATCTACAAATTAAAAAATTGAGTTATAATCTACTTCCACTGGTCGACGAAAAATCAAAGTTTACAATGCTCAAGAGTCATGTCATAAAAAAAATTTGTTTAATTCTACATCTAATTTTTATTAGCATAGTTTTATACACGTTCAAAGTTTAACTACCACTTTAAGTATTATTATATTAGTATAATCAACAGACGGATGTGTGCGAGGCTCGGATTAAGTGCAGTATTGTTTTGTTCATCTTAGAATGAAATAGCAAAACAACAAATGACGTCCATAATCACAGCATGTTTAATAATCTTCCAAGTCCACGTATAAAATACAACGTTTTAATCGTCGCTTCTTTTTTTCGTAGTTTCCATTTATGTCAATAAACGAGAAATACATCAAAAAGCTGTTTTGATTCTATAAATATATATATTCATATATCTTGTGTACCATCGCGCTATAAAAAGTTCTCTTCTAGTTTTATATATTATAACCTAAAATGCAGTTAAGATGTAAGAAAAACGTTATTGTTTCGTCATATGCAAAATGCATCGCTGTGTTATTTATTTTTATTTTCCGCTATCTTTTACGTCACAGTGGTAGATAAGTGTAAAGCTATCACGGCGGGTGTCGTCTGTGCCGAGAAATCTCAAACATTATGAATTTTTAATGACGCTTTTTCCTTGTCTAGTGTCACTTGTGTGCGTCATATTTTCAGCTTCCCTTTGTCTTTATATTAAGAATATTAAGAACTACGCTTATGAATTGTACCTCAAAAATTTTATTTGTATGTACTGCTTTTTATAGATAATAGGAACATGAAAGATAATTTTAGTGAAAAAATATTTAACGTCAAATTTTCTACTTTTATTGCTTACTACTATATTTATTTTATTTCAAATTGTTAATGTTGATGTAACTTCGATTTTGAAATTGCTTAATATTGAAGTAAAATCTATTAAATTGTTGATTAATTACTTGTATATTATAGAGAGCGATTGTTTAGACAGTAGTATATTTTGCACTAAAACATTGCATTAAGATTCCATTATTTTGTATTTATTAAAATATAAACGAGTTTTACGTTTGTGCAAAAGAGCAATTAGGTAAAGTTTTTATTTTATAATTCAAAACACGACTAGATAAATTTCTTTGTGAATTTGAAAAATGAATTAGTCTTTTAAGTGTAACCATTTGGTTTTTAACAATCACTCATATGTTTGATACTTTCATTTGTATTATGGCAAGAAAATTGTTATTCTAAATAAAAATCATTTCATATATTATCTAATAATATTGTTATATATAAATATATGTATGAACTATACTAATTATTAGTTATGTTTACATAAGTCTTTTATAGATTGGCATATTTTGAATTGCATTATCCTATGTAACATAATAATAATTAAGATTTTATAATAATAATTTATTTACCCTAAATTGTACAAAATACTCAGCTATTCTCGTGGACACCAGACTTTGTACAATAGTACATTATAATTACAAGTAATGTAAAAAAATTAATTTCGTTTGAATTGACATTTTACAAAAATTAATCTAGAGTCAATGTTCAATTGCATAATAAAGTAAAGTAGCTTACTCAACAATTGGATGATTTTGTGTAATTAGTTGTTAAGTATACTAAAGTGATAAGTAAACTTAAATATTTTAATAATGTGTAAAAACATAAAACAATGATGAAAATCATATAAAAATATTCTTATGTGTAAGACAAACGAAGTACACCATTATGTCTCATGTCAATTATATGGTTTCTCGCATCATTATTTCGCATTCAACAGTCAATAACCTCATCTTATTATTATAGTGTATGAAATTTGTTTTTCTTTAATGCGTACAAAACATGAAAAATGAGAAATTATAGCAATATGATCTGGTAGAAAATTATTTAAAACTTGCCTTAAAATAATCTTTAATCTGAATTCATATCACAGGAATTTCAAAAATATCAATTGAATTTGAAATTTAGCAGATATAAAAATAACAAATCGAATATTTATTTTTCAATGTGCTTAGTTTTGAAAAATATTATTTTAATATACAATATCTTTAAAAGTTACACAAATTTCAGTTCCAAATGAAATTTTTTGTTGAATTTTTTGATTTTCAGAAAAGTTTGCTAAAGAATCTTTCTACCAGAATAATGATATTTTGATAAATCACAGACATTGATCGCGGCGCATAAAATAGCGTTGGAAACAATGTTAAAAAATATATTTCTAGCTTACAGCATACTGTGCTCTTTTTGCTTTTAGTACAAGTTACACATTACCTACTATATATTTACCCGCAAGAAAATTTCTTCTCTGTTCGTCGAATAACGTAATTAATTTGTTATTAATACCTATTTGTCATTATTTATTGTTCATTAACAATAAATATGCTTCATTAAGTAACAGTACCGTTTTTTTTTTTAAATCTAATAATTTCGATAATGCGGTAAACAAATGCAACATGTACTGTAACTCAATGGAATTGCCATCACAATGTTTCAGACACTTGAATGTTAACAAATGTCGCGGAAAGTCATTAGGAATGGGCTTTGTTGAGTACTAGCATTGAGGTCAAATGTGCTACTAGTGGTTGATTCGGATGGTACTTACGTGAAGGTATCTTTTTGAAGACCGTTTTTGCCATAAAACTTTGGAAGCGCTCAGCATAAAATCCGGGTCGATGCACGGATACTGTATCCTAAAAAATACAATGATCGTCGAAAATTTAATATAACATCGTTGTATACTATATACTTTGTAGCGCATAGGGACCACACTTACACCATCGTGAATCATCGACTTCCATGTGTGCTCAAGTTTTTTCTTCAGTCTGTAACTTTGAAGAATATCAATGATACCAATAAAGAGAAGGAGACGTTCGCCACGTGCATTCCTTGCTGGAATACCACCCGGACTGCTAGGAACAGGTATTTATTAAGAAAAGTCACACGATTAATTATTAGTCAAGTTAGTAGAACTGCCAAACACCAAAATTAATTATTTGTTAGAATAAAAATAAAAGAAACCGTTTATGGTACTCACGGAACATCATCTTCCTCATCAATTGGCTCACTTTCAGCCTGAATGCTTTCCATAGCTGTACTGTGAGCTACCAGCCTTTGCCTATTTATACTACGAGATCTATTAAGAGCTGCAGCTCCTGCTCTATCTTCCCTCTCTCGTTCTCTATCAGTTTGTCCACTATCAGGTCCAGATTCTGCACCATCTTCTTCTGCACTTGTTGACAATCTCTGCTCCTGTACAGATATAATAAATAAAAATCTAGTCATTGTTAAGCATTATTTTACGCAAATTAAAAAATTTATTTTCTTACAGATTTTTCTCTTGCAGCTTGATCAAGATTATGAATTCCAAGTAATAATGAATAATCCATGATTTTAAAACTTTCTAAAACTCTACAATCTCGCTGAATAGTTTTTATTAAAGCATTGTATGTATCCGATTCTAGAAAAATACCCTCTGTATGGTGTTCCATAAAATCCAAATCTTTGTATGTAGGTGATTTTTTTGATCTTTCCGATTTGGATGCCTATCAGAATAAGAATATTTTAGAAAATTAAACAATATAACAGAAAAATAATTATAAAAATCTTTGTAAATTAATAATCCATACTTTTCTTTTATATGTTGATCCTTTTAAATCATACTTTTGATGAAGTTTAACTGCAGATGGTAAAAGATTGTTCATAGCAACAAGTCGAACATTTTTACTATTACATCTATAACAATATAAACCAAAAAATTTTGGCAGTAATGTTCTAGGATTTTGGTTTAAATTCTAAAATAAAAAAATTTTAAGATTTAAAATCAAATAATGTTTTTATGGTAGAAGTATGGTATAAATAAGTTACCATGTAATAACCAGGCAATAGCGTTTGTAAAAATTCTCCTTCTTTATGCTGAACAGTTTTAATAATAAATTCATCATCATCGGTTAGATAAAAAATACTTCCACTAGCACCAGGATTAGATAATTCACGTAGTGAAGCACTACACATAGACATCTAAAATAGAAAGAATGATTGAAAAAAAATCAGAAAACTATGTACAAAAATATGTATTCAATTATAATTGATTATGTTACTAACCAAAAAATCATCTGGTTGAATGCCAAAAAGATCTCTAAAATAACGAAATGCAATAGGAGCATAATTTTTAAACTTAAACTCAGAGAAATGATGAGCTGGTGTATGATTTGAGCCTTCACTTGGAAAAACTGTAGTTTCAACCGTCATGAAATCCTGCATGAGTAAATCTCGTTCTGGTTTGCTTGCAAGACCTCCAATAGCATGTTGTATACCCAATTGGATAGATCCCATAATTTGTGTTGTTTGAATCTTAATAACAAAGAAGAAATTACAAATTTTAAGATTTAGAAATACATAAATTAAATAAAATATTAGAATATTTTATACTCTCTAAGTTTTTAAATACATGAAATAAATAATACAATTTAAAAAACTCTGGTATAAATATTATAGATAATTTTTTTTACATCTCACAGTTTACTTATCCGTAGGTAATTGGTTTATACATAATCTACAGTATAAGCATACCTATTTAAAATAATTTATTGTTTCCAAATGTACCAAAATCCAACCCATTGTCTAGATTGTTCATGATTTTTAAATTGTGTATCTCAATTTCAAAGTAGAAATATTTTTTTTTTAAATTTAAAAAGAGAATTATTCCATACATTACAAGCAAGTGCATATGAGTTTACAGAGGTTTATGAAAAGGAGTCAACTTTTATTTATAGCTCTTCAATTATTTGAAGTAAAAGTTTGCATGATGTTAAAATGGATGCAAAACAATTAGCAATAAAATGATAATCAACTGAAATTATTAACACTTATTCAAATTAATTTATTTTTTGAATCTTTGGAAATATTTGTTAAAATTGAAATATTTCATAGTTTTAGAGAGCATACAGATTTTTTATAATTTTTAACATTATGAATTATATAATGCGGAATTACCTTTTTATAGGTAATTTCACCACCCACGCCAACTCTTCGATGTCCAATTTTTCTTTCTTTTTCAGATTTGTTTCTCGACACACCCGCAGATGATTTAGGGCCGCCATGTTGACCTGTTGAACTCTATACAAACAAAAATTAATTTATATTAATAAAACAATATAAAAATGCTTATTTGCAAACAGTTCTAAAACAAATTTATTATATAATGGATTAAAATGCTACTGTATTAAGAGCAGAAGAACTAAAGAAAAATAAAAGTGCTAATTGAATCTTCCTATGTACCTGAATAAGATAATTACAAAAGTACAATTGCAAATGTTGCGATTATAGTCATATCCAACAGTACAGTCCATAACTAATTTCCTGTAATAAACTGCCCTACAAGCAGAGTATGACAGACATTTTTTGTATTCTGAATTTTTTTATTTTTATAAAAATTTATTTTATGTAAAATAATTAATCTTATGCAATACTGAAATATTTATATTTATATAACCATCAGTAACAAATAATTAAATAATCAATGTGGAACATGTTAATGGTCGAATATCATAGATTTGTTAAAAATATTTACATAGGTTAAATTTTATGAAACTATCAATATTCAATTTTCAATTGACAAGTTATACATTTGTTTGATATGCAAAAATTATTATCACTCAGAACATATACAAGGAGAATGAGAATATACCTATATAAATTATAAAGTGAAATAAAAATATCAGTGAATCATGTATACATAATAACCTAGTAGAATATTTAATTAGATCATCATTTAGATTAACTTGTTTATCAACAGATCTTTGATGACTCAGTTTATATAAAAGCATTACCATTGTCATTGATACATGCAAAAGAATTTACAGATAATAGAAGTACTCAGGAATTAATCTTGGTTAATTCAATTATTTAAAATTGAAAATTTTTCATACATGAAACCTAACCTTTTTTTAAAAAGTATCAAATGATATTTTAAGAAAATTTAGTCACACACATATACACATAGACATAAGCATGTATGCGCCTATCCATACATCCATACACACTTGCTTATTGAAATTCTGAACAGAATTAAGGTAAGCAAAAATATCACTTCTGATGAATAAAGGAAAAAGTAGTAGCCATTGATGCACACACTCACACATACACACACATGGTACTAGAAAGTAGAACAAGGGACCTTGAATGTGACAATGGCCTAAGAATGCACTTATATCGTTCATTTAGAGGTCTCTGAGCTGACACGGATTGTAGTTAATTTTCTTTTTTTTATATTAAGCATAAAATATTTTATATATGTTACAATAGTATTACTTTCTAGTTATGCAGAACTGATTATTATGTATTAGGGAATCTACAACTATTTGTTTGGATTTCTGATGAATCATTATTGAGATATGTCTGATAAAATCATGACATTGCTCATATTAAGTGTGTATATATTGGATTTGATAAAGTTTGTCCCAAATAAAAAGAATAACAAAAGATCGTTGTATAGTATCTTTCATCAAAGTTAAAAAAGAATTAGTGTAAATTATTAAAAACAGTTTTGAAAAATACAAAAATAGATAAAGATTGACATTATATTATCCAGTTGATTGGATGCTATGGATCATATAGTTGTCATTTATCACTTGATATACCATTTGATACATAATGAAAAAAGTTCATTGTAATTTTATGACAGTGTGCAGAAGAGTATTTCAACAAAATTAGCTAAGATATTTACAATTATTAAATATACTTACATCAAGTGCTACAAACTTATCTCCTGCTGTAGATTTATCTGAAAATGTAAAAAATGATTTTCAAATACAAGTTTTTATTCATGTCTGTATTCATATAGCCATCTCAAAGACAAATTTCATGAGGTGACTATTTCTGCATGCATTTACAATTATAAATATGCTTCAATAATTACAAAAAGAAAAAATGATTAGAGAAAATGTTTAAGTTCTTCAGCTTTGAAGAGAAAAAAAAAATAAAATCAAAATCGTTATTTTCCAGCTCTCAAATTAAAAAGCAATAATGTTTGAATTCTATATAAAGTGTAATTTAGCTTAAATTAGAAGTGAATTTCTATTGATAGGAAAATCATAAACATGAACTTAATTAATTAGTTTCATTAAATAAGGTTCTTTCTTTCCATACTCCCTCTGGAGTCGGGAAATTCAAACGCGCGCACGAAGGATAGGAGGCACCTCAACCGTTTTTTAGGGCTTACTAAGCACTCGCAGGGGGCAGGCACAGAGGGGTACCACCCATCAGCTGTCAAAGTTCTCTTATATATTACTCGCCCGTTCTTTTTTCCAAGAGCTCGACACACGCACGCACGTATACGTACCGTGAGCGTGTATACGTATACACACATTCGTGACGTCAAAGTGAGAGTCTCGTCTTGTTCGCGCTCGACGGCCTCTGTTCGCTCACGCATACTTTTATGTTCGCGCACGCATCTGGAATCCGTCGCCTCGAAAGGAACTGGGTCTAAATAAAGCAGTGGCGCAGAGTAATAACAAAAGTACACTCCAAAAACCGATGGCTTCGATTATGCTTCGTGGAACTCGCCGTTTAAATGCCCTCGCGTGGAACTATCTATATATTACATACGTCTATATCAGAGTATATCCATATCGCGCTCCGCTGCAAAGAGAGGAGTTTTATTGTCTGCGATGATGGGAAAGCAGCGAGAGCGAGAGAGAGTGCGGCTATATATCGAGGCAATGGCTGACGTTGGGCTTGTGACCATCGAAGAGACGAGGTGTTATGCACGAGGTTATGTTCGATCGAGTGTGCCTCCCTTCTCAATAATCGCGGAGCAGAGAAGCCCCATAAGGGAGGGTAAACCGAGAGAGATGGAGAAAGTACAAGTCGCCCGGGCGCAACTCGAGAGAGAGAGAGAGAGAGAGAGAGAGAGAGAGAGAGAGAGAGATGGGGAAAGAGAGAAAGGAATACATGTACTCACGGTCTTCATCGCCGGAATCATCGGCCCCGTGATCCCCGGCGGGGGAACGGTCGCGTCCGGGGCCGATGTTGCTCTCCACGATCTCGATCACGTCCACATTATCGCCCGAAGCCATTTTGCTTGCGCTGCGCTGGGCAGCCTTGCCACCGTTTCTGATGCTTGTCGATGCCGTGTCTGCGGTGCACCGCCCGCGGCGGTCACGTTTGCTCGCGTTTCTCTTCGCTCCCGACGAGGCGGCGGCTGCTGTGCTGCTGCTCCCGTTAGGCGTTACTGCACCTACAGCAGCGATCCACAGTCATCCTCGTCACAGCACACGCGCACTCGTAAAGCTAGCTTCGCTGCACCACTTCAGCGAGCCTCCTCGCTCGTCCTCGGGACGGCTGCTCAGACGTCGACTACGAGCGGAGCGTAAGGGCCTCGGAGGGCCGCGAGCCCCTCGCGCATCCTGGCGCACTACTGTCACAGCGTCCCGCTGCAGCTCGTCCGCCCGCTCCCCGCTCGCTCGCGCGCGCGCGCCCACACACACACAGTCACAGACACGCGCGTCTCTCCTCCCCCCGCACTGATGCACAGGCGCACTCTGCACGAGGACGGCAACGTCGACGGCACTGCCGTTGCTGCTGTTCTCCGTCTGCGCCTGTCCCGCTATGTCCCCGAGGCGCGCGCGCGAGCGCTTTCTCCTCTCCTTACTCTCGGCTGACGAGAGTTTACGAATCCGGGCTACTTTGCCCCGCGCGTAACTGCCGCCGGATGCATTCCTCTCTCTTGCTCGCGTTTGGCGGCGGGATAGCACTGTGCAGTATCAGTGTATGCGCGGAAGAGAGACGGAGCCTGCAGGCAAGCTTATTTCCATTCTCCCTCTCTGTCTTTTAGGTCTGTCAGCAGCGCTGCGTGACGGTGTACGTATATGCGCGTGTGTGAGGCTCACACTGTGAGCGCAGACACTATCGATGGCGGCTTCGGGGTGGCGCTTTCCCGTCCGCGAGCGCAAGCCGTCTATTGACCGCACGCCATTTTCGAGAGCGAAGAGCTGCCATCGGTTGAGAGGAATGTCAGCTACGCCAAGTATGCGTGGGAGGCTGCGCGCCGAAAACTGCTGATAAGGTAGAATATGGATGTCTGACTTTTCCGCGGATGGTGATGAAGGGCGTGTGCTCGGCCGTTATCTCTTATCTTGTATAAGCCCTGTACCAACCAATGGTATTTTTCAGCTAGTTCAATAGTCTTCTACGCAAATTGAAGTGCGTTGGTGCATGGTATCTATTATATATATCTCCAATTGTTATATTAAGATTGAGGTAAAGTTAAGTAAAACATTACCGTCTGGCGGTACATTTTTACTAGTAATTGTAACGGTTATCAATTATTATATTTTTATATTAAAGACCATGGCGAAAATAAAGATGCCCTCACTATAGGAAGTATACCTAGTTTACAATACCTCTAAATTTCCGCTCTCGATTTGAATAAGGACGGCTAGTATCAGTTATATTTATGAAGAAATATTTAATTATTCTATATGATAATAATTTCTAGTTGGCAACATGTGCGGGTGTACGCAATAATATTAATGATCCCTTATTAATCCCTTTTTAAAAAAGTGATGACCGGAAGAAGTGAAGCCTCTATAGATTGATCGGTGATTGGCTCTTGGATAAAAATTTAATAATTATTTTTTATTGAAATGAAAATAATCTAAGTCAAAAGTATATTAAATAAATAGTAATGAAATTAATGCTGGTCCTACCTTATATGAAAATGTGAATAACACGTTTTAATTATTTCTTAAGGTGGTGGTGGCCAAAAGTAGAAGCATTTCAAAACACAATACGTTTAGTTATTGAATTGCACGGTAAAATTCAAAATAATAAGCAATTTGTTAAAGTTACAAGAAGTAAATATGTTAATATTAGAATTAATTATGTCAAGATTGTGTTCTGATTTTATTCTTTCAATACTTCATGAAAAAAAAATTAGACTAAGCTTATGGTTTCTAACTTCAAAATTTAGTATTCATGAACAGTAAATGTACTATACCGTTTTATATCAATTATTACAGATGCATTAAAATTAAAACAAAAAGATTTCCAGCATTTAAGGAATAAATTGAATAAATTAATTCTTAGCGTGTTTTTTTAAAAAAGGAATAGGCATAGAGCGCGCGCACGGATTTAGCTAGTTTATATTAAACTTACCTTTGAATAGCTCTTTGATAAAAGAAGTTTTTAGACGTTGGCGAATGTTGTACGAATGTGTGGCGTACTTTATGATTTTTAGTTTAGTTTTTTGTAGTTTTTCTAAAATGATAAACAAAAATTTATACAACTTTTTCTTTAACACTTTGACAGCCGGGGCCACGTTTTTTTCTCATCAAAAAGAATATACCTATTGCTGAACGAAAACTTAAAAGCAAAGTTTATTATGAACGAAACTTTTAAACAATAAAATATTTTTCGTCGATCTAAACGGTATACTATCTTGTTAATTTGTTTCTTCAAAATAGATTTGGTTCTGAATCCTGAAATTGAAAGTAGTGCTCATTCGTTATTTCTAATTGTTCCGAAAATGTACGTTCTACTACATATATTTGGATTGAGGAGAAAATTTTGAACCGAAAGTTCCTTTACCATTTTTTAAAATAATAAGTAGTTTTTTAATCCCTCATGTATCAAAATCATTAATTTTTAATAGATATTTCCTTATAAATATATAAATACACTGTAAGAAAACTTCCATGTATATAGATATACAATGTGTACATTTGAAAACTCAAAATGTAAACATAGTATATATATATATATGGAAGTTTTCTAACAGTGTATACATTATCTGTTAAAACATTAACGACTTTTAGACCTTAGGGGTTGAAAAACTACTTAATTATGTCAAAAAATAGTAAAGGAACTTTTAATAATCAGATAATACGATGATACATATAATAATTTGTGTTTTTTCCTTCTTAAAATAGTTTTTGAAAGAAATATATTAAAATGACAAGGCGATACAATTCCTTTTTCAATAAGGTGGGTTCCAGTACAAAAAAAATACGTTAAAGTCAAAGATTTAGAAACTGCAAAAAAATTAGATATATCTTTAACCAACAAATTAAAGAATGTGAAATGCAACAAGATAAGTATAATAATTATTTGAATAATACGATAGAAGAATACTAATGAATATAACAACAGATTTTCCAGTGCTATGGAATCCAATAAACCAAAGATACATTCAAGTTGAAAACTTAAAAGACTGCGCATTAAGGTTAGACAAATTAAAGTAATTGAAGAATACGAGAGAATGCAGCTAGTTCTTTTACTAATTGTTGAAACTGCAATTTCTATGACGTAGTTAAAAAATTAATTTTTTTATGCATATAACAATTCAATTATGCAGTCTCCCTAAAAAAGATTGATATTTAATGTAGTATTTTATTTGTAAAAGCTCACATATCGCGTATCCTATTTCAATGGATCACAGCAGCAATTAAACTTAGGGGTCATTTGTATGTCATCTTCAGAATTTCAAATAGATACCCTTGTGACGAGAGGATATCTTTCTGTCGATAATTATCAAGATTGATGAACTGCATTAAATAATTGTTCTTGCCCTGAAAAGATAGGCTTTCGCCTAGACGTTGTCTCGTGCACAACCGAGTCGCGATTGACTCGGGAGATGGAATAGCTTCGGCTGGGGCGTTTTATATTTATAATGACATGCAAGAATAAATGGTACAAGAGCGTTTTTGTAAATAATAGTTTGATATATTGTTATGAGTAATACATAGATTACAAAGAGACGTATGACGCGACGGAGATCGCGGCTGTCGTCAGGCTACGTAAGTCTTTATTATTGAATCTTTGAAGTTGCGCGCTCACAATCATCAATTGTTAATTATTTGCTCATTTCGGCGGTATGCTCGGGTTCGCTAATATTGCGCGTTTTGTTAGTCTTCTGTCCGACTAAACAATCGTCTAAGTACACAGAGACGCTCGTATCGCTATTACATTCGGCCGAGCTGCGCTACACGGTGTCGCTACGTTCGTCTATCATTTTCACCCTGTCATTTCCACTTCTGAAGTTTACCTCCAAATGATTCTTAAGTTTAACTTCTGGGTCATAAACAAGATCATTATCATTCCCATCATATGGCCCCCTTACAACCTTACAGCCTTTGGAAGTTTTCAATTGGAGAACATTCTGTACAGTTATTCGGTTGATGAATTAAACCTGGTATAGTATACATTCGATATTTATCTTTCTTTGTTAAAGGTAACATCAATAATAAGTTTAATATATGTAACGTGAATAAATTACGTTTTTAACTAATGAAGTGAAGTAATCAAGACAGTGGATGAATGTCCTTTATTAAAAAATTAAAAGCAAAGAATGACATTAACAGTTAGAAAGACTTTTAAGAACTAAACGATGGCGCTAATTGGTAAACGCGGAAAAATAAAGACTCAGATTATACAAACGTTAAAAAAATTCCTTGACCCGTATCAACACAATTAATCAGATGTACAATCACTCGAGACGCAAAAAGAAAGCTTCGACCCATCTATCTATCAGTTTCTATATGTATTTACAACCATCAGATATAGTAAGAGAACAAAATTGAGCTATTTTTTGCACAAAATTATTATTAGTTTCAGTTAAATCTGTAACATTGTTACAATTTAAGTTAGAATCCCTAAACTAGTTCTACTTGTAATGCTGTAAATGTATGTGAACATTACAAAAAAATATCTTATTTGATTAAATAATCTCGTAGTTAGTAATGCAAATTTATATAGCTATGTCTAGTCAATGAATATGCGTCATCGAGCTGTAATGCCGAACCGCATCATGAAGAGGACAAAAGGTCGTGAGAATTTTTAAAATCATACTGTACATTAATATTTCTGCTATATTCACGATAACATTCCATGAAAAGGTTTATTTAAATAAATTTTTTCTAGTTTTTTTTTTAAAGGTAATTTACATTAGGCAAAGAGGTAAATGTTGAATCTATTAATTAATACAATGACACACCCGACAGACTATGAACACTCAGCTATTACTATGTTTACTAAAAAGCTACTTTATTGAATGATTAATCGCTCAAAAACGTTGCGTATGACTTTCTTCATCTATAGTTGCAAGCGTGGTGCCAATTTAAATGTTTTGTTTTGAGTTAATTAGTAAGCTGATGGGAAAAAAGTAT
Source organism: Torymus tubicola (assembly GCA_035583055.1). Classification (NCBI taxonomy): domain Eukaryota; kingdom Metazoa; phylum Arthropoda; class Insecta; order Hymenoptera; family Torymidae; genus Torymus; species Torymus tubicola. Next base: position 22,614,019 of record JAWWEQ010000055.1, on the reverse strand, counting down.
TATTTAAGTGGTGACGGCATTGTTTCTTACGTCATTTTCACTGGTTTTAACGATCAAAGCAGTTTTTGATTATTTTATTTTTATATTGTTACCTTATAAATTTAGAGATAAACAAATACATTACAGTTGTAATCGAATAGCATGGTACTTGGTGTCGTACGCAAAACTATCACGCGTTATTTTCCTCATAACATGCTATGTTAAATAGCAAGTATTAAGACTTTCCTTTTAAAATTTTCTTTTTTCATTGAGCTGTACTAAATGTCATTTTTTCTTTTAATAAAGATAACGTCTATTGATGTCTTTTGATAATCTTCTTTTTTACGCATATGTGAACTGTTGTTGGATCACCTGATTAAACAAGCTGTGTAACTAAACCAGAAGTCTTACTTTAAAATTTAATTACGATGAAACAGTCGGTAGATAAACTAAAAATGTTATTTAATGATGAAAAGGGTAGAATGAAATCCATTAACATGAATAATTCGACGCCCCCAACGACAACTAGCACATTTCATTTTGCTACGAAAACTAACACGATTCACAAGTTTGCGACGAAAAGCAGCACAACTGAAACCTCGCGTTGAAAATTAGCACCTTTTAAAGCTCGAGCCGAAAACTAGCACATTTCGCGATCTCACGTGAAACACTAATCTAGGTGGTTTTATAAAAAAATTATCGATTTTTATGAAATGACGACAAAAAATACTTTTCTCTCCATAAGAAATCTATGTTAAAAATTGAATTTTCACAAATTTTTTCTCGGTAGTTCACCTAGTGACCTTAGATGAGAAAAAAAAGAAAAAATTCCCACTTTCAGTAGGTTTTTTTCTTTTCTCTTTGTCATCGACTTCGCTAATTCGCCGGAGTCACCTTGAAATAATTTTTTTCACGCGGAGATTTCGAAATATGTTAGTTTTCCACGTGTTACCACAAGTTGTGCTAGTTTTCCAAGCAGAAATTCGAAATGTGTTAGTTTTCGACACATAATCACGAGATGTACTAGTTTTCCGCGCAAAAAATGAAATGTGTTAGTTTTCGACGCGATATGGAAATGTGCTAGTTTTCGTTGGAACCGTTTGAAATGTGCTAGTTTTCGCTGGGAGCGTCGAATTATAGTTCAAATATTTTGAAAGTCTCTGTTGTAGGCTATATTTATTGTTGCAGAAAATTTTATTTCATTTCTACGTCACTCCTGCTTAAGCAATTATATTAAGAGCATTAAATTTATTAAAGTAAATGTTTTGTTATCATTTACTGACATTGGTTAAATATTTAAGATTCTGTAAAATGATTTTTAAATGAAATTAAATTACGTAAATGCGTTGAAGCACATAGATAATACTTTCAAGACAATGTGATAAATTTTAATTAACTTGTAAAATTAAATTATTTTTTTTTAACTGTTAAACGTGAAATAAAATATATGTGGTGCATGATATACTTATGTAAGAATTAAAAGTTTTCTTCTGACTTGGTTTCAAAAATGAAAACGAAAAAAAAATTAAGACCCGCTTTTGCAATCAATTTTTCTTATTCTACTCATCTAGATTATTCGACAAAACAACTTTTGATTGTAGAAAAATGGTCTTCGGACATTTTCTGAAACCGTAAGTTTTTCTTACGGAAATTTATCATGAAACAGCAGACGAAAATCGGTCACTGATACTTTACTAAAGAACCTCGCAATTATTATTATTGAAACACTAAAGTTTTTCCTATTTAATTAAAAACAAAAACTGATTGTTTTCGCAAACCCTAGTCGCTGTGTAATAAAAAGATTACTCGAAAGAAAATGTCTTCATTCGTCATTATATAAGGAATAAAGATTACTGTATACGGGCAAGAAACGCAAAGTCGATAAGTTAATTATCCCAGTAAATACCCGCGAAATCTGGAATACAAGAAAGATGTGCAACATTGTAAATGTGATCAAGTAAGTAGCGTAATCACGTGATGTTTGGACTTATCAAGTCGAAGATGCGTCAAATTGCGTGGCGCACGCATGTTTGGTTTATGTGCGGCCGCGATATTGCGCGCATCTTCTGCATACATACATACATATATATATATAAGCGAGTAGTGCCGGTAATCTCCGACGCGCGACGACTGAGAGACTCGCTGCTCGGCGCCTCGTACTTGTATATACGCGTCTGAACAAAGTGACGTACGCAGAGCGAGAGAGAGAGCGAGAGAGAAAGAGGGAGATGCACTACAGGCACTGTATCATTATCAATTGCCGATAGATCCACGAGCAAGTGTAAAGTGCCTGGCAGATATTGGTTCAACGCACTCGGTTCCGTACGCGTGTATAAGCAGCGTCACGCTCCCGCTCTGCTCGTTTAAAACAGAATTTAAACACAGCGTGACCGTAAATCACGAATTACATCTAATTGAAACGTTATGGAAAACACTGCGCCACGCACAAACGACTCGCGAAGGTTTTCGAGGCGTATCCTATATGCTGCTGCTGCTGCTGCTGTTGCATATACTATAGAGAGCTTTCAGGCACATCGCAAGCGTTGCGACACACGTGTTCGAGCGCACTCGCGTTTCCCACTTCATATGATTTTACGCGCGCGTCCTTCTCCCCGCGGCGTTTTCAAGTTTAATGTCGTGCGCGCTGACCGTTGGAGCGCCTGGCTATTATATGTCGCCAGACTAATTGCTTCATTTGAAGGCATGCCAAGCGTCGCGAGTATATGCGATGGCAAAGTTATTCGAAAAATTTTGGAAAGCTATATGCGGTCTACTACGAAAGTTGGATTTCGAGCAATTTGAGCTTTCTAGCTCGTTTTCTATCATTAGAAATGCAGGTGTAACAGGGTAACAATGTAATTGTACAACGTGTGTGAGAAATTTTTTGTCATTTTTGTGTTTAATGCTTGCATATTAACTCGCTCAAAGTATCGACGGGCTTTTAGAAAAAATGCTATTTAACTAGACGAAGATGAAAATGATAAGTATGAATCTATTAAGAAAAATGGGGTCGATAGCTGAGACACACATAGATATTACATCTTCACTAGAAGCTCTCCACAATTGTTTCAAGAATGTTGTAACATTGTGTTAGCTATATGCTTAATAAACAGTGTCTGATTAATATAGTTTTTTTGTAAATAACAATCTCAACTGTACACATTATTTTATTTATAAAAATAACGTTTAAGTTATAATGTTACTACTTAATATGTTTTTCTAAAAGTAAATTATATACTTTGAATACGCATATTGAATACTTTTGAATATTATCAAAAAATTATAGTCTTTTAATTGGTATGCGTTAATTAAATTTGTTAATAATTTTACATATTTAATACCAGTCCTCATTATAGACAAATCATGTGCAGATGACGCGATACTATATAAAAATATCATATAATGCTTGTTTTATTGTTATTTTCACTTTGTATACGTATGTATTTTCAATAGAATAACAACATTAAAATTTGAGTCATAAAGGTTTTTACGCAAATTATTTTTTATTATTGTGATTACATACCGTTTTACAGAATAATTAAGTGTCATCTATCAGTGACATATCTACCGATGAAAAAATAAATATACAGAATATACAATAAGTGATCACCAAAATTAGAAGCTTAGAGAAAAAGAAGAGCGAACAACAGCATCAGGTAAGTTCTGTAGAACTACGTTTCATGAAATCTTATCTTACGCGCCTTATTAATGTGATTTAAGAGAAAAGTGATTTAAGAGAAATGTGATTTAAGAGAATATGGCTGTAATTACGTACTCTTATTAACCTCGCTAGGTAGTTTTCCGAAGACACGTGGATCAATGAATTTCAATTTTAATGCATAGAATGCGACATTCGTCGTACGATAGCTTCGAAAAATATTTACCAATTCAATTATACACTCTGTTTTTGCGAAATGAAGAGTTAAATGAGATTTATCTTATTTTTGCCCATCATTAATGATAGGCACAAGGCCAAGGATACGTGGTAGAAATGTTAACTATAAATTACGTTTTTAAGATAATTTTATGAATTTTATTTGATAATTACGTACCATAATTTGAAATGAATTTTAATATTTACGTTTGGCGACAAAATTAATATTTTATTTAATAGTTATATTTTTTATTTGATTGATATTGATTTTTGTCAATAACTATTGAGCAACATATTAATTATAAAACATGGTAATGAATTTTCTATTAGGTCATATTACACTTAATAATTCAAGTATCAATAAAAAAACTGTAAATTTCTTAAAACTTTTGTAAACTTAAATTCTCATTATAATAACAATTTTCACGTGTTATTATATTGTTTGAAAATAAAAATTTTAGAATCTTGAATTTCTTTAAGTACTTTCGAAAAATTCAATCATTTTATCTGTCACCATCCCTTAATTTTTTCAAAATCTGTTTCAATAAAATTTTTAGAATTGTGTAAGAATAGATCCTTTGACATGTATATCTTAGAAATATATTCAGTCTCACTGATCCAGATCAAAAACTTTTACTCTATTATATCGCCGTATGACGATATCAAACTTTAATGATGGAAAAGAAAAACGTTCTTTAAACATTATAGGTATGCCTACTCAATTTTGCTCAATAACAAAGACATAAAAACCACGATTTTCCGTTGAATCAGAAACAATATATTTACATGACAAAATTGCCATAATAATATTTTCGTTGTTTAATGACTTCCATGAGTTATTTGGCTCTTTCAAAACTAACGGATAAGATCAACTATTCTATTATTTAACTTTAAAGTTATGTCTGATTATTATTTAAAACTCGTCGTGCATGCGTTATTATGTAATTTTAAAATATCACAGTTATAGCCAAAAAAAAATTTTTTAAAGCGCTTGCCACTACATGTATAATAACTGATGAATTATATGAAAGATATGAAATAAAACCAATAGCCAATTGGAAAATCCACATTATTGCATTTTGTAGAGTCACCAGTTATCTGAAACCTATCATTAAGCTCGATATTCCAACGCTACAAAACAAAATACTAAGCCGAGCATTGCTACATGTGAAAATCCGTTACGCGCGTCGTCGCGCAGACTTTGAAGCCTATTTTTTTGCTCCAGTCGCAGGCGCGCGAGTCTCGCACAGCGCAGTCGAGCCATCGCGGTTTCGCAACGCGCTCATGATAAACGCGCTCACACTCACGTTACAGACGCGTAAGCCACTTATTGAAACAAAAGAAAAGCCAATTTCTGGGCCTGTTAAAAGAAGGGAAAAGGCGCTCCGAATAATATATTAATTAGCCATCGACGCGACTTGCGATGAAATTGTTGGTTCGACGGCGTCGGACGAGCTCTGCAAAAGGTCAGGAATAGGGAGACTATAAGAGAGAGAGAAAGAGAGAGAATAAAAGAGAGAGAGAGAGAGAGGGAGAGCAAGAGAGAGAGGGAGAGATAGAATGGGGAGGGTAAAATGATTCCACGCCAAGGAAATTGATTTCGTCAGTTAAGTTCACGATCTTGCGAGTCGTCTCTCTTTTTGAAAGACGCGTAGACGCGTTTCAGCATTTTCGAGTGTGTGCGCTCTTTTGCGCTCTGGGAGCCGTCATGGATCTCGAGAAAAAACAGTCGATACAGATGGAAGAAATTGCCGCCAAAAATAAAGGTAGGTCATCTGATACCAAGTGTGATTATTGACTTGCCGATAGTTTTTTAGGTGCACATATTGTTTGTTATCAAATTGTTTCTGAAAAAAAGATCAATGCTTGTTAAAAACAATAAAAATGATTAATTTGTCTAATTCGCGCAGTTAACTTCTAAATTTACTTTTGCTTTTATAAATTGCTTATAATTATAATATTATTTAAATCTTACATCTTATATGTTTAATTTGGCTTTGCTCTGTACAGTTTCTTATGTACGCTATCAAACATGATAATTTGAAATAAGTATATGGGAAAATCTCCAGAACTTTTGACTTTTCATTAAAAAAAAAACAAGATTAAAAATAAAAGGATACATTTTTTATCACATTTTTCATATGTCTTTTGACATAAAAAAAATATTTTCCATGCGTTAATCATTTTTATTAAACGCTAAAAACGTCATCAATAAAAATTTAAAATATTCATATTTCCAAAAATTATTTTTTTTTTTTTTACTGTTTTAATTTATTTTTTCAACAATAATTATTGTAATTGTATGCGAATTATAATGATAAATGCCTTTTCGATAGTGATAAAGTAAGAATAGACTAACTGGTGTAGCAAAACTGTAAGTTAGGCAATCTGTTATTCTAGTAGAAACTAGATACTTTTGAGGTAATTCATTGAAAAATTTGAAATAGTGACTTGCATACACTTACGATCACCATCTACGCACGCACGCACACATGGAAGAACACAAATACAAACATTGTATACTAATCAGTAAGTACAACAAAATCAACATGTTTTAATTGTATAACATACAAACAGAAATATTTTATAAACAGTAACAATAATTTTAATAACTAAAATAATATTTTATAAAGAAATAAATAAATAAACTTTTAACATTTTTCAACCACTTCTTACGTTTTGCTGACTTCACTTTCTTCATTTCATTTGGTTTGCAACTAATTTTTTTTTTTCTAAATAAAAATAGTCGTTTATATTAAAAAAAGGATGTATATGGAGAATCGTACAAACCATTATTTACAGAGTACGAGCATAATTAAGAATTTAAAAAAAGTTGGGTTGAATTTGTGTTAGATCAAGTGATCTTAAAAGTCCTGTTTGTATTCGAAACTGATTTAATTTTTAATGGTATAGAATTCCATCGATTTTTTTATATCAGCTTGTAAAATTACAAATGAAAAAACGGTATGGCAATAATAAGGAATCCATTTTCAAAATCAATGTTTTTATTTTAGATTGTTTAAACAATTAAAATGTTATTCAATACTGCAAGTAGTTTTAAGAATTATGTTGATTTTATTATAGAAAGTACAAAAATCTAATTACAATGAAATAAGGTAATATAGTAGTTAAAATAACGCTTGACAGAACTGCTTCGAGTAAGGATTCGAAAGGAAAAAAAGTCTGTCTAATATTTCTAATACATCACGTGTGTGCGTGCGTGCGTATGTGTGTGTAATAGTATCAATAATGTTTAAGGGTTTAGAATTAAAAAGAAATCTTAAAATCTTTACTATCAGATTAAAAATAATGATTAGATCAATACCTACTGATTACGCTGTAGCTTTGAGCATTTTCTCAAATAAGAAAATTGTGCCATTGAAAAATAACAGTTTTTAAAGCCAATTACGCATACTAGTGTACTTACGGTTTTGCTTATAAAAAATTTATTTTTTGAGGCACGCTATTCGGATAGGGCTAGATTTTGTTGTTTTTTCGTCAGTAATAAGTAAGAACTTCAGAAAATGTATTTTAGTAAACGCTAAAATAGTTAGAACTAAAAAATCATGTTTATTTAGATGTATGAAAAAAATGGGTAACACTTGTTGGAGGATCCGCCATTTTGTTTATATGAGTGGCACACTTTCTTAATATCATTGATGAACGCTAAAAAAGTGACAGTAAAAATGTGCTTAAATTTACCGATTGGGACATAATTCGACTCCTACAATATGTGGATTTTTTAAAAATTCGTTATTAACAAAACAGCTAAAATCAAGAAGAATCTCATAGTTTTCCTTACAGAACTTGTTATAAATAAGAGAAGAATGATATACGTCACTCATATATGCTATTTTTTCCAATTTATATATAGGAAAATATATGTGGGACATCAAAGTTAAAAGTTCTAGAGATTTCCTCATATACATATTATGATTTTTTAAGGCTTGTATATATACATATAGGCAGATTTTATTTGGGAACTAATTTATTATTTAGATAATAAGAATTTCTTAAAAACAATAAAAACTTCCGTTTATTATAGAAACATGGTTTATACAGTGATTCATCTAAATAACTTAATTTATTTTTTTTTTTTAAACTAGTAACTATTGTTTCGAATTAAAAAAATTTAAATAATCGTTTGTCACTCTTTTAAACAATGAAATTTATAATAAATTGTCCATCTAAATATGTGAAGAATTATTTGTCACATTTTTAAGCGCATTTCGTATATAAAACTATGACAATCAACTAATTTACAGTACGTTTTACGATATGAATTTGATTGAAGATATTTCTGTATTAACGCATGAATAAAACGTTAGAAAATTATTAAAAATAATATAAATTACTTTCGTGATATGAGAAATACTGATAAATTTATGTATTATAGAGATAAATTTATACTTTTATCATTTTACACATTATTTTTGTTTTATAATAAAATCATTAATATATTTACTAAACATACTTGAGGATTTTATAGTGCTTGGTAATGGTTTTCTACAAAGTAAATGTCTACTTAATGATAAACTATTGAGTTGTAACATAGTTTTCGTAAATATTCTTAATTAAAAATACATTTCTCGTCAGCATTTTATTGATAAATACACATTTCTATTTGTTTTCTATCAAATTCAGTGATTAGTATACTTATGATTGTAGGTCATTTTATCATCGTTCGCATGAGTAGTATAAATAAAAGCGTGACAAACATTCTCCGAGACATTTGATTCCTATATCCGGTGCATCATCCGGTGCATTGCTAAGCGTAAGCTCTGACGGCATTGACATGATGCGGATTTGTCCGGATAAGGTATTTTAGTCAGTAATCGAATGTTTTGGAAGGTGAACGATGTATGGGAACACGATTCTCACCTTCCAATTAATTATAATCACTGTTGCTGTAACGACAAAAACTCCTTCAAATGGGGTAGAATTAAATCAAGCGTAAAGTCAGAGAGCACACTTTTGTACAACTCTAATCTATACTTTGCAAAACTTGTATCCTACGTTAACGACTTTTGGTATCAATTTAAAACAACTTAATATCATGACATAAGCTAGTAGAAAACATACTTTTGTTTTAGTAAATTTACATCATTTACATTTAAGTTAGTACAATTAATAATGACTATTGTAATACTGTATATGAAAATAATAACGCGGCCACAGTTATTAGGTACACCTAATGAGTGACTAACAATTTCAGTAATATTTTATGAAAATGTTGAAAAAAGATTTGACTATAAATGTGAATGATTCATATAAATAGTATTGCATACAAATTGAAAACAAATAAAAATGCAAATAGATAGATAAATTGAAACATGTCTACTCATATAAGGTATATGTACCGGTATTCTAATTTAATGGTATAACAAATGTTCTATATCGACAATTGCTACAAACGATTATACTAATTTGATATTTATAAATTATTAATTTTTCAAATAAAAATTATCAAGCTTCATATACCAAATGCCATGATCTGGTGACGAAGGGAGAGGGGGGGGGGGTAGGTAGGTGCTCAATAAAATATGTTCTCCATAACACTATTGGGGTAGTAATACTGACGTGATTTTATTTGATTTAATAGATATCGGAAAAAATAACGATAACTCAATAAAAGTTTAACACACTAAAATTAAATGAAATTACTACTATAATTATTTATAACATGTTAAAATAAAAGAATGTAACTCTTTTCTCACAGCTCTACTGAGAGTTGTATCCACCTTTCGTTTGAACTCTAATACTAATTATAGTTTGCTCCATCTCTTTCAATTAGTAGATACTGTCACGGACGAGCCGTGGCGGTTGCTCGCCCGTCCACGGGACACCACGCAGCTACAGATAGCGAGCTGCTACCCGATGCGTGAGGCCCTTGGCCTCGCAGAAGGTGCAAAGTCTGCACTTTGCACCGTGGGAGCAGCTCGACGGAGCTGCGTGGGTGCTCCAGTGGGCAACTGACCGCCAACGCGCCACAACGCCTTTCATACGTAACAATACAAATGAATTTTTCTCTTATCAGCATGTTGGACTATTATACATTAGATTAATTCTTAACATTTGCTCAAAAAACTTAAAAGGCGAAAGTATTCGTTTTGTAATCCACGATTTGTAATGCCTACAATAAAATGTTTAAGTTGGGAAATTAAAATTCACTATTATAGTTTACAACTACTAAAATTATATTCATAATAGTTTTATGTTTAACTAAATATTTTTATTTTTTTAAATTTTCAATTGAATAAACATCGCAAAGAGTTAAATAACTGAATAAATCATAAAATTACGTAATTTATTTCAAATTTCAGAATCATTAAAATTAATTTAAAAATTCAAATTTTCAATCACTTGATTGCCGTAGACATCAATAAATTTTGATCCATTGCGAAAATATAAACCGAATAAACACTTATGTCAATTCCTTTATAGATAAGTGTAAACTATAATTCTATCCTTTAAAGTCAAAACAGTTTTATTCCTATTCATCAACAAATGAATCAGATATGTCTTATAATCTATTTAAAATAGGTAAGATAAAAAAGTATTCACATTAATTATTAAAATAAATCAATAAACAATCAAATCAACAATCACATCTGCCAGTAGAAAGTTCGAATCAACAAAACAGAAACAATGAACAAAGAATTATAGTTAGCACCGTAGTTTACAGATTTTTCTAACTGCCAAATAGTGATCAGAGTGTTAGGCAATTGATGACAGCACTCACTGTAACTGTAGAGTTTATCGTCGTACAAAGTATGGATCTGGAGGGGAGGGTTTAGGGATCGTACAACGACACTTCACGACGAACTGATCATATGCTTTTGTTCAGTAGTTGGTGGGCTCCCCCAAATGGGGGAGCCCACGATTGAAAAGAAGAACGTCTGCTTCTATGCTAAACATAATATTTATTTAATTATCGAAAACAAACTCATTGATTATCGGCGCATCTTTTTTTAAACCCTACGTGAAAATAATTCGTAAGTTCTCATATGAGATCGTTGTTATAACTTCAACTAAGATCTCATATGGAGAAATATAGTAGCTGTTAGCTCAACAATGGGCGACGAGGAAATTACACGAAGATTTCTTACCACATATATAGCCCAAATTCAGATTATGTAAACTAGGTGTCCTCCTTTCCGATAAGTAGAATATATGGATATCAAGAGCTTACAAATGAGTATGCAAAGTACAATCTAAGTCAACTATTCACTTTAGATAACGTTTCAATATTAAATCAACGTTTTAAGATTACTAAAAGTATAGTCAATTTTGTTTTATAAATTTTTCTAATAAACTAAAGTCAAAACTAAAGTATTGACATTTTAGAAATATTTTTATAAACTCAACAAATTTGTGTCAATAAATATGGTAATTTTCTTTAAAAAAATAATAAATAACAATTAAAAAATCGAAGAAATCTCGAGACTTTCAGAAATTGTCGAGCAAAGCGGACAATTGTCGAAATTGATATTAATAATTACAATCATCACATATCGTAGTCCTTTTAAATGATCATCTTTCTTAATAATAGTCAGAGCACTTTGCAAACCTTCTTGTGACCAATTTGTTGGATTATATAGAAATAAAAGTGTGAAAATCGTTTTAACTTCTGTTATAGCGACACTTTTATTGGGAGCTCCATATTTGAAAATATTCTCTTAAAAAGTGATGGGTGACATCTGACATAACAATAAAACTGTTTTAATTAGTTGTTGTTGACTCATTTGGTTGCCCTATAGGTATAGAATAGATGTCAAATCGAATGTGTTTGAATTTTCAAGATTGAATTCTTGAGTTGAGTAATAATAAAACTGAATAATTAAAATAGTATAAGAAGAATTTCGTTTTTTTATTTATCAAAATTAAGGACTTCTTTATTGAACTCATTTTAGATATGTAATTCAATTTTTTTAGTTATATTTTATTCATTTTAGAAAGTAAACGCATCCTTTTAATTTAAAAGACTATAGTTATATAAATATTTTAATAATTTTTATTTTCGTTCAATTAGCAATATCTGAAGAAAAAGGAGCCGACTTCGAGACGGCAGTTGCTACATGTGGTTATGGCAAATTTCACTATTTGCTTTTCCTAGCCATTATTCCTGCATCTTGGGCCTCTGTTTTGGACAGTTCCAATATGTCAATGATTCTACCATCAGTTGAATGTGACTTAAATATTTCGTTATTTCATAAAGGAATACTGAATGGAATCACGTATGCAGGTGAATATCCGATTAATCAGATTTCCTCAATACTGGTATTTATGCGTAAAATCAATACTAGTGACAAAAAATAGTTAAAAAAATCCTTTATTAGTATAAGTGCATCTTTAAAATTAATTTTGCTATTTCATACGTGTTCATAAGTTTTCTAGTTTTAATACTTGTCATAATTAACATCATAATATTGTATGTTATTAATATTTTCACTTAACCGTTTTACAATTCATCAAAATCTTCTTATGCCGTACTGAGAATATTAATGGTATAGATTATGATAGGTTTTCTGGCATTTGCTATAAATATCGCGAAGATTCACTACGCGACCTAAAATAAGAAAATTTAAAAATGCAGGAATACTTCAATTTTAGTAATAACGGACGCCAGGTGTGCAAAGATATCAGTATTCTCATACGCTAACTATAAATAAATCCTTCTCTCGGTGTACTTACTGGCTTCGCATGAAACCACCCCAGCGGAGGCCAACTTTTATATGTTTTTATGACAAGAACATGTAACCAAAAAATTAAATACTAGTTATCCGAGAGGTATTATCGGACTGCACTATGCAATAAAACTGATTGTATTTAACGTACTTCACTTGACTAATTTCTCGCAACGCTGTATAATAAAATATTATAGTAAAAACACTCGGACTTTAACACAGGGCTCATCAAACGATTTTTTACGCAACAATCAGAATCATTCACGCCTACAGTTTCGTCGAGTATCACCGCATTTAGTAAAATACACGCCTGCGCACTGATTTTTATTAGGGCACATGGAAGATCGCACGACATACTTGATGAGTTTTACTTAAATAAATCTGAGATTGATTGGAAAGGTTTTGACTAACAAACTTATTCTTACCGTTTTTATTTTATTATAATTTTTATTTAATAATGGACTAAGCTGCATAGCTCTCAATTTGAGTCCATTTTAATCATTTCCCGAAATTTATATGTATACCGGCAACTCTATATAGTTCATCGATAGTTCAAGGGCTATAAATATGAAAAAAAAAAAAATTTTAAGACAGACCATTCTAATAATTTCTTTTTTAATTTCATTGGTTTATAGATATAATAGGCGAGAAAAATTTCCAAAATTTAAAAAAAATTTCACATAAGAAAACCACTAACCAATATTAAGCTCTTACAGGTTCCAACCAATTTTCCAGAAAAAAAGAACTAAATTAGACAAAAGAGTTTCAATTAATTACAAATACTCATAAGTCTTTGGGAAGCGTTAATGTAAGTGTAACGTCGACAAAATGGTGCATGCCTTCGTAAGGCAATGGATGGCTTTGTAATGAGCGAAATATCGGTTGGCTATATTGGCACACCACAGTTAAAAGAACGGCTCCGATTTCTTTCTTGTACTGGTTGGTCCCACTCTATCGTAAAGACTGCCTACTTGGTCTGGTACCCGAATATTGTCAGCAGAACATCATGGATCCATACTATAGTCAAAGAAATCGGACAGTGCACATGGAGGCTCACCGATAATGGAGTCACGTACATTACCTCGGATATGACATCAAGAACGGGTGGACCAGGATCCTTCAGCAATCTGTCTACGGTTTAGTGCTTAAGTTGTCCCACCGAGTCGCTGATCAGCATCGATAAGTGATTGATGAAACCTTACTTTTTACTAGCAAAAATTACATTGTCTGCCGCACGAGGGTTGGAACACTACTAACATGTTCTCTAACAATTAGAGAGAGAGAGAGAGAGAGAAAGAGAGAGAGAGAGAGAGAGTCTGAGTTGAGAGGGCGCAGCTAATAACCATGTTTTTGTGATCTACCCTTGTGCTCAAAAGATTCGAGATTAACACTGTGCTTTCGTACCTGGAGAGCAGTCTCCGATATCAATGTTTTAAAGTCTAAGAGGAACATGATGCGTACGCAAGAGAAGCTGTATACGGAACGGGATATTGTAACAAGGATGAACTCGCTGGACCTCGTGGTTTATTCCTAGATTGTCAGTCAGCAGTCTGATTTAAAAGGTATTATTATTAGGACCTCCAAAAGCAGGAAATATGCAGCGAGAAACCGGCAAAACCAAGACTAAGCACTTGTTGACCATTCGATTTTCACTGCCATCGTCCGTAGGGGTTTTTGGCAGTTACAACAATTTTTGATATGACATCGGCTGAAGAACACTTTTCTCTATTTTATAATTAAATAATAAAGAGTACATTTTCCAGAAATTGAACCTATGGAAACAAAATATTGGTTAGTCATTAGTGATGGTTTTTTCTACTCTATGTGAAATTTTTATTAGAAAAAATGGATATATAATTAAAACAGTACCAGAAGACCGTTAACGAGAGTTGGAAATTTTTTTATGTGATCAACAGAACGAGAAAAAAACATTATCATAGAGACGTGTGTCTTAAGATTTTTTTTCGCACGTCTATATGTAATCAAGTTCCTCAGTTATTTCAGTTAAATTTAGAAACGCATTTTTAGCCGGATACTCATCTGATTATAAGTACTGGATAGTAGGCTCATATTGAACTAAATCAAATACAGAATTAACAATTTTTTTTAGAAGAGAATTTATCATCAAATATTTTTGACTATATAAATATATATTTATAGCACTGCGTCATTTAAGACCGTACTTAAGACACGTCTTTCTATACGATAAGTAGTCCTTTCTGGCACCGTGTTCAAGACACGGAACAACATATGGGAAACTTAAGGCATTCTGTGCTATAAAATAGTATACGATACGCGTATCGTATGTAAAATTTTTTCTTAACATTCTTCTGAAAAGAAAGCATATACGTATATTTAGGTATACTACATAACAGATTGTAATGAATTTTAATTTTTAAGATTAAGATACAATTAGAAACAGCATCTACCTTCTAAAAAAGTTATTAAGTGCAAAGTTTATTTTAATATTAGATAACTCAATACTGGTTTTATTGATCTATTCAAATGCACATATAAATAATTTTATAATATAATATTATAAAATATAGAATATTCATTTATAGTAGAGATAACATTTTGAAATTTGGTGACATTCAGACCAGAAATTTAATCATTAACCAATTACATTGAACGGTATTCTAATTTTTATAATTCATTACTTTTAAGGAATGGTGAGCAGTGCTTTATTGTGGGGTTTTATAGCGGATGTGATGGGAAGACGACGTATTTTAGTTTATGGATTTCTCGCAGATGGAATTTGTAACATACTTTGTGGTTTGTCACAAAATTTTGCAACCATAGTAATTTTCAAATTTTTAAGCGGTTTTATGTAAGTCTAAATTTTAAATAAATGTAAAATATTGATATATTAGTCATATTATTGACATTTGATATTTCTAATCAATTAATAGTATAAGTGGTCCATATGCTACGATAATGTCATACTGTGCAGAATTTTATTGCACTAAGGATCGTCCAAGGATAACACTTGCTATTGGTTTTACATGCTTTGCAGGCTGTATTGTAAATGCAGGTACGTATTATTTTTAGATAAATAACATTCAATTATGAGGATATCATATAAAGTGCTAGGATTAACAAATTTTCTTTTCTTTTTTTTTTACTTGAATACTGTGAGGAAAGTAAAGATTTTTAGTTGACTATGATAATGTTTCGAGGGTTTACTTCTGGTAGCTAGAATTAAAGCTTTTTTTACTTTAACGAAGCAGATTGTCAATAGAATTACGCATACGGTTAAAACTAATTATTTCTGAAGAGAGACATATGTTAATAAATGGTCAAAACATTGAAAAATTAAAAAATGATGCTTTTATTTTTTATTAAGAAGCGTGGGAGCACTCCGAAGGCAAGTAGCTGTCCAATGTAAAAAAACTATTGTACGATCGACCGCGCTTATACATATAGATTGAAATGGCGGTCCGAGAATTTGAAATATTTACTATAATTTTCAATCGCTTTTATTTTCATAAAACAGTAAAAATTTTGTTTAATTAGTATAGAAATGAAGGCCATTAGATTCTCCAAAAAACAATTTAAGAAAATTCTACTATAAGCTATTTTAAAATTTATTTTGCTTTAATAGAAATATTACAAAAGAATATTGAAAAAGTATTGAATTATTGAAATGTTCATCAACGTATTAGCTTTTTGAAAAAATAATTTAGTAATAAATTTATTAATTTTTTATAAACTGTATAAAAATTTAGACAATATAGATTTTAATCTTACCTTTATGTAAATCAAACTTTTCATTATATTTTAGCACTGGCATGGCTGATAATACCTCAAACCTGGTATTTTGAAGTCGGCGACAAAGCATTTATTTACAACTCTTGGAGAATTTACTTAACATCTTGTGGTTTACCGATATTAATTGGAGCTTTAGGATTGAGTTTCTTTCCTGAAAGTCCAAAGTTTTTGATGAGTCAAGGCCGAAATGAAGAAGCTTTGGAAATTTTCAAGTTGATGTATTCAGTAAACAATAGAAAGCCAAAAGAAAGCTATCCGGTGAGAATAAAATATCAAATTCAATGCTTATTTTCCATGCGTTTTTTTTAATCAATTAATATCTTTTACTTGAAAATCATCTATAACCTTATGTATTTCATAAAATATTCTTGAAAAGTGATATTGATTTGTAAATGTTAATTAATTTTAAACAAATTAACAGATCTATGTGTTATATGTGATATAATTTCAAAAATTTCTATATATTTTGCTGTTTTACGCTTTAGAAGTTGTCTATTTAAGTATTGTTATTCAACCTCTACAAGACTGAAATCTATATTTTTATGATTTTTGCTACATTTGAGCATTGCAATATTTTTGAATTTCTAATTTGCTCTAATATTCTCGTAGCAAACAGTTTTTGAAAATTGTTAGAAAGTCTTTTACGCGCATATCCTGAAGATAATTTAAATATTCTTTCTAGAGATGAACAAGTTAGTAGTTAATAAACAGGACTGTTTCTCGTTCTTCATCAGATAAAATTGCTGGAGAATGAGCTGAAGAATCAGAACGCAGAGCAGGTTGCTGAGGATCCATCAAATACTAAAAGTTTAAAGACTAGCATCAGTAAAGGATTACTTCAAATGAAACCTTTATTTATGGGCTCCTATGTTTCCCGGCTGTTGTTAGTAGTTTTAATACAATGTGGCGGCATGCTTTGGTAAGTGTTAAAATATTTTATACAGTTTGTTGACTCTTCAATATCTGAATAGGGTTATACGAATAATTCAATTGTAAAATTACTTTATTTACAACAGAAATTATTTTACTAAATTACCCTTTTTTAAAACAATAATATTTGAATAATTGTTTTATAGGAAGTATTTATTTTATATAACTTTTCAGTGCTAATACGCTTCGACTTTGGCAGCCACAACTTTTCTCAATATTGAACAATTTTCAAAATCAAACCAATGGTTCATTTAACCTCACTTTTTGTGAAATATTAGATGATTCTACAATAAATTTGTCAAAATCGAATAATGTTCTAAATTCAACGCAAACCAGTATTTGCAATGCAGTAAGTAGAGTATTGTATAGACTATATTTCATTTTTATTTGGGGAACTACTTTAAATCCTTGCGTTTCATTTCATATACAGTATTAAGTAATTGTAATGTTGTAAAAAACTTGTAATTTAGCAAGTGTTTGAACAAAATTAATATCAGGTTTTATTAATATAACTTTGCATTAAAATGAAGCTCTTTTTGAAAGGAGATTTTCTTAGGCATGTACGAATACTTCATTTGATTTATTTAAGCAATGCTGAACTTTTTTAAATTTAGAATTAAATACTTTATATTTCAAACTGTTCAACATAATTGGACTATTCAACATTGTCGAACTATTTGAACCAAATGAAACTTTTCTGGTTTGATCGAATGATTTGGTTCGATTTATGCCAAACTATTCAAATCATGTCGTGTACTTGAGTTTTATTGGACTACTCGAATGAGATCGAAGTATCTACTTCATCGAGAGTTAAACTGTTTGATCCGATTTCAATATTTTAATCGTGTGTTAAGCAATTTATACGGCTGGTATGATAAATATAATTTATACCACTCTAATCTCAAAATTACAACTTTGGTATGATTTTTTGACGCTCGTGGTATAAAACACTGTTTGAAACTAGTGCGGGAGTCAATTATTTAGCTCATGTGACTTTTTGCAAAAGCAAAGCGAGTTACTTAATACTATATGAAACGAAACGCAAGGATTTAAAGTAATCGAAATGTACTAATTATAAATGTCTCTAGTATAAGTATATATATGATTTTAATAGTCAAAATTTACGGTTATCTAACAATGAGCTTATGTATTGCAGAATAAGAATATGTAAATGAACAAATAGGTGAATTCCCATAAACATTTTAAGATTTAAAAATTTCCTTCTATTTCTTGTTTTTAATACTTATCAATCAACCTTAAGATGTATTGATGACATATTTGATTACAATGATTTTGGCTCTTGCTAAACGTGCGTCAGATGTAAAGTACATTGATTCAGAGAATAAGTTTCAAAACACATCGCCGTGATTTTTGTTTTGTTTTGGCACCTAACTAGAGAAATTATATTATACTTTGTATACATAAATCTGACGTACAAATAGTAGAGGCGTTTTCAATATTTTTATTGAAAATAAACATGTCCCGAATATAGTATAGGGAATGGTACATTTTAGAATCTAATTTTACACTCTTGCTTCCTTGGTAGAAATATTGTAATTCATAATTATATACGAATCAGAAATACTTTGATATTTACACCTCATAAAATGGATATTTCAAGTGACAGTAAATTTTTACATTAAATTATATTACTTTTATACGATCAATTTTTGCTAAAAATACTCCTATTAAATTTACACTTTAATAATAAAATATAGTTTATTTCATGTCAGATTTTGCTTAAACTACAAACTATATCCAGACGAGAAAAATCCGCTTCATTTATAATATGTATCGAAATAAATTTCTTTAATAGACTATGCAAAAATAGCTTTTTTGTGCTTGATGGGTGTCAAATTTGACGAGTCGCTCAAAAACAATCGGAGCGTGCGCGAAATAAAACAATTTGAACATGTGAAATGTTTACTTTATACACGCTCTCCGATAGTGTGTAAAGCAAGTACTTCATGTATCCAAGAGAAGGATAAATAACTGGTTTACTGCGCTTTAATAAAAAAAACATTTAATTCTAATTTATATTCTTATATTGACTGACTATTGTATATGATCATTATTAAT
The DNA here is from genome assembly GCA_035583055.1 of Torymus tubicola. Taxonomy (NCBI): domain Eukaryota; kingdom Metazoa; phylum Arthropoda; class Insecta; order Hymenoptera; family Torymidae; genus Torymus; species Torymus tubicola. The sequence goes on along the minus strand of JAWWEQ010000055.1, from coordinate 22,594,699 downwards.
TGGTTAAAAATTTTTTAGAAAACAGTTGATAGCAGTGTATATATGTTTACAATACTTGTCTCGGCGACTACGAATGTTTGTTTGTTTTTAGCAACAACTTTGGTTAATTTCACGGGAAACAAGAATCTTCTGTGTAAGTAATACTAATTTTTATGATAGTGGTTGGATTTAAATTTTAGAGTTGGACGAGATTAATTCTCATCAATTGATTCATAAAAATAAATAATTCTGCGTGTGTGTTTGCAATATGATACTTATAGTGCACGACATTTATTTACAATAAATAATAACATTTATTTATAGGAACACTAGCATTATTTGAGTATAAATGGAAATGCATTATACTTTTTGTAAAAAAAAATGTTACCACTTTTAATAAATACTTTTAGGTAGATATAGAGGTGTTTGCATAGAATTGAAAGTATGTTACGATTTCGGTCAAACCAGCTGATTGCTACTTCATCTTTCCGCATGGAAAAAAAGAAACGTAGGAAATCGTAAGAAACCGTACAAAACTGTACAAAACTGTAGAAAACCGTTCCAATTCGGATATATTTCGTACGTTTTTGTACGGCTTTTTACTTTTTCTGCGGTTTCTTACGGTTATCTACGATTTTCTACGATTGATAAAATCCTTCGATTGGCATCTAAAAATTAAAACGTATGAAAACGTAAGAAAATATACGAAAAGATACGAAAATGTAGGAAAACGTACGGAAACGTATATTTCCGTAAGTTTTAATGAATATTACAGTTTTGTACAGTTTTGAACATTTATTTATGTACGAGTTTATATATTTTCATACATTTTATTACGATTCGTAAATTTTTTTATATATAACAAATTTTTCATGTCAAAGTAGTAAATGTAGGCAACTGTACAAAACTGTACGAAACCTTACGAAAACGTAGGAAACCGTAACAAAATATGTCCGAATCGGAACGGTTTTCTACAGTTTTATACTCTTTTGTACGGTTTTGTACGGTTTTGTACGGTTTTGTACGGGTTGTACGGTTTCCTATACGGTTTCTTACAATTTCCTACGTTTGTTTTTTTTCCATACGGGTTCAATTCAAGTTTTCTTTAAGTTCTAATAAAAATTCAACTGCATGAAATAGTTTTCGTATGAAGTTGGCAAGCCGTAGATTCTATTTAAATTATTTGGATTTTCAATGTTTTTCAATTAATTAAATCTCTGTTCTATGCGACGTACATAAACTTTTTTCAATGTCCTTCGTTTGGAACAAGTGTTCGAGTGTGTTCCAAGTGACGGACGTACCATGCCGTATTGGGAACACATATTTACGTGAATGCTACAGTCATTAAAATACTTTTTATACATTGAAGTACGTAATAAATTGTCAAATTTAGGGTTCTATCATATATTCTATGATCAATAATCGTAATATTAACTTTTTAACATTAAAATAAAACAGATAAAACATAACCTATAAAATGTTCCAAAGTCATCTCACTTTTAGAAAACTGTTACTTTGATACATAACTACACTTTATAGGTTATATTTTATCGTTACATTAAAAAGATAATATAGCCAACACTTAACACTCAAAATAGACGTCAGACATTAAAATTTAACAATTAATTACGCATTAAAGTATATTAAACGTATTTTAATATAGTTTTTCATTATGGAGATAAGTGTTCCTATGACGGACATGAGCGTTCCAAATGGAGGACATCACCCTAAAAATGGTGTTCCTAAGCTGTACATTTAAGCATCTATGGTTTTTTTAAATATTATTTTTAATTTATAATAAATAGCCCATCGATATGTGTATTAATTTTACATATTATTACCGATAATAATTTAATATTTCATAGTATTCAAAAACCATACCCAAAAAGCGTTCCCAGGTGGTACTTTTACCTTACGAATGTTGTGATTTAACAATTATTTTGCAGTGTTTTGCTTTACTACATCAACATGCGCAGTATTAGTATTAAATTGGGCAAGTCATTATACTCTTATAGTAGTAATCACTTCTTTATCTGTTGGATTAATGAGTACAACAACAAATTTGGTAATCGGTGTGACTGTAAATCTATTTCCAACATCTTTGAGGTAAGAATAAAATCATAATTTTAATTTAAAGTTGTTATTATTAGTCTATTTTGGCATTCTTAATATTTTCATTAATTTTAAGGACAATGGCTGTGAGCTTGGCAATGATGATTGGACGGGTAGGAGCTCTTTCCGGCAACGTCATGTTTCCAGTACTTCTAGATTATGGTTGTTTTGTCGCCATCATATCCTTAGCTGTTATTCTAATAGGTACAATAATAAGTTAACTTATAATCATAAAATAATAATGAAAGTTGTCATCGCTTTTTTTGTACCAATATCATACTTTAATACAATATTATTCATAATATACACTATTTGAACAATCAATTAAAATATTTTTGAATACGCGTACGAAACAAGTACTTTTTCATGACTATATAAGCAAAGTAAAAAAACGTACATTTCGTCAAAAAAATAAATGGCTTGTAAACAGGACAAGAAAAGCTCGGGTGAGATTTTTTTAGAAGTAGTTTTTGTTTCGATCGATCCTACCTTGGGTATCGATGCTCCTCTTGTCTTATTGCACAGTGGGTAAAATAGTTATAACAGTTATAGCATTTATATGTTGAAAGAAAGAAAAAGAAAGATAGAGAAAAGGCCGAGGAGGGGTGCGCAAACATACATAATGCATGTAGTAACAAAATGACAATACAATGCAACATAAGACGTGGATCTTGGTAAAACTGTGTGTCTCTCTCTCTTTCTCTTTCCCTCGACTTGTAGTGAAAAAAGTATAATTCATTTTTCGTAAAGCAAACAAGAGATCATTAATGTATTTCACGTTTTAAAAAATATATTTTTTTATTTTTAATTCTGTTTTGCAGCTTCCATTATTTTAACAATATTCATCCCAAAACATAAGGAAAGCGTCAAGTGATGGAACATAACTCTTGAATGAACTACCACAAGAAATAAAAACATAATGTTTTAAAACAAATACATAGATATCTTTGGAACGGAGGCTTTATAGCTGTAACAGAAATGTGATGTTTGAAATAGATGAATACGATTTGCTGAAACAATCAGCTTCATTTTAAATTTTGTATGTGCTACAGTATTTTTTCTATTTATTGTAGAAAAGTTAATATTTTTTAACTATACATAAGACTCAATGAGAACAATAATAGATTCATTTATAATGTTTCTAATTTTCATTTTTCTCATCCGACTCAAATTATGATGATACTGTAAATTATTTATACTAACAGTGTTTTATGATATTTACAAATAGAAGTAGATAATATATAATATATAAATCATGAATTGAAAAATCCACTTGGTTAAATTGATAAAAATACATTATGAATTAACATTTAATTTAAAAAGTAATTGCAGTGTAAGTATATACCCTTTTCTACACTTGAGTACGTCGTTGTAAAGTGCTAGAAAATTCAATTTATAGTTACTGCATAAATGGAATATTCAGAATAAAATAAAGCTTTTGAGAATTTTTCATTTTTTTAATTCAATACTTAAAATTTACAATTTATTTGAAATATCGAAACTATTAATATGTTCAAATTCTTGTTTTCTTTTTTTTTAATTATTCTAATATTGAGAGAAAATATTACGTGCTTATGTAATATAAACTTGGAATTTTAGGTGTTTTAATATTAAATTAAAAACATTTAATCCTGCTAAGGCGAATTCTTTGAAACAGTCATCAGTCCTGAACCGTGAATACATGCTGGATTGAATAATTTAATTTTAAGATAAATTCTGTGTCAAAATATTATTCAGAATTATGAAAATGCTTGTTAATGTAAGTATATTTAAATTAATTTGTTTGTAAACAAATTTTCTATAAAATAAAATATTTTATTTTTGAGATAAAAAAAACGAAGTATTAATTTTTTGCCTTACAAAACTGTCGAAATCATTACAAATTTGGTAACGAAATTGACCGTTTACGAGCAGAAGTTTAACTCATAATAATGCATCTTGAAATTTAGGTTAGACTGAATCATCTAGGTATGTCTTTTTCCACTCACTAGGAGAGGGTCAGGCCTTCGGATCACGGATTCGGCAGAAACTTTGGGATAAGTTCTTAGATGTAGGAATATGAAGAAAGCTGCATTATTAGAACCTAACGCTAAAAAATTGAAGTTATTGACATTTTTAGCTTAATGTTAAAGAAGTCTTTAAAAAAGCATCTTAAAATATAGGAGTGGATCGAGTAGTTCGAAAATTTCTTCCTACTTTTTGCAATAAACTTGAATATAATAGTATTAATGAAAAAATGTTGTATTAAAACTGCTCATATTTTTTAGTCAGTGCATTAATTCGGTAATTAAAAAGATTTAATGACTCAGAAAATGTTAGTAATCTCACAATTTCATGCAACCAATATCGAACTTTTTTCGAGTTTTTACCCGAAAATAAAATCAAAAAATACATAAGTCAAAAGTTATTGTTAATAGCTTTCAAATGAAATAAAATTGTTATATTAGTATAAAAATTTTATTGTTACACAATTTTTATATTTTTTTTTTTACTAGAAAGTTGCATTATTCATAAAAATACAAGAATACCAAAATTAAATTTCTAGCTGTCTAAACTCAGCAATACAATGCATCGTTTACTAGAAAGCTTGAAAAATTGTGTGACAGCGGCAGTTAAAAAATAGTCCTGAAAAAAATTATTAAATTCTGCATTCTGAAAGAATTTTGAATAATATCAAATGAATTCAAATTTAGTGCCAATTGGAGAAATGAAAAAATACGTGGCAAATTATATTTACATTACAATTTCTGAGTAAAAATCCTCGAATTCAACATACAAGTAAAGTAAATTCTATACAATATCTATTATTTATTCAATAAATTTTGGAGAAAAAATGATGAAATTTAGTATATTATGTAACATATGGATTCAATGCAATATGCATTACTTTTGCAGATAATTATGGAGGAGAGATGGTAAATCTTAATATTTGAATTAATTACAACGTGCATTATCCTTTTCCTGTAAATTTTGGAATTTAATATACAAGTAACAGTAATGTAAATTTGTCATAAAATAATAATAAAATTTAATGTAAATCAAACTACAATTAACTTTTCGAATAAATTTAATGCGTATTTACATTGTAGTTTATATGATTTCATCGGGAATATGTTTATTGATTAATCCAAGCGAAAATGATATTGAATAAAAATTTGGCATTAAAAATACATATAATTAAACTGAGTTTTAAAAATTACCCCCTAGATTTTACTTCAGACTTGTGTTTAGGGTGCTAAAGAATATTAGGATATATACTATATAGGGATTGGGTAATCTCAATTAAAGCACAAAGCACTTGTACTGGAATGATAGAAAGTTATGAGTAAGACATCTAGTATATTAAAATTTTATATCACACCCATATATGTTAAATAAAATATAGAAAATATCAAAATAGATATAAAACATAACGTAATCTCTAATTTACGTAATATTAGTTTTCACCTGAGACTATAGAAAAAGATTAGACATTCTCCCCCATCTTAGATATCTCAGTAAACTAATCGAATCTCGCAGAAATTTTATTCGCGTACTGCTTATATATACTCTATGCTGAATCTTTTGCAATAATTTTAATGTTTAGTAGATTTTGGATTCAAAAGTACAACTTTCTTTTACTGGTTAAGCCATTTTTATTATATATTATGAATATATATTGTTATTAAATGGAAAACTTTTAAAATAGCTGTCGGCTGCTCAGGTAGAGGATGATACTATTGAATGTTTATATCTAAGGAGCATTTTATACAAACAGATATATTTATAAATATATAGCCTTCAATTTTTACATAATTATTTTTCGATAAGGTTAATATGTAGAATTTCTATCTATCTATATCTAGAATGTCTTTCACTATTTATTCATGAGAAATCTTGTTATGCTTATCAACTTTTACATAAATGACGTCAATTTAATGATATGTCTTTAGTGACTTCATCAATTTAAAAAAAACATGTCTGACAATATTACTTACCCTCCAGGGATTTGAAGCACGTGAAAGTATCTTAATATAGAAACGTTTAATTCAATACTTTGTTAAAATAAGTTTACTTAAGTCAGATTATCAATGATCAATCTGACTAAATATTGAAAAATCAATATCGTTTGACTCCCAACGAAGAAACAAGAATTCATTTGAGATTTGCTTATTCACGTGATTTGATGATGACATTATTAGCATTCAATAATAATAATTACAGCTAAATACGTTGATTGTCTGCTAATAAATTTCCCTGAAAATAAATTTTTTACTGAATGTATTCCGAAACTCCGTCAGTGTAGTTTGACAGATGAAACTATCACGGTATACGTTAGAATAAGTTTGCTGTATGAAAGCATTTTCATCAAATACAAGCTAAAATGAAGCCAACTGAAGTCCATCAAAATAAAGGTATGTCAAAAATACCATATTTTTAAAAAACTTTAAATAAGGATTTATTGTAGTCCCGTTATATTAAAACACTATTTTTGGAAATGAATAAATAAAAACTTGTCCACGTAGTTCAAACAAATGTAAAACGAGACTAATTTTCTGTCGAATGTTAATATATCATGTGGTAAGAATTATATATTACTGCTTCATTCAATGAATATTCATTAAAGGGTTAGTAGATTTTTGACGTATCTGCACCAATGAAAGGTTTTGCATCCTTTCATTCTGGAGAGTAGAAAACTCATTCTTTAAATGTCGAAGTAGTTTACAAAAATCTAAAAAGAATGCAAAATATGAATAACTCGCTCAACTATGCAAAACTAGTAAAACAATTTTTTTGTAAATATATTTATTTATAAAAAATCGGTCGAATGTCTTTCTTACTTGTACACTGAGAGAAATGATATAATAAAAATTACTATATTACATAGGAAAGGTGTGACATATTTGAAAAATCAAAAAAATTATTATATCACATAGTAAAAATTACTATATTACATGCAAATTTTTATTATGTATATAACATTTGTTACTATGTAATATAGTAATTTTTTTGATGTTTCAAATATGTCACACCTTTCCTATGTAATACATTAATTTTTATTATATCATTCCTGTCAGTGTACGAATGAGCAATTTATTTATTCCTATTTCATAAATTTAAAAATGTATTTTTATTAGTATTATTTTTTATCCGCATATATTTCATGGTTATTTTATATAAAATATGCAATAATTAATTTCAAAATTTAATGCCTAAAACTAAAAACTATCATATTGTACAGTAAAGAGGCGTAAAATTTATGCTTGAGGGCATGTTATGAAAATAGTTTTTTTAATTCAATTAGTAATTGAGTTATAATTATGAACATCTTAGTAAGGGATATATTTTACTTGCATATATGAGAAATATTGATTCCCTTGGTCGGACCCCATTTGTATTATTTTAAAATCTTATACTTGCTAATAACTGATTATACTGGGGTGATTATGAAGGATTGATTAATAGTTTTTTTTTATTACAGAATCATTTGAAGAACGCGGAGCAGATTTTGAGAAAGCCATTACTGCAGTAGGATATGGAAAATTTCAGTATTTGCTATTTTTAATATTAATACCTGCAACATGGTCCTCTTTTTTTGATACTTCAAATATGTCCATGATATTACCTGCGGCAGAATGTGACCTTGAATTATCGCTTTTTCACAAAGGCATATTGAATGCTGCTGCATACGCAGGTTATTTTAACTATATTACCAGCAGTAAATTCATTTTTATTCTTATCTTCATTATAGTGGCCATTTTATTCCCCGAAAATCGAGACGATAGTGATGCCTTATCCCCTGTTTTAAATTATAGCAAAAATAAAAAAACTTTGTCTCATTTTTTAATATATTTATTATAACTTTAGTTAAGAGTACCGAAATCATACCATATAAATATTTTATGAACTTCGCCAGTGTCGCGGCGTGGTTTTTGTCGCATATAGAGCATCACTTTCCTAGTTATCAAAGTGACCACCGTGGAGCTGGGAATAAAATACTAGATGTAACACGGAAGTAAAGTCGGCAATTTCTTTGGGTGATTACTACCTCTGGAATCTTCGGCTTTACTCCCTTATTACGTAATATACTATTAAAGTAAAGCAATAAATCTTATTTATGAGAATAAATGATTTTTAATATGATTCTAGGTATGGTTACTAGTGCTTTTATATGGGGGTTTATTGCCGATGTTTCTGGCAGACGTAAAATTTTAATTTATGGATTTATATTTGATGGCTTATGTAATATAATCAATGGATTTTCTCCAAATTTCGCTGTGCTTGTATTTTTCAAATATTTGAGTGGCTTCATGTAAGTATACTTTATATTATTTCTATTTATGCAGTCCCTATAAAATCATCAGGCAAGATCTTATGTGATGAAAAAAACTTAGTCTCTTATGCATTAAGAAAATTATAAGTTTTTCACGAATATTGTAAAATAATTTTCAGCCCCGAAGGAAGAGATATCTAAATTAGGATCAGTTTTGAGATTTTTCAATGCTTATGAGTCTTCTTGTTCGTTTTCTTCCATCACATAAGATCTTCACATAAAATCTCAGCTGCGTTCACACTTGAACTTCTTTAGTAGGGACATTATTACATTTATAATAAATAGGTAGAGTCTGATTTAATTTTAAAGTAAAATGTTATGAGATTTATAGCAATAATTCAAGTATTGTTAATATTTAATATTTCGAGTGATTTAATACCTATTAATAGGCAAAAGTGCAAGATCGAACACTCTGATATAAAAATACCTATTAGACTAACTTATGATACTGATTTTAAACAGCTAACTACCCGCGTTAAAAATTTTGTGAGCAGTGTATTACGCTCAGTATTGGAAAAGCAGGAGCAATATATGGGGGGGGGGGGGGCTATTGAAAGCTGTATATATGGGATATTTCAGGTGAAATTGACAGCTCAAAATTTTAATTTTTTTACACTTAATTTTTTTTATGGAAAAAGCATGTACCTAGATTTTTAAATAACTATTTCAATAATTACAAAAGTTATTGCACATCAAAAATTGTTATTTTTTTCTATTTTTGGTGAACTCAACTTTTGCCATTTTATACTCAAAATCCTGAAACTTTTTGTACAGCACATGTGTATTTCTATAATACTTATTGATATAAGAACAAAACACCTTTCACGAGACAGCAGAACCATCCGAATCAATTTCTTGCATTAAAAAGTGGCTGTCATTAGCTTCAATAATCTTTTATTTTATAATTCCAGCATAAGCGGTCCATATGCTACAGTTACGTCATATTATGCAGAATTTCATACGTTTAAAGATAGACCTAAAAAGTTGCTGAACCTTAATGCAATGAGTTTCATCGGAAATATACTTAATGCAGGTACTTAATTTGATATTGAACATAAGAACTTTTTGAAAGTAACGTAAAAATAACATTTTAAAAATGGGTCAGTCCCTGCTCAAAGACATTAGTTAAGTATGCATCCTAATCGCCATGTCTTATGTCTAGTGACGATAATTTTGCTTGATCTATTCTTTGAATATGAGCTTAGTTCATTTTGTGATCATTCTAATTACTTCCTGAAACATGTAGCGTGCGTATTAGAAAAGTATATAGAGATAATTTTCGCAGCTTTAACGTACTCGCCCGCAATAAAAAAGTCTACAGGATTTCCTGCAAATATTTCTGCAAGAAATCCTGCCGAAACATGGGCAAGAAATTTCTACAAAAAAGTCATACGGTAACACCCATACTAGACCTAATCTATACATTGACTTTTTAATCTTTAAGGAAATAATATTGTTTTTTATTGTACAGATATGAAATATTTTATTAAAACTTTTGCAGAATTTTCCTGTGTACGAAAAAATTGTAGAAATTTCTTGCATAAATATCTATGGGAAATCCTGCAGATTTTGTTCATACAGGTGTCTATGCTCACTCTTATCTTTGTGTCAATGTCGGAACCGTCAGGAAATCAAAATTTACTGGCTGGTAACAATGCAATCTTTTTAAGAATCAGGTTTAAGAGTAACTCTGATCCGGTGGCAAATAATTCTATAAGGCCAAAGTTCTTGTATAGTCTTGTCCGGTGGTGAGATACTACATAATTAAAAAATTTCAAGAATTATTTCGGTATACGACCTTCTTAAGCGAATGATCTATAATATTTACCTTTATCTACCTGCTATCTAGCATTCTCTTAATTCACCTACTCAGCAGTATTAGTGTACCATGTACTTCAATCCTTCTCAAAATCGATGCCGTAGTGAAATAGCTGACTCCAGCTTTCACATCCAAAAGAGTAGCTAGAACCGTACATTTATTGGACATCCCGCATGTAGTATGTAGTCCATCATCCTTTGGCACCGTCATGTCCACTTATATAATACTATAAAATATATGTAAAGTCAAAATTTCAAAACGCATTGACGGTTAATATTAATTTCAAAATTTTTCTTATTTAATTTGGAATATCAATCTGTTGTATAGAAATACATGATTTATATATATGTAAAATTTAATGTGTATGTAACATATTTCTCGAATAATTATGTCCAATGTGTACAATAACAGTAACTAAACTAACTATAAAAATTTTATTGTGTAGGATGTGTACAATAACAGTAATTAAACTAACTATAAAAATTTTATTGTGTAGGATTAGCGTGGTTAATAATACCTCAAACATGGTCGCTGGTCTTTGGCGATGGCATATTTCTATATAAGTCTTGGAGAATTTTTTTAAGTATTTGTGGACTTCCAATCATTTTTGGTGGGCTTTGTTTATTTTTTTTCCCAGAAAGCCCAAAATTTCTGATGAGTAAAGGTCGTAATGAAGAAGCCTTAGAAGTTTTCAAGACAATTTATTCAGTAAATACTGGAAAATTAAAAGAATCTTATCCAGTAAGGGTTATTTAATCTTGAACAATTAAGAGTAATAAATCTAAAAAATTTATGTTTTAAATTTGAATTTTGATTGAAAATTAAATTTTTTTTAGATCAAATTACTAGAAAACGAAGCTTTTGAATCTCATGATAAAACAGATCTCGAGGATATGGGGTCACAGTCATTTTGTTCAACAATACAAAAAGGATTTCACCAAATGAAACCTTTGTTTGCAAGTTCTTATTGCTTAAAATTACTATTATTATTTATCATTCAATTTTGCACAATGCTATCGTAAGTTTTCTTTTTATAACTTTAAATTCAGAAATTATAATTTATATTACTTATTAAATGAACATAATTTTTAGGAATAATACAATTCGACTTTGGCAACCGCAACTGTTTGTCATTTTAGATCAACAAAATGGTGATTTGAATACTACTTTTCCAATTGTACACACATTTTGTGATGTTATTAATAATTTCACATTTTATAAAGATAATAATTCTAATATAGAAAATCTCATCACAAGTGAAACATGTGTAGAGGTAAAGATTTTAATTCATGTACTTCAAGTACATTTTTTATTATTTACACACAGATAGTTACAGTTTTTTTAAAATAATTTAATATTCAGTTAAATGGAAAGGCATCTCTATATAGAAAACTACAGACGTATGTCATTTTCAAAATAAGTGCATATATTTTAACTGTTTGTCATATTTATATGGGAAAATCTCTGGAACTTTTGACTTTCAAATTCATTTTCTTTTTCAATTTTTTTGCTGCTGTTAATTTAGCGTGTGAAACACATAAATCAGAAAGGATGTATCATTTCCAATTTTCACGTAGAAAACTAGTCCTGTAATCCATATTAGTATGCTACCCACGCTAAATTCAGGAAATTTTCCTATATATGTGGAATTCTACGGAAAGTTTCCCCTAAAGTAGTTCTAAAAAAACGGAAAAAAATTGGAGGCATGTCTCGGAACTAATTATTTTCTTCAACAAAATAGTAGTTAAAGTACGAGGATAGAGCTTTAATTAGGCTGAAGGTGGTTAAAACCGGACCATTCTGTGCAAAGTTATATACATTTGAAAATCGTAAAAAATGATGAAAAACAATGGAAATCTTAGGAATTCCGTGAATTGGAAAAACGCTCATTTATGTCATTTTTTACGATATTCAAATGCATGTAACTTTGCACAGAATCGTTCAATTTCAACCATTTTTAGCTTAAAATTAAGCTTTAACCTTGTACTTTGACTATCATTTTATAAAAAATTCGTTGGTATATTTAGAATCTTAATATTGGTTAATGTTATCTACTTTTCGTTAATTTTTTCCATGTTGAATTTCTATAAAAAACTCAATTTGGCGTAAAAAAGGGTGTTATAAGGCTGTTTTCTTTGGTTAAAAATTTTTCTCGTCTCTTCTATGACCCATAAAAGAAAAAAATAAACTTTTTTTTTGTCGTTTTTAGAACCACTTTATGAACTATCAGAATAGTTTTGAACTCAACCGTTAGTAACTGAACAGTATAAAGTTTTTCTGTAAATATTATCAAAGCTATAAAAGATTTGTAATACTCAGATTTTCATTTCGATGTTTATTATTCATAATTAAGTTTAATTTAAATTTCTTTTCAGAAACCATTGAATAATACTACATACCTTAATATACTCATAATATCTACAGTTCTAACAGGATGTATGTTTCTTGCTGCATTTTTTGTTAATCAATTTGGAAACAAAAAATTATTGAGTGAGTATCGATATCATCCTCCATTTCCATTAGTCCTAAGGAATTTTGTAAAATATCATAGTGTAGGATATCACAGTGAAAAATGTTTCGATTTACTATCAAGTAGAGTGCATTATACATTAAATTCCAGATTTATTAATTTAATAAATAATTATAACTTTAAACTATCTGCTTCCTTAATTTAAATAACTATAAATATAAAATTTATTTATGATCGCTTACTATTCTATAAATTTAATTTTTTTTGTATATTTTCTTTTAGTAACTACGCTCTCTATTTCATTGATTTCTGTCATATTACTTATTTGGACTTCCGATGCAACCATGATATTAGTATTAATGTGCTTACCTGTTAGCATGATGTGTACAGCAACAATTTTAGTAGTTAATGTGGCAGTCGAAATTTTTCCAACTACATTAAGGTATGGAGCAAAGCTTTTTAAATGTAAATTAAGAACAACATGTATAAACAATTGCCTTAAAAAGATACTGTTCTCATATTTAATTTGCAGATACTAATTTCTTTTTTTATAGGACAATGGCCGTAAGTTTGACAATGATGGTAGGTCGCATTGGAGCTCTTTCTGGAAATGTCATGTTTCCTATTCTTCTACAATGTGGCTGCGTTGAAGCTGTGGCAGTTTTAGGAGTAATAATATTAGGTATTTATAATTTAAATTAGTAACAAATATTGGGATTTCTAAAATATATAAATGAAATTTGCAATTAATTTGGGTGATATTTTGCAGCATTTCTAAATAAAAATTTTACAATTTTAAGTACTTTATTTAATTAGTTCATATAATAAGTTACTATGAAAATATTGTTTTCAGTTGCTTTGTCTTTATTAGTATTCATTCCTAAGGCTGATAAAGAAGTGACGTGAACTCTGTGAAGATTCTCAGATTAACATATTTTAACAGCATTTTAAATATTGCTGGTGAGAGTAAACACGTAATTAACAGGCTGAAGCTTTTTTCGTGCTTATCTTGGTACATGCCAATTCCTTATCAAAATCCGACAAAATTTGTTTCTGGTGTTTTTCGATGTTGCTGAATCCACTCTCATCCTTAATTTATATTTTAAATCTGTCTAAAGGATAGAAAGTAAAATTTATAGTTTACTCGAATATAACGTTTTATATACGAATATACCGTCGTCGATTAGCATAACCGCAAGGTAGCAGAAACAGGGCGACGTTAAATAACATAAAAAAAAAAAAAAAAAATACCGTTTTATGCTGTATAATACAAAAACTACATTTTATAGGTTTCTACATTGAGAAAAAAACATCTAAAACTGTTGGAATGTGATTTGATTTTTTTATATTATTTGATTGACTTTTATATGATATGAATTTTTCATATCATTTCATTTAAAAGAAAAAATACCTTCGGTAATGTCCTCATCTGTAAAGGTATTCAAATACACTATTCTTAAGCCCTAAATTCAAATGTTCTCAAAAATAACTGTCTTAATATCATTTGGAAGCCGCCATTTTCAATTTCCAACATCTGATACTATACTTGGATAGAGCAACCTAGAAAATAATTATATTAAATTTTTCGAAAATCGGTTGGAAATTGAGGATGTTATTCAAATATGTACATGTATGATACAGCACCAGAATTTGTACGACTTTTTTTTGTACATATATGATACAATACTAGTCAACCGTATAATAAATTCAGTTTGAAGAAGCCATGCGTCGTCGAATTGACAGAGGTATTATCTTTAATACCTGTTCATATATTCACTGTTTATGTTTCCTTGATAGTTTTATAAATATAGTTACAAGTTAAATTTTATTAAAATCTATCTGTACATAAATTAACTTATATTTTATTCGATACTTTCTAAAATGAAGTAGTTGGTCGATTCCGTAACCGTAATATAATCTAAGGAAAAAATTGTATGTGGCATGAATATACAGATTTGCGGATAATGTATGGAAATAATATGTAAGTGATGATAAATTGTTTATTGTTTTGATATGATTTTTTTCAATTTCATTTGTATCAAATGATTTTAAAACCAAAATTTAGATAATTTTGCACAACATCTAGATTATGTTCTATCTAAGTCATTAAACTTAGTTGGGTTCATCAAGCGGACCACCAATGAGTTTACCGATATCTCTGTAATTATTTAT
>JAWWEQ010000055.1:22517219-22579734 GCA_035583055.1 Torymus tubicola | reverse complement strand
TAGTTATAAGTTATACATACTCATATTATAAATGTGTAAAAGGGTTTATGCCCGTACAATTGAAATAAATAAATAAAATAAATAAATAAAACCAAATTTTTTTAGTTAACGTTTTTTGATAATTAGATATTCGGAAAGGAATTTTGGTTCGAAAAATCAATAGATTAAAATTGAACTAAAGTATGTGACAGAGATTGACATCGTGCAGAACATGTCAATGAAAGAAAATATTGAACTGAAATAATATAAACTAAATTCTTTTTGTTACTAGGAAAAACTTACAAATAAAAATAAATGAAAGCGAACTCAATAAATAACGGTACGGAAGGTCTCGCTCAAGAATTCGATTCCGGACCTTTTTTATATAGACGCTCTTTCAGCAGAGCAATTGATGGCTGCTATATACGCCATACACTATCATTTTGTCTGGAAATGTGTAACATTTGACAAAAAACAAATTGACAAAATGTTAAAAAAATAAGGTTTGTAAATATAAAAAAAAATATGCAGAAATATTCAATTAAAAAAAAACAGCGCTACGCGAGGTACAAACAAATGTTATTATTTTTGCGTTTTGAAAGAGAATTCAAAATTTAGATATATTTTTAAAGATCAAAGATCGAATAATTCTCTTTAGCGTTATGTTTATTATGTAAAGTTTAAATTAAATTAAAAGTGTTAAAACTATGTATTACCTACAAAATTATATAAAAAAGGTACTAAAATAGATTCTGTCGATAATTGTCATTGCATTAATAAATATTCGCGTGATAGAGTGGTGTTTGGCTCAGGCGGCAACGTGCTTGCTTCTCAAACATGGCTTAGGGTTCACGTTCAAAATTATTATTCCGGATTTTTCCGGTGACGGAGAGCGAACCTGGAGCCCGGAGTTGGTGGCTAAATCTTCCGTATGCATCTGAGCTGTGGGTCGGATTGACTAAGTACGATGATTGCACTGAGCGTATGAGTACCGAAAAGCCGATTCTACTGCGGGTTTCACTCGAAATTTGCCCAACTTCTAAGGTACAGGTTTACCGGTAGTTCTATCGATAAGACTGGAATTAAGTACTCGTCAATTCGGGTTTAAATCCCAGATTTTCACCAATTGATACAAGTACCACAGTTTTACTCGTATGCTTTGCTCACCATCACACTACAGACCTCCGACATCGTTTAGAACTGCCAAAGGGCAGAAACAGGGCGACATTAAATAACATACCAAAAAATATTCGCATAGAGTATTTCTCATCCGTCTATTTTATAATAATTCTAATGAAGTATATAAGGAAAAATGGCCCTGCTTTCGTTGTCTCTTCGAAAAACAATTTTCTAAATGTAGTTTTCTAAAAGTTGGCAGTGCCTTTAATAAATGTATTAGGAATATAAAATAATTTTACTGTACAATATGTCTACACTTTAAACGATTATGAATTATTTTCAATCCTTTTAAGTTGTACAAATATCAGAACAAATAAAATTACATAAATTAACACGTTTCTATGTCTTATCTTGTTTTCTTTACTTCCATTAAGTTTTAATTGTTTGAACTATATGCACTGAGAAAAAGGCGTTAGTAATATTTGATATACTTAATATTTTTTAATTCTGAAAAAAGCAACGTAATTGCTTGTAATCTCTAGTTTTATTTTATTTTTTTACAATTATATATAAGGATTTTCTAGCTTAACCAATAAACAAATAAAACAGAACATTTTTTTTCAGTATTTCTTTCAAATACAGCTAAACTTGTCGATAACTCAAGTTTATAAGCGTTAGGGTCTAATATTTTAGAATTCTTCATATTTTAGCATCTAAAAACATACCTCCAAGTTTGAACAAAATCCGTGATCCGGAGTTCGGGACCGGATATCGGGGGGTAATCAATGGAAAAATGAATACTAAAAACGATGAAACAAGATTCAAGTCGATCGGATAATTATTTTTCAAGTTACAGTGTCAGAAAATTTAGAAAATGCTATTTTGAGAAAAAATGCGTTTAAAGAAAAAAGCGTTTTAGAAATACTCCGAAACTGTTTCAGTTATGCATCTGCAATTTTTCAGTATGTTTTTCTTGAAGGTATAAACAATCGAAAAATATAAAAAAATTTTGATTTTTTGAAAGTTTCACACTGGTTGAGTCCCTTAAATGTCAATCTGTCTTTTTATTTTCCAATATTTTAAATGATCTGTAACATATATGAATTGTAGTACAGCCCAGTATAGAAAATAAGAACATTTATTATGAACAGCAATAAATATAGTATGTATACTCTCGATAAGTGGCCATTTCATAACTACAAGCCTTCCCGACCGATTCCCCTTCACGCCGATAGACACGCACATGCGTGGCTTCGTTCTCCCACTCCGCTATTGCAGCGCACGCTTTGGGTTGTATACGCGCGGACTGGCGCCGCCGCGCGGTATACCCATGTAGGGTACCCTACATGAAGAGTCTACATCCGTGTCCGTGTGTCGCGCGCTATATTCAATTTCAATTTCTGTTTGTTTTGATTTTGTAATCCCTCACACTGACGTCCTACGGCGCCCCACTTCCGTACGTCTACAGTCTATCGAAGGAGACTTTGCTAACTGGCCATTTCGAAGAATTTTTATCTCTTACAGCCCCGTGTGGGGGCCACTTATCGAGAGTATATTGTACATTGAATGAAGTTTTTAGACAAAGTTTACTATATTGATTTAGTAATTTTTATTATTCACCTTACAGTTCTATTGTTCACCTTTGCTTTTCAAATAATTCCATGAAATATAGTGTTTAAAAATATATTTTGTAGCTACCTCTACTATAATTTTCTTTATATATTTTACTATAAGCCATATAAAGCCATATTTTATAGTACTTTTATGGTGAGAGTCACTATATTTTTTCTCAGTGTGTGATAAATTAATTAGAATTGCCTTTCAGGACATTTTTTGCAATTGGAAATAGTTAATTCTAAGTTACTCTAACTATAAATATGCATAAAAACTAAAGTTGAAACTCTATTATGTTTTTAAAGAATGACCCATATATATTTATAGGTGACATCAATACTTTTTGGCTAGCCCAAATCGGTTTGCTAAAATTATAAACGTTACAAAATTTCTAACACAATATTTCCAAACCGCAAACGATTTCTTGTTTTTAAATATGTAATTATAAAATTAAAAATCACTGAGTTTGTGACTTCTTATCTTTATCAAAGATCAAAATGAATCAAAGGTTTAATTTTATTTTTATAACTAACAGATAAGAATGCGTATAATAAAATGCAAGTAAACATATATTTGTCATTCGCTAGAGCTGACTCGGATCATGTATATCAGCTAAATCAGATTATTTCATAATGATTATCGTTAATTATAACATTGTTATAATATCTATAAAAAAACTGTATATTTCTATATGTGTACGTTGTAATAAAAGTTGTAATTGGAACATTGTATACTGTTATTTATATTTAGTATACCTTGTACCTGTAAAAATTACGTAACAAATTAGTTCTGGATGTAAGTCAGAAATCTGGATGAGCTTAAATTTTGACCGTAGCGCTTATTGTTTTTAAATATGATTTCTTAGTATTGTAAACTTTAAACGAGTTTTTCTCAAAATGACATTTTTCAAGCTAGGCGAACCACTATCCACAATCATTAGAGGTGACAATCTCAAATCCATCTGTATTTTACATAGGATGCTCCGAATATCACAAATGTTTGTTACCAATAGTAATTATGACTAAATATATTGTCGTTTTAGGCTTACATGAATTCAATCGGTATAATCGATTTCACTATTATCTTCATCCATATAAGTCTGCATCTATTTAGTGGTTCAGTATCTTGATCATTTAATTCTTTTTTATTTTAGTTCTTATAAACTACGAACTGCATCTCATAGAAGACTATAATATTTATTCATTATTGTTTTTTTTTAAATATTTTAAAGATTTTACAAATGATTTAAGACAATCTAAAAATCTAATACTTTCAGCAAGCATTCCTAATCGATTTCTTTCATATTTAGTAGAACGTGAAACTGCAGTTATTGAATTTGCATTCAACCATTGATTATACTAGTCATCTCTAAGCCCGCTTCGCGCGCCCCCTTTGATTATTACTCTCATCAACCAAATGACGAATAAAATGATTTCACAACAAATCCATGATATTTTTTAAGATTTTTAAGATTAAAATTATATTTTCCTCTTGCTAGATTATTTATTTTTGTTTACACTAATTAGACTTATAGTGTGTGGTTAGGCTAAGTGCGCTCTATCATCACTATCCTTTTGTATAGCTATACATACTGCATACATTATGCTTATAGATAAAAAATGTACAATAGCGCGATAAACTCTGCAGTCTGCACATAAGTAGCAACTTTTATTTACTTTTTTGCCTCCATAGTTAATGTAATTATTTTTTTATAAAAGAGAAATGTTAAATAGTTAGAAGTTGTTTCTTAGTTTTTTTGCTATGAGTGCGGAGCTAAGTACAGCACGTATTGTGGATTTACTAGAATTACTACAATAGAGAAACACGTTCACGGCACTCGCGGCGCATGGATGTAAAAACAAAAGCGAGTCCATAACGCATTGTTGTTGCACGTGACCTTGTGGCAAACTAAAAAGAACAACATTGGATATCATCGCAAGTCTACGAAAACTTTTCTAAGTTCACGTAAGTACTGAGGTTAAGTGATTGATAAAAGTGGAAAAAAGTTTTGTAAAATGTCAGATTTTAATTCTTGGAGTGATGCTGTATATTAGTTTCCAAATTTATGACTTAGCGATCTTATAACGTTAAAAATTAAAAAAATTATAACGATGTTTTATTGTATTACACAATTGTAATATTTTTTTTATAGAATTATTGATTAAGAAGTTATGTAATTAATATTAATAACAAATATTTTTATAACTTATAATAATCTTTCTATTCATTATTTTAATAAATCTCTCAACAATTGATATACTACTACAATGTCAAAATATGATCTGTATCCCGCCTATTTCAACTGAATTAATTAAACTGAATTTAATTTCAATTAAATGGAAATTTTTAATATTCTATTTTAGAATTGTACATTTCTGTACGTCCTTGTGCAATTTTGTGTATTTTTATATATTTCAGTATGCATTTTTGTACTTTTCTGCTTACTTTTGTAATTTAGTCCGAAAAACAGACAAAATTCACAGTAATGTACAAAAAAAGCACAAAGTTACAGAAATTCACAGAAATGTACAGAGATATATAAAAATATATTTTTTATTTTTATCAGGGATAAAAATGGATTGACCAACAAAAACATCAGTTGGTGCTTAAAAAAAAATACTAAAGCAGATAGATGTGAGATTCGGAAACTTAATGATAAGTTTGTTTGTAACATATAAATTTAATGTCATTAGAATCAATTATTTAGGAACTTTTATTGACACTAAAATAGTTATTACTTAGTATCAATGAATTACAAATTGTGAAATAACTAATTTTAAATTAATTAATACTTCTCTAATCTATAAAAATTAAACTATATCAATAAATTATAGTAATTGTTTTCAAATGATGCAGCTGATGGCCAAGGTTACTACCAACAATTTGTTAAATGAATAACAAAAATTCTTTATTTAACATTTGAGACGTTTCGATCATTTATTTAATTGACGAACGGACAGTTCTCCGTAATATTATTTCAATTATTGACATACTATTTGCCTGAAGAGGGTCGTAATTAAATAAACGACCGAAACGTCGCAATACTTATCAAAACCTACCATTAGCTGCAATTTCATCATTATAGTAATTGTTGTTATTATATATATATATATATTCAAAGATATTTTATTCTAAAAAACCTATTGTTTTATTTAAAATACTATAACAAATTCATATAATTAATCAATTCTCATAGGTTTATATTGTTTGTAATAAAACAGATGTCATATTTTTGTTAGGACGTCAAGTGAAGTATGATAGAAATTCCGCAAAATGATTCAAAGCCGGGCCTCCTATATGATAATACTGTTGACATGTTCGCGTCATGAGGTCGTCATTGTCACGCCGTGCAGCATAGTAGAATTGCTTTGGCTCGTGGTAACGAAGACGGCATGCGCGTGCATGATTTCGTTTGCCGAAGAGCCATTTCATCATCGACCGACCGAGCGCGCTTGTTGCGTTCACAATCTTGAAAGACTTACTTAATAATACGAAGCGTCGAGCTTTTACGGTTTCATTAAGCTACGGAAGTTTGACAGAATGGGACCGCAAAATGATAAGTCAACTCAAATGTCTGAGGTCTGCTCAAGTGATAAAAGTGAGTACAAAATAGTATGGAAATTCATTAAAGAATAAGACGGGATATCATAATTATCCAGTGCGCTAATTGCGATATTCTGGGGAATTTTCAAACTTAAAGTTTAAATTCTCTACTCTACTCTGATGGTAATAATAATACAAATGTTATTATTTTTTATTTCAATTGGTAAATTCTGGGATCTAATAGTTTTGTGGTTTATCTTCAACATATTTAGTATTAACATTTCATCAATAATCTTTGATAATTATTGTTAATAATAATTAAATAAGCAAAAAGAAAAAAAACATGCATACAATGACTTTCAATTGTAATTTTATCTTTATAGAACAGTTTAAAAAGAAATGTTTATTTACTTGTTTAAGCTCAAACGTTTAATATTCTTCAAACTAACAAATCCTAAATCAATATTATAAACGGGGAAAGAGACAAATATAATTTTTATTTTTTAAATGAAATTTTAAAATTGACATGGTAGTAGCACATATTATAATTGCATGTAAATTATGTATATAATTACTACTTATTACAAATCATTAAATAATATTTATTAATTTATATATATTTGATTAAAGAAAGTAAGCTTGTTATTTATCTTTTATATTTTTGGTTGCATAAAAGGAAGCGAAAACAAATTTTCCTCGAAAGAAGCAAATTTTGAGGAGGCTGTCGCTGCTACCGGCTATGGAAAGTTCCATTATTTGCTGTATTTGGTTATTATTCCCGCCTCGTGGGCTTCTGGATTTGACACATCGACAACAGCGATGATAGCTCCATCAGCAGAATGTGACTTAAAACTTACTCTGTTTCAAAAAGGAGTATTAAATGCTATTGTTTATGCGGGTAAGAATAAACTATGCCTATTAAAATATTAAAAGTATTATGTGCCCAATACTGCACATAATTCTTTTTTTTTAATCTAAAAATGCACTTATTAATTATTACAATTTAAATTATTTCTTGAATTTTTATTTCTGCAACGTAATTGAAACAATATCATACGAGTTTAACTTTGCAGTGTTTCAGTCAACATCAAACTTGATCTTATGCATGTATATATCTATACATTGTCGGTTCTTTGATGATATTAACTAAGAGCATGTGACTTCGTTGCAAGAAATAAACCGTTTTAAAATGTGCTTGAAAAACTAACTTAACTTTCAAAATATTCAGCAATAACTACTCTTATACGTTTTTGTGGACTTATTAAAAATCCATTTATATTAAATAAACATAAAATTAAATTAAGAATTGAACTATTTTTTTCCTATATGTATAAAACACAATTGGTTTTATAATTTTCAATGTAACTAATGTTCTATTGAAATGCAAATTGTGTCATGATAAAGACAACTCTATCAAAATGTACCAATATTTACTGATCGTGACTGTTACTAAATATACAAATATTTGTATTAAAATTGAATAGTTGGTACCCCATTAACAGTGAAGTAAAACATGTGTGTTAATTTAGTTATTTATTTATTTAACAAATTAGTAGTAGCCAGATATCTTTACTGATGTCAAAATTTTTTAACAATTAAACGACATTTTTTCGATATCAAGGCAATAAAATCATAAATTTTGTAGTCTGATAAAATATTCTAGAAAAATAAAAAATTTCCAGAAAATTTTTCGTTTAACTGAGTTTTCTATAATGATAATAAAGAAATAAAAAAACTGTATATAATGCTTGTCGGAAAATTATATGATTAGATTTTTAGAAATTTTAGATATTAAAAATATTTTTAATGTTTCGTGAAGGCAGATTAATTTTTACCGTTATTCGCATTCTATAATAACAACAACCTATTTTTTTATAAGCAATTCTTTTCTTTTCAATTAATACATATAAGCACATGACATTTCTATAATATTTGTGTTTGTTTATAAGATAAAAATTATTTGAAAAAACATATAGAAAAAACTGATCGTTGTAACAAATAATAAACAATGTTATGTTGATAGTACAAAAAAGAAAAAAAGTTGACTTTCCCCCTCCCGCCATACTCCTACTGTTATACATGGTATTTTTTAAAATAAGTGCATAGCACGGGCTATGGGCTAAGGCCTCTTGCTTCGCATGGCGCTTATACCATTTTTCGCGATAACGGGCCGAAAATACCACGCTTTCGTTCTTTTACAGGAGGGAATGTGGTACTTTTGGTCATTCTACTAATTTTTTTCTCTTGCTACTCAAAGACGCTCGAAAAAGTCAACATTTGATCCATTTTATACACATGAAAAAGGCTGTCTTTTACGAACGCGAGGAAAAAATTTATTCTATATTCATCATTTAGAACATTCTTAAGCAATTACTCAAGATGTTTAACTCTGATGAAATAAGCAGAACATGAATTTCAATATTGGTTAGCTACAGTATGTGAACGTAAAAATTATTTCATAATAAACTCTTTACTATCTTTTCAGTAATTCTTCTTTGTGAATGACTGCTATTAGAATCAAAAGTACAGACAATACTACTTTTACAATTTTTTTGATTTGCTTATGTTTTTATACACTAGTAGGTACAATAATAAGTTGTGTTTTATACATACAATTAAATTTGAAATTTTGTTTACTGTATTTGAAGTCATCGATCTATAGCACATTGACTTTTTAGATAATAATTTGTATTATTGTTTAGTAAGATCTTGTAACTGTTATAATCCAATATTTATCAACACGATTTAAAGAAAGTTATAATTTTGTAAGATTTTTTCTAGAGTCAACAAATTTTCCAAATTTTAATTCTCATAGTAAATAGTTTGATAGCATTAAAAATTTTAATGAAAGTATTTGATGAAAGATAAAAAATATTGTAAAACATTTACTAATAATCAATTCTTTTTGAAGGTATGGTTAGCAGTGCTCTGATGTGGGGCTTCATAGCAGATGCATTTGGACGGAAACCAATTGTTTTTTACGGATATCTTTTAGATGGCATATTAAATGTTTTGAGTGGATTATCCCAGAATTTTTATGTTCTGTCAACTTTCAAATTTATCTGTGGTTTTATGTATGTTTTTTAAACCAGTATAAAATTTTATAAAATGTTTTATTATTCTAAAATAATTAATAATTTTATAGTGTAAGTGGTCCATATGCTTCAGTCATGACATATTGTGCAGAGTTTCATTGTACTAAAGATCGACCACGAGTAACTATGTTTGTTGGGTTCCTTATTACCGCTGGCAGTATTGTGGGTGCAGGTATGAGTAAAACAAAACCGTATGAAAGTGTACGCATTGTTTAATTTAATATATTCACGGTTGTCGGTATTATATATTTGGTAAAACATCAATCACATAAATGAAAATTTGTTTCATTTGAATCTGAAGTGTGTTAAAACTGCACTTTATAAGATTTTTGAAACATTTTGAAGATTTCTCGAGATTTTTAGGGATTTTTCGAGATTTTCAGAGACTTTCCGAGTTTTTTTACAAGCCTCACAAGTCTTTCAGAAGTCTCGGAATTAATCTTTGATAAATGGGTTTGACTACTGAAGTATTTAGAAATCTTTTGAAAGTTTATAGAAGTCTTTAAAAGTCCAAAAAATTTTGTGTGACTTTTCGAGTGCGTAGCTTTTCGTTTGAAATTTCAACTAGTTCGAAATATTTTGAATAAATAATTAATTTAGATACGTACAAAAATTTGCATCTTAAATAAAACGGGATATAAATTAAGTCAGCCGTGAGGGTGTTAGTAATAATTACAAGCGAAAAACAAATAATGGACAGTCAAGCAATAATATACGAGCATATACATATTTCAGCTTTGGCATTATTAATTATACCTCAAGACTGGTCATTTTCAATTAGAAATTTGGATATACATTCGTGGCAAATTTATTTAGCATTTTGTGGAGTCCCTGTATTATGCGGAACAGCATGTCTGGGTTTATTTCCAGAAAGTCCCAAATTTTTGATGAGTCAAGGTCGCAATGAAGAAGCGCTTAAAGTATTTCAGCAAATTTATGCTTTGAATTCTGGAAAATCGCAAAAATCTTATCCCGTAAGTAAAACTTATTATGAAGTTTTAGGAGCTTTATTTTATAAAAAATAATGTTAATAATCTTTGCACTACTGTCACATAAATGTATGAGTAGTAAGTTCAGATCCTTTGACTCAATTTGTAATTACCAAGGATTATTTTTATTTTTTATCAGATACAAGCCCTGCAGAATGAAGTATCTAATCCTTCGTCAGTGGAGTCAAATGAAACAGTAATAAAACCAAAAAGCCTAAAAGCTTGTGTGCGTGGAGGGATTTTACAAATGAAACCACTTTTTATGGGCTCTTACTTTGCCAGGCTTATGCTTGTGGTTACTATTCAATTTTGTGGCATGCTAAGGTTAGATGTATTTTTATTACATAAGTATGTATTCTAAAAAAAACGTGCAATTCTACATAAAAGAATTTACGATTTAGAGTAGTGTTCAATAGTTTGCTTTGTTAATGAATGTTTGAGATCTCAGAATAATAAAAGGCCAGCTCATAGCCAAAGTTGACCCGTATTTAAGTAGTTCAACATCCGAGCCAGAGGCTAAATGAAACTATGTGCTGGGTGTTTGTTGTTCTGAGTTCTTAAGTTATCTGACACTGTAATAATGGTTTGATTAGGTGAGTATCTTGAGAAATTTCAAATAATAGTGCTGTTATTTAATTTTTTATTCAGACTTTATATTACTTTTAAAAAAGTCATTTTGGAGCATTTAAAGTTTATATGAATTACTGTGTTATTGAATAGCTCAATTATAATTTTAGTTTCATATTAAATTGTCTTTATATTTTGAGTAATCAAAAAGAATATTTTTATATATTTAACTTTTTATCATTAACATATAAATATATTTATATGTATTTTTGAATATTAAAATTTGGAACAAAAATTTTAGTCATTTCGAGGGTTTTTTCAATTTCATTCGCGTTGGTTTTAGCTTAAGTCACGTCGAAATATCTAACTAATTATTTATTCAGTAACGAGTCATATCAATTCTGGGTTATTTATCAAGGAGCGCGGCAGCGCTCCGAAGGCAAGTTAAGAAGCCTAAAGGAGCGACCCACGCTATACATTGAATTGGATGTGAGAGAAATTCAATGCATAACTATACATCATTTTGTTGTTTTTCAAATCTAATTTATGACGTAAATTTAATTCAATAACAGGTTTTCAATAAATCCATTTTATAAAAATTATGAAAATGAAGGTAAATCGACCACTTTGTGTGGAATATTTTCTATCGCCTTCTGCAAATGCGTTAAAAACTATTTATATGAAAAACTTTGATGTATACTAAATGTAGTAGTCATAAAATAATAAAGTATCTCTCAGAGGTGGCATTGCTCTGGAAGGGCGCAAATGTGTAAATTGTGCGCTTTAGCTGAATTAGGTGAGATGTCAAGATGATCTCACCTTTTTGATCGATCACGCTGAAAATTGAAAAAAGAATTTCACATAAAAATTTAATGATCATCCTCAAAGAAATAAAAATGGTTTATAAAAGGTATATTTTTCGTATTAGAAGATTTGGAATACGTGAAGATTTAGTGGTCTAGAGAAGTGATCGATTATATCTTAGTGGCCGAATTATCCCAAGTTGTTTCATGTATATTTCGACAAAAAAGTGTGTTCAAAATCTGACTTTCCATTGTCAGCACCGTTTCTTAAACATACCTATTTTTATAATAAATTCCTACGCAATCTTTGTTGTTTTCCGTAGTAAATTTTTTTGTTACTTAAATTTCAATATTGTAACTAGCACGTGGTTGTGATGTCGGAAAATGGTTACATTAATCTACTGGAAACTTCATTTTTTATTTCAAAAAGTTCATTTTACGCCCTTCAATATACTATTGAATTTTAATCTAATTTTCATTAATCTTTCAGTACAAACACTATCCGTTTATGGCAACCACAACTTTTTGCTATATTAGGAGAATCAAAGGAAGATAGTAACTCTGAAAAAATGTTTTCATTTTGTGATATTATTGATGAATCAACTTTTTCTAAGATTAATGATAATATGACTCAAACAATAATTAATTCAACAGAAACTATCACCTGTATACGGGTAAGTTTTTCGTTCGAACAAATTATTAATTTTAAGTAAATAAATCATAGTGTATTATTTTAGAAAACGGTGGATAATTCAGTTTACATAAATACTATTATAATATCTGCATCTTCTTTATTTTTTACTTTTCTTGGTGGTGCTCTGGTAAACATAATGAGTAATAAGCATCTTTTACGTAAGTTTGTGTTTCATATTCTCGTGGTAAATTTTTTTTTTATATACAGTAATTTGTTATTTAAATTTTTTTTTTAAAAACAGTGATATGCTACTTTGTTGCTGCGTGTTCTTTATTGACTTTAAATTGGTCAAAAAGTGTGATGTTAACTCTTATCCTCATGAGTTTGTTTGTAGGCTGTCTAAGTGCATCTGTTAATTTATTGATTAGTGTAGTAGTTAATCTTTTTCCCACAACTATGAGGTATGTTGAACATAAGCGAAAGTGGATGTCATAGAAAAAAATTAATGATTTCATTTCTAAAACAGAACAATGGCAGTCAGTTTGACAATGATGACTGGGCGCATTGGCTCTCTTATAGGAAATATATTATTTCCACTGTTTCTAGAGTATGGATGTAATGTGGCATTATCAGTACTTACAGGTTTAGTATCAGGTAATTATTTTGATAAGGGAATAAATAATACAAATTAAAATAATTAATATTTTAATATTCACATGTTTATAAATTTTCAGCGGCTTTCGTACTGACGATGTTTATTCCAAAATCCAACAGTACTGTTAATTGATTTTTATTCCAATAAATTGTGTATTTTTCAACTCTTAATACGTATACAACTCTAGACAATTGAATATTTCGTATACACAACTGACTTTTTTAAATTTGAATGTAGTCAGTTTTTAGGATATAAGAAAATCGATTAAGGTGGATCTTCTGATCCTTAATTTTTAGACAAATTTTGTGATACAATAATAAAAGAATATGAATCTTCAGATGTTGTAAGGGTGAATATATATAGACAATATCAGTTACTTAAAATTTAGAAAAATGATGAAACTCTAGAATAACTAAGATAATACTTATTTAAGCACTAAGTTTATTAATGTAAATAAATCGACTTCCTTTATATTATTTATGATATGTGTGTATAAACTAATAAGAGAGACACCAGGAATGCGGGTCCTGAAATTGGCTAAAATTATACAAGGCACTTCTTTGCGACAAATAATGAGAGACGTGTCTCAAGATTTTTCTGAATGGGTCTTTTTTCCGCGATTCAAGCTATTTTATGTCTAAAATGAACTATTTTTTATGAAACTGAGGTTCCTTTCTATAGTTATAGCATAACGAATATTTGGGTTGTGTATGTGGATTAAAAAATGTATAAATGGAGAAAGAAAAAGCTTCAATTTAAGCTGTCTCTTTAAAAAATGTCAATTTTTCAAAAAATTAGAGGCACTCAAAAACAGAGTAAGAAGTTAGCTTAAAATACTACCCATTAAATGTTTTTAAAAGATGAGTAATTTTTATTCATTATCTTACTCTATTTTTGATTGCCTTTAACTTTTTTAAAAATCGACATTTTTTAACGAGACAAAGCTTAAATTATAACTTATTCTTTCTCCATTTAACATTTTTTAATTTATAATAATAATATATACAACCCAAATATTCGTTAAGCTATGACTAAAGAAAGGAACCTCATTTTCATTAAAAAATAGTTCATTTTAGACATAAAATAGCTTGAATTTCCGAAAAAAAGACCCATTCAGAAAAATCTTGAGACACGTCTCTCATTATTTGTCGCAAAGAAGTGCCTTGTACAATTTTAGCCAATTCCAGAACCCGCATCCCTGGTACTCCCCTTGAAAGTACAATTATTTTGTAATTAACTAATTGAAATATTAATAAATATTGTTTTTAATATACAACAAGTTTCTTATAGCTTTGTTTTTTATATTTTACAGCTATTTGAAATTCTCTTTATGAGTTTTATATCTCTGCACTGCTGGCGTTAGTGAGTTATTTGGGAGCAATGGGGACCTACAGTTTAAGCTGGGTTCTAAATCGCCAGAACTACAATAAGATAAACACATGAAAAGTACGAATTTCGAAAACTTGGCACAAAGATGCTAGTCAATCACCGAGACTAGGGTTGAATAAACACTGTATTATAATTAAGTATATGAGTATAATATTAGGTATATAAAATATACAAAATCAGAATCGACATTTTGCTTCCTCCTAGAGGAAGCTTTGTGATAGCAAAAAAAAAGTTTTTGAGATAATGTGTTAGGAATGTTATTTAGCAAATTTGGAATCGAAATACACTATTTTTAGAAAATGTCCGTATGGATATGTATGTGTGCGTGTGTGTGTATGTTCGTATACGCTGATATCTCAGGATCTACTCGATCGATTTTAACGAGGGTGTTCGAAATACCAGCCTCGTGATGCAGAGAACGGCGGAGCCGTGCGAGGCGGCGACCACGTGGCAGGAGAAGATGGCTCCACGAGCGCCTTCGTGGCGACTGAGCATCCGCGCCGCGCAGGCCACTGCGCAACTTCTCCGGGATTCCCAGGTGTCGCGCTCGGTTATAAAAGCCCGCACCGACCGCTTCTCGCTCTCAGTCTGCCGCAACCAGTCAGCCGCACAGGACCTCTCAAAGGAGTCTACCGATCGGTGACAGCCAGCGACTTAATAGTTTTTTTTTTTCTTTTCAGGTTTATACGCTTCTTCTTTTCCAATTTAGATTAATTTTATTATTTATTCTCATATGTATGATCATTTGAATTTTTGTTTATTTTATGTCTGATTTCTCTCTTGTCAAATTGTGAAGTTTGTATTTTGCTCAATAAAAAGTGTTGAGTAAAGCCAGATTCTGTAGCTCCTTTCCTCACCTGATTCGGCGTCAAAGTTGAAATAAACAGAGAGAGTGATCATTTTTTTAGATTTTGCTTCCACAATTGGGGTCAATATTCTATTTTTGTAAAATTACTTTTTTTTATAGACATTTTTTAATTTTCAAAATTTTTCTTTTTGATTTTGTTTTCTCCTAGAGGAAGCTCTGTGATAGTAACAAAAATTTTTGAGATAATGTGTTAGGAATGTTATTTATAAAATTTGTAATCGTATGGATGTGTGTGTGTATGCTTATGTCCAACGCTGATATCTTGTAATCTACGCGACCGCTTTTAATGATTTAGTGATAATTTTTTTTAGATTTTGCTCAAACTCCTCGGGTCAATATTCTATTTTTGTAAAATTGATTTTCTAAATTAATTTTCTAACATTTTTTAAAGAATAAAAAAAAGCAAAAAAAACATTTTTGGTCTTTTTTGGGCATACCTCAATTTGCAAAAATTGTAGGGAATTCTGAATAGAATTCATACACTTTGTCCTATTTAATGTGCTATACAAAAAGTTTCACATTTCTGAGTGAAAAATCATGAAAATTGAAAAACACATTTTTTGCCTTTTCTTATTCTTTAAAAGTCCATATTTTTGATATTTTTGCGTAAATATTGGTATACAACGACACATAAGTAGATCTTCTGTCATTGTCCCGCTACTTTTACTACATGTATTACACTGATTACACGTACATTAAATGCGTGTATTAACCCTGTCGGTATCCCGAATCTCGATCTCGAATCGCTCTCGAATCGAAACCGGAAAGAAATTGAGAAACAGACAAAAGAGGACGCGCCAAAATTTAACTGATATTAACAAATATTTTATTTTTCCTTGGGGTTTCGAGATCGACTTCGGGATTCCAGATCAATAGATTACCTAGAATACTCAAATTTTATAAAGAAATTGCGGAAAAAATTAAAATATATAAAAATTATAATTTTTTTAATTAAAATTTTATAATGAAATACAATGATTACATTTTTCTCCGAGCTCATAAAAATATCGGGCTGAAAGTACAAAAAAAAATTTTTTCGCGGTGCTGCCAACCTAAATTGGAGTTAAAAAAAGCGCCTGAGGTGGTACCTTCTCTAACCGGACGCCGAGTTGATTTCTTCTCTAGCAGAATTCTGAAATGGCACCTTCTCTAGCCGGATTCTGAGATGACTCCTTTTCTAGCCGGATTCTGAGATGGCACCTTCTCTAGCCGGATTTTGAAATGACTACTTTTCTAGCCGGATTCTGAAATGGCACCTTTTTATTCAGGAGCGACGATATGTATACTCGACGTTGGATGTTTTTTACTAATTTCATTATTTAAGGTGTATTTCTTTCGAACCTAACTGTCCGCTTCTTTGATTAAATTTTAAAAAATTAAGAAGGAATGAGTAAAATATTGAACCATTGATTCGGAAAGTGCGTACGCAAATATTCATTTTATAATAATAATGATAATAATTTAATAATAATTATTATTATTACAAAGGAGAAGGTATATAAAAACAAATTATTAATTGCAGTTTTTACTAATTAGTGTTTAAATATTGGTATTTCAGGCGATTACTATAGGCGATTTTTTCGTATTAAATTGTCGACGAACGGCGACTGTTACACACTCTAGTGGCGAGTTCGTGAATTTTCATCTGGGAACACTGCAGAGAGGGGTCGATATAGTACATTATACCTTAAGGCACGAGTATCGTACAGAATTTTATAGCACGGCCTGCCTAAGCCCGACGTCACGGATAGGCGTGACTTAAGCGCGGGCTTAGGCCACACCATGCTATAAAGGAGATTTTCTTCCGTTCCTTTTTTAACTGAAACAACTTCTGAAATGTGGCGTCACCTGGCAACAAGTGGCGGTACTACAGGTAAATATATTCAAACAAGTTGAACGAAATATAAAAAGCATCGGTCTGTGATAAGGAATCATTTAACATTTCGTTTGGATTTTTCGCTTTTTGCAGATTTTTGCCACGTTTAATTTTGGTAGTTAAGGTTTTATATAGTCATGACTATATATATAATAATTTTGTTGTTTGGATTTTTTGTTAAATAGTTCTTGAGAGGAGGTTAAACCATTTCTTAAGATACTATGTTTTTTATTTGGATACTTTCTGGATATATACTGAAATCTAGATATATTTAAATGACAGTTACAATAGTATATTACGACATAAGGCTAGTAAAATACCTCGGCTTCGCCTCGGCCGACAATTACATGTTATCTGCGGCTTTCTTTTTTTACTGGCCATGGTGTGTATACTATATTTCTGCTCGACAGTGCCGCAAAGCGGCAACTTCGTTTCGCGCAGCGGCCAGAAAGTTGGCGTTTTCCTGCCGGTGGTCAGAAAAGATATTTTGCGCGTTCTTCTACCGTAGTGAATTTACATTTTGCTAAATTTAGTTAGTTGGTATGCGTCGACGATATTCAAAATCAGTTCTAATGGCTGAGTATCGGATCCGTTTTATTTTATTAACAAGATTGGTTTGTGTCGGAAAGTAAACTAATTAGTTTAATTGTTGAGGTGTGGTAAATGAATGAGGAGAAGACGTTATTCAATATAAAGAAGTCAGGAGGGTGTACTCTAGCTAGTGCCAACTGCATTGTAAGGGATGTAAGGTTATGTTGCGTTTCATTTGATTGTCGTAGTTTTTTTTCGCAGTTGGCACTAGAGTACACCCTCCTGACTTCTGCTCGAAGCAGCTGAGACATGTCTCCAGAGACATGTCTACGTGTATTCTGGACTTACCCTTATCATTCGACGTATAGCGGCAGAGAGAGAGAGAGAGAGAGAGAGAGGGAGCCGCGCTTTGCCTGCTGCTTCCTAACTTACATTATACTCACGCACACACTAGGCAGGGGAGACTTACATGTGTGCGTTCACAATCATACTTGTGCGTTCACACATATTAATATACTTTCAATGTTTACAATATAGATGCAAACTATTTTCAACAATAACGACCCATAATCATAATGGACCAAATCAAGCTTTTAAAAGTACGTATAAAAATGGTTTTTGCGATTAAAAAATACTTAATCAATTTACCATAGAGAGGCACATAACAAGTAACTTGAATTTTATTTCATGAAAATTGATCAAGCGGTCTTAAAAAAAAAAAAAAAAAAAAAAATAACGCAGAAGTATATTTTTTAAAAAGACCATATTTCTGGATAGAATTCTTGGATGGTCTGTATCTTGGGTGATGTTGGAGAAGATAAGATATATTTATAATAATTATATATTTTTATTCTATAATAATATTTTAAGTCATTTTTTCAGGTATATATGGCCCCAGGGACCATTAAGTATAAGAACACCTTAATATACATGATTAACCGAGAGGAACAGCCTATTTTGGCGAGTTGAGAAAGCAAGATGTTTACATACAAATAATATGCGTTGTGTTGCACGCAAACAAGAGGTCGAGATCTACCGCTTGGCGAGGGCGGATCAGTATAATTCTTTTCCGTTAGGCCGGTGAACGTAACACCGGCCGCACGCGATTGCGAGCCGAAAATACAAAAGAATATGAGGACCAGTGTTCAATTGCGATCACAGGCTTCTTTCTTCTTAAATTGATACAAAAGAAATCTGCATAATTCAATTGTCTAAGTTAGGAATTCTAATTATATTTCCTACCTAATTCGTTATCATGAATCGTTATGAGATAAGTTTAAATAAAAAAAAATAAATTAACATAAAATTGTAAGATATCATACATCAATAAAATAGTTTTAAGTTTATGTAATATCATTTATTAAATAATCATTTAATCAAAAGATAAAATCTAACAGAATTGCAAAATATTTATTTAAATTAAATTCAAGATGATGAGATTGTCGATTTATAGCTGAGGATGCACGACATTCGGCCTTCCTCTATGATATCAATACAGAATAACATAGGTGTTCATTTTTACGGCCGGGGATGTTCGACATCCCGCTTCGAAATATCCGATTGCGAACATTAAACGCATTGCGGCTGAGGGCATATGTCACTCCGACTCGTAATTACAATCATGTAAAATCATACTCACGTACTACGAATCACGCAATCTCACAGTTGGTAGACACATACCTTATCATCGACTACGAGCCAAAAAATTGGAACGAGCTTCAAGTTCGATTCAGCTTTTAATTGCGCCTTTTAAAATGGATGATAAACCACAATACTTATTAATTACAAAGAAAGAAATGATATAAAAGTCTTTTTTTACTGCTCCTTTTCGCTTCGATGCCCGCTTAAGCTCTGAAGCAAAAAAATCGCTCGCGCTTCGTCTGAAGCAAACTGTTTTTTACGCGCGCCTTTCTTTTTTTTTTTTTAACATATATATATATATACAATGCACGTTGGCGACGCAACATTCTCCCCGTTGCGAGGGCGAACTAGCAACCTATCGCTTCTAACAATTAACTTACAATTACATCAAAAGCATTTGATCATTTAATCAGATTAACGAGATCGAAATCTTATAACTAGACAGATCAGTCACTTACATCTTATGTTCATTCGAATCAATTACCTGCGAATCGCATTGTCATTATGAATGAGAGAAGTTTTGCTAGTCAATGTATGCGATCGGCGAGAAGGATATCGTTCTCAAAGCATGTTACAATTTGGGTTCTTCTGTCACATGTGGTAGAGGGCGCAATTGCGTAACATTTCGAACATATTCTCCCGATGATGTGCGAATTTTGACGATTCGAATTACTCCATCATTTCCGGGATATACCTCCACGACTACACTTAATGGCCACTGGCTACACAGACGATTCCTATCGATTTCGATGACTATTGATCCAAGTGAAATTTCGCCTTCCCTTTTGTCCACTTTTGCCGTTTTTGCAATTCAGTCAAGTATTCAACATGCCGTCGTTTCCAAAAGTCTTGACATGCTCTAGTATTGAAATGCCACATAGAAAGACGATTTTCTGGTATCGCTGTATAGTCTGACTGCGGGATCATAGTCAATGGACGGCCAATTAATAAATGCGCAGGTGTAAGAGCGGCAGAGTCGGTAGTAGGCGGTAAACGAGGTAAATTATTCGGTTTTTCTGAAAATCTATGTTTTAATCACTTCTTTGAGGATTTTCCACAACAGATCATAAATTCAAGGTTTCTAAAATGTTCTAAAATTAGAGGATTTCTAAAATGTTTTTGTCCCCTACTAGTAGTTTTTTATTTTTTTATCATCCAACAGTAATCTGTCAACATATTTATGCCCGATCGTCCTTGAAATTTGCGTTCGAATTCTTTCAAGTCTTGATGAAACCTTTCACCTTGCTCTCCACGAAAGTCCCCGTTATTTTCGGGAAAATGATCACCGTGTGAATCAAGAAAATGAAGTTTTAGGTTCATGAGGCAGTCAAATTTTTGAAAATTACGAGTCATTCTTTTCACGATATTTATGTAATTCATGTCTTTTGCATTACCCAAAAACTTTGTTCAATTCATTCAACGAATCAAATTACTGAGGAAGAAATCGATTCGACCGATGGACAATCGAATGAGAAATCCTCCTCATGGCTTGAATTCTCAAGCGAATCGGATGAGGATAAAGAGAATCTTTCTTTGAACAGTGATGAAGAACAGGTTTCACTTGGTAAAGAGCGAACTGTTGAAAAATTCAATCAAAAGAGTCTTAATGATTTCTTAAGAAAGGCTGGTGTGTCTAAGGAACAATCAGAATTTATGGCTTCAGAATTAAAAGAAGAAATATGTTGGAAAAAGGAACTAAAATAAGTGTATATCGTAACCGAGAAGAAAACTTTCGTAAATATTTCAAGGAATATTCAAATTTAGTTTACTGCACCGATGTAAAAGGACTAATAGATGAATTCAAACCAAATGTGTACAAACCTGAGAATTGGAGACTATTTATTGATTTATCAAAACGCAGCCTTAAAGCAGTTCTTCTTGACATTACGAACAAGTACGCTCCTATACCGTTAGCACATTCAACTAAGCTTAAAGAAGAGTACTCTAATCTTCAATTGGTTTTGACAAAAATAAAATTCGAGGAACATAAATGGCATATATGTGGAGACTTGAAAATTCTATCTGATATGATATATATATATATATTCACATGTGATACTTGGACAAGAATCTGGATTCACAAAGTATCCATGTTATTTGTGTATGTTCGATATCAGAGATATAAAGAAAATCACTACAAAAAGAAAATTTTGCCATCGAGAGAATCGTTTAAATCTGAAAAACAAAATATTCTAAAAGAACCACTCGTTGATATATCCGTCCCAAATTTTAATTCCTCCTTTACATATAAAGCGTGGATTGATAAAACAGTTTGTCAAGGCCTTAGACAAAGATGGACAATGCTTTAAGTATTTAGGAAAACTATTTCATCAGAAATCAGATGCTAAATTGGGCGAAGGAATTTTAGATGACCCAGAAATCCATACTGTATTTAGACATGAATACTTTAACAAAACAATGAATGATGTCGAGATACCAGCATCGTCAAGTTTTAAAGAGGTATTAACAAAGTTTTTGGGTAATGCAAAAAACATGAATTACATAAATATCGTGAAAAGAGTGGCACGTAATTTTCAAAAATTTGACTGCCTCATGAAACTAAAACTTCATTTTCTTGATTCACATGTTGATCATTTTCTCGAAAATAACGGGGACTTTAGTGAAGAGCAAGGTGAAAGGTTTCATCAAGACTTGAAAGAATTCGAACGCAAATTTCAAGGACGATCGGGCATAAATATGTTGACAGATTACTGTTGGATGATAAAAAGAGAAAAAACTACTAGTAGGGGACAAAAACGTTTTAGAAATCCTCTACATCGGTTATTCGAAGAAAAACGTGTGCATCAACGTAAAACAATTTAGTTTCTCATATTTTTCACACTCAAATTTTTATGGGAGTCGCTGATCATGAATTTCAAGTCTTATTTATAATTAGCAGTCGAAGGAAACCTTGAATTTATGATCTATGTTGTGGAAAACTCTCAAAGAAGTGATTAAAACATAGATTTTCAGAAAAACCGAATAATTTACCTCGTTTACTGCCTACTAGCGCCGCCTGGGAGTAATTTTTTTTGCTTCCTCATAGAGAAAGCTTTGTAACGGTGAAAAAAAATTTCAAAAAAAAAAAATGTTCATACATATGTTTTAAGGTAATATATGTATATATTATTTGACTTTGATAATTTTTGTTTTCGTGTATGTGTGTATGTGTGTGTGTGTGTATATTTCAACTCTTCATATCTTCGAAACGAATCTACCGATTTTCGTCGGGTAAAGCTTATTCTCTTCATCTCGCGGGAAAATAAAAGTAACCTGATGGATTTGAGTTCTTATTGATTTTCTTTTGTTTTATAACCTAAAAACGATTTTTAGTTTTTTCGATTTTTTCATATACTCACATACAATAATAATCTTCTCTTGAAAGGTATTTAAATTACCTATATTTTCTTTTTTTTTTTAATTTAAAATATCTTCACTCTGTCATTTGTTATTAATGAAAACTTTTTTATTTTTCAAAAATTAATATCTCAAAAAATATTTTATATATCAACTTGAAATTTTAACAAGTTATTACACTAATTGAAGGCTATATGTGGTTAAAATTTCAAGGGATTATCTTCATTTGTTTTTTAGAAAAAAATTATTTTAGAAAAATTTGCGTTTTCGTTGTCGCACGATAACAAGAGCAAAAATTATCCAATCATCCTGAAATTTGGCACATATGTAGCTTTTATATATCTTCAGATCGAGTTCATTGCGCAATAAAATCGGTTTATTACGAAAAAAGATATTTGAGATTAAAAATTTTTTTTTTTAATTTTTGAATCGCGTTTTCTCAGAAATTATTTTATTTATCGACTTGAAATTTTAACCAGTTATTACACGAATTGAAGGCCATATGTAGTTATAATTTCAAGAGATTTAGAAAATAAAGTATAAAATTTTAAATATTGGAATTAAAAATTAATTAAAGGAATAATTAAATAAAGTTCGAGGAAGCTAAGTGCCAATGAATTGGCAGCGGTTTCTTTCATTTGACATCATATTCATCATCAGCGACCTCAAAAAACCCTAGGGTAATATTTCTAATGCAAGTAAAGTTCTAAAGTAGTAGAATCAAATTTTAAGCGTGTTTTAATCAAATTTGTAATGAATTTGGCCTTTTTTTGGGTTCTTTAGCCTTTTTAATGCCACCTGAAGGGTAAAAATATCGTTAAAACAAATTTCCAAAACATATTTTTCGATGTAATCTTTTCCGTATTATTCAAATCTTAAGTCAAATTAATCATATTTCCATTTATTTTGATTTTCTAAAACCCATGAAAAATTCGTAAAAAATGAGGTTTTTGGTTTATAACCTCAAAATTCACTGCGGAAGATTATATTTTTATTGCAGATTCGGATTCATCGTTAAAAAATACGTAAGAAAACATAGGTCTGGTCAAAAGTACAGACAACTTTTTTTTGGGCCTATGTTGTAGTATTACGCCTGTAAACGGAAATCCTGCCGACATGGCTGTATACCAGAAAGCACATCGTTCGGAACCAGTAGCAACATTTTACATGGTGATACTTAATTACTATTTCATGCAATAATAACATCAAAATTACTATTAATTCTTTTTACCCGTATTTTATTTACTATAGTTATCTTTTAATAAATCTTATAAAAGCCAATGTGCGATAATTGATTATGTGCATTATAATTTTCTTAAGAATTATGATACATATATGTCATTAAATATTTTAGCTTGCAAACAACGAAATTGTAAATATATAATAAATAAATTATACATATATATTTATCGCGTTATAAAACTTATATAGGTATTACTAATATTAACTACACTGCAAACCTTGTAACCCACTTTCTTTAAAAAATAATCATATATTTAATGTAGTTACTTGAATTTTACTTTAACAGTTAATCTTCTTGTTTTTTTTTCGTCTGCTTAATACATCCTTCATTTACGGGATTTAGCATTGCCCCAACTGCATGAAATTGCATACGTGAAGGCGCTTTTGTCCGTTGTGCATTGACGCAATGCTTGTTATATACATTATACGCATATATTTAAAAGGCTGTAAGAACGTTAATCATTAAACAGCTGCTCCTCGGGTAACAGAAAACATTTTTTGTCCCTATTTTTGAAACTGTGCTGCTCCGTTTACGTAGTTACACTAACGTTTGGTTATATTAAGTATTATGATATACAATAACTAAATGTAATGTAAAAAGTAGTAAGTTTATTGGTATAATCAAGAAAGAGTAACCATCAGCGTTATTATTGACTAATCAATAAAAACTCTATCCTTATGTACAAGAACTTTTTTAAATCTAAAAACCTTTTATTCTAAACGGAAGTATTTTTTTATAAATGCTACTATTTTTCAGTTATAACAATCTAGTTTCTGTAACGGGATTACTTGTCAACGGTGGGTAAAAGTAAGGATATTTCTAAATATTCGGGAGTATGATGGTATAAGAGTAATGAGGTGTGAGCGTGTAGTGACGAAAATATGAGAGAGATGAGCGCGGATGTATAAACAAGAGTAAACTCTTTTTCGTTGCCGGTCGCCGGGACTCTAGAAATTTATAATATATTTTGTGACACTTTACATAAATGTTATATAGTTTACGGCAATCAGAATAACATTTGATATAATTTAACATTTGTTTATATAGGTAGAATGTGACTTTTTTAGGGCAACAAATATGATAAAAAAATTATTTTTGCGTTTAGTTTATATAGTTTGAGTTGATTTAAAATAAGTATTCGAAATCCCAAAGTGTAGCTATCAGTTACTTTAAAACTAAATTATTACATCTGTGAAATTATGCTTATCTAAATGGATACTTAATGTGTTATATATATGATAGATGGAGAAGGTTTACGCATAAATAAATAGGAAGAGAACAATAAAACTCGCGCATATGAATTTATTAAAATAATTATGAAATAATCGTGATGTAACTAACATTCGCTAAATAAAAATTCAATTGGAATTACTTTACTATCGCTATTTAACCTTATTTATCCTGCATCAATATAAACTAGATTTGCGATGGCTAAATTTGTGTAACTTGTAAATTTAACACTAAGAATTCTATATAAAATGGCAAGAATTAATGTGAATCTAACTATCATTATAAACATTCGAGAATAATCGAGGAATGATAACTTATATCTCATTTATCGGCCGATTGTTCTGAAAACTCACTACCCCGTGGAACCAGACACCCAGACGTATGGATGTCACCAAAGCCTTTGTCTGCACCAAATAAGGTGCAGAGCCCCTGTTGGGAGGACTTAGAAAGAAGAAAAATTTTATAGTACCATGGGCAATAAGAGAGAATAGACGTTTCTAATTTCCATGGCTGTGGTCAGAGACTACTCATAGATTTTTTTACTTATCACTGGAGTTAAGTATTAGTACTTTATTTCTATCTTGCATGAGCGGCAAGAAAGTAAAATAATTTGAAAAAAAACGAAACAAGTTTAACTTTGGTCGCATTTTTCAAGTGAAAAAGTGGTCAGTTTTGTTAAGATAGAAATAAAAAATTTGTATAGCTTAAAATTTATAATATTGATAATAAATAGTTTTCTTTGAATAAAACATTCATGTACGAACATGATTGAATAATGACTTTGAAAGTGACAAAGAATTTTATATCATTCGACACTCTTTCGATTTCTACTTTTCTTGGTCCAGTTTTTACTCTGAAGGGATGTCGGAGTCGATTATACATTTTTATATAGAAGTTATTTATTTATTTAAATATTTTTAAAAGGTTTTAAAAAATATGATAGTAGTCTATTGTTCATAACGAGTTTATAACAGTGAATGAAAAAGAAAGAAAAATGATAAAAAAACGATAGTTCAAAAGAAATTATTCTGTTTATCCTCTTAATCTTCTGTTAATTAGCAATAAACTATAAAATAGATGTCTTAATCTTGGTTTCCGCGATAAGACCACCATCACGAAGAACTGATTGTTTTATTTGAGAAACCTTCAGGTGCCCATTGCAAATTGCACAGCCACAAAGGAACGTTCAGCTAGAATGGACAAACGGATATGTATGTGCGCGTTTGCCAAGTCATTTTACGGAGTTGAGCATTTTCATCAGAGTTGCACGACTCCTTGAGTACTTTGCCTCGAGACTGACCTTTAGCAAAAAGCAAGTCGTCTGCTTGTACTGCGCATCTTACTTTATACCTCTTATTGGTTGCGTGTTCAATTCCGAACATTTGTACTTGCCACTTATTTTGTTTCACGCATCAGCTCTTTTGAAAATGTGATGATCTAGCAGTTCATTGAGTACATTTTTAAGCTTACATTTGTATATGTAAGTAGTTTAATAATGTGAAAAAAATCATTCTTAAGTTATTTATGATTTTTCAAGATTTGTCACTTTTTTCGCTATAACTCCTTAAAATTAATAAAGTTAGTTAATATAAAAATTAATTATATTTCAAAATATTTATGAATAAGAAGAGAATTCTGTTAATGATTAAAGTTATTATGTCGTTATGTATGATAATTTTCTTAATACATTTTTTAACAGGGCTATTATGACGGTGTTTAAAAGCAGTATATTTCAATAATTTGAATGAATTTTTTACGTTTTTGTCATCCTGTTTCAATCATATAGGGAGGAAAAAACTTGAATAGTCTACAACTCATGTAAATTGACACCCGAGTTGTAAACTGATCAATTTTTTTACAGTAGTGTACATACTATTTTTCATCATACCCGTGCTGAAAATACCACATTCGCCCTTTTGAGCCCGGAGCGAAAGTGACACTTTCGGCCAGGGAATGGAGAAAAAGAATTTTCTTATGTACCAACTTTTAGACAAGATGTTCCCTTATGAATTTTATCAAAGAGTTATGAATATTTATCAACCAAATTTTGATGTAACCAATAATACTATTGATATCAATAATTGAAAAAAGCAATAAATACATTATTTTTTTTTCTTTATTTAGTCTCCAACTTTTATTTAGTCTGATAATGGCCGTTGATTGCATATCCTTGCTATATTGTTTCGCAGCAAGTGACTCGTGACTAACATTAAAGAGCGGTGATCGGCAGCTGTGGTAGCGGTACGGTGCTTGCAACCACTGAAAAGGATACCGAGACTTTCGTTGCTTTGATTGTCCCGACACCATTCAATTAGCTTGAAAGCCGCCAAGAAATATTCTCTTTTCAATTTTTGTTGCTCCGTATACACCACATTTTTTAAAAAGATCAAAGCATATGTCTATTACATAGCATTAAATATGTCTATATAATGCTTCTTTTACCTTATAATCATAATTATATACAGGACTTTTTTATACGTTCAGGTATATCACACATAAAAGCAAATTCAATAAGATTAGTTCTGCTAAAATCATAAAACTTGTCGAAATGACGTAAACATCCTAAATATCGAACATTTAATTTACGTCTAAGATTAACTAAGATAGACATATAAGCTTATAGTTATAACGGTAAAGAATTATTCTCGGGTAACGTTTTCAAAATTAGTAATATTGTTTTATTTTATTATTCTTCTATAAGTTTATGAGATAGACAACGATGTCTTAAAGAGAAGCAAGTATCAAGACCGTCCTTCTTCTTGTGCTCGCATTTTTCGTCTGCTCTATATATTAAGCTGCAGTCACAGGCAGTATATGAATAAATGCAAATAAGCCTCGAGTATCTACCGCTAAGTCCGCTACGGTAGCGTATATAGCGAGTGTACCGTGTGAATCTCCGCGCCATCTCACTTACTGTTCTTGCTCATTCGTCGACCGTTCCCTTTTTCAACCTCTCGCTCTATCTCTTGTTTTACCGCACTTCGTCTATCGTTTCCCTCT
This sequence comes from Torymus tubicola, assembly GCA_035583055.1. Lineage (NCBI taxonomy): Eukaryota > Metazoa > Arthropoda > Insecta > Hymenoptera > Torymidae > Torymus > Torymus tubicola. The sequence continues at coordinate 22,551,601 of JAWWEQ010000055.1, read as the reverse complement.
TCTCTCTCTCTCTCGCTCTCTCTCTTTCTATCTTTCTATCTTTCTCTTTCTCGCCATTATCTCTGCTCTTTTTTCAACGTAGAGAGCGAACTTGTATACGATCGCAAGACGCTTTTGTAAACTTATCCCTTTTCCTCGCTTTTACTTCTGTTCGGATGTTCCCGCATATTTGCACAATGTTCGCATAGGGGACTGCATGATACTGCATAAAATTTCATTTTATTTTTTACCACATTCGTAATAATACAAAGAAAGTCTAATGTTATATTTATTGGATTTAAATGATATTCAGAAAGAATAATTTTTTGCCATTCGCTATACAGCTACCAAAATTAATGTTCCACTATATTCTAACATTCGTAAGTAGATTCTATTTTTTAAAATTATATTTTTATAAATGTACTTTCAGCAATTGCTCAAAAGGAAATCTGATTTAGAGTAAATGAATACCTTTGAATATGTGTGTACTGAATTTTGCACTTTTTAATTTCTGTTCCTTTTTTCCAAGTTCATACATGGCAATATCATTGAAGAAAGGAAGAAAGTGGTGAGGTGTGTACATCTACAATGCGGGACTTACACAGAAGCGAATCTCACAACTGAATTCGCTGCTTCCGCATTGTTCCCGGTGGGTGAGTATAAAACAAGATTTTACGAGATTGATTCCGAAACAATTTCACCTTCAACGAGTAACAGGAATAAGCCGAACGAGCGATTACTGCGTTTTGTTTAACAACCGGGCGAGAGCTTTTTTCCTTTTTCTTTATGCGCTTTTGCCCTTCTGTGGGCATTAACGTTTTAAGGCGATAGTACTGTTATTCCAATTTTTTTCACAAAGGCCCTTCATATTGCTAGAAACCTTCCATGTGAAAACACAAAATATACGTTCCCTTCATCCTTAGATATGCAGACCAAATCATATATCTAACGTATCCTTTGTACATATATAATAAATAAAAAGGCATTTTTCAAAACTTTGGTTTCATGTATGATTTCGAAAATGTCAATAGCAAACAAAAAAGAAATGAGACCTTTTTTGTTATATTTATTTGGATTTTTTTCAATGTAGAATATTTTCCGATCCGTTATATCGTAGGTTTTAGAGAAAATTGCATTATTTGTAACTATTAATGCAAAAATTAAGTGCCTTAAAATTTATAAACCATTGTCAAAGCTAAGGCTTTTTATTTAATAATGGCTGCTCGTCATAAACCATATTTTTAGAATTTGAAAAATATACTATTTTTAAATAGCATACGCGTCAGGCAAGTATATAAGTTCATAAGAAAAGCTGGAGAAAATTTAAAAACTATTTTAAATTTAAGAGCAAATTTTCCATAAGTAATCATGAGTTAAAGGTAAAAATTTATCCAGATTAGATTCATTCATAAAAGAATTGTTACGTAAATGCTATTATCAACCACTTCTTTTCTTTAATGTATAACACACCATAGATATAGAAGAAGGAAAAAAATGTATATACAATAAAAATTGTATCCACTTCTATATTTTAAAACAGGAAAATGTAAGTACTTTATTCCTTTGGCTACATTGTATGTCAAGTTCGTAAACTGAACTTGCAGAAGAGATTAATCAGTTTGCAGTTCGTATCGAAAGCGAGCAAGCATAGGCTACGAGCGTATAAGTGCATTATGCAAAAAGAATACGAGTGCTGCAACCATATGAGGTCAACAAATTTAGCCGTTGGTGTGCGCTATATTTTTTGTAATAGATATACTCTTTGCCGTATATTTTTTCCAGAAAGCGTGGCTCATGCGGCTATTTAGTTAATTATTTGCTACATTAAAATCTATTTTTGATGATCATACTTTTTATAAGTACACACATTATTCATAAGTTATGATAACATATTTTGTAACAATTACCGAGGATTTTATTAAAATTTTTCCGATTTTTTTCACCAACCATAAACATCGAAAAACGTTTGTTACTCTATCAGCGGAAGATGAAAACTGGATAAAAAATGCTGGTTGTCCGTAGTTTTTCAATTGTTATCGCTCCTGACGATTTGTTTGACCCCTGGTTTAGCGACGGTCATTTCATTATTACTTAACTGATAAAAAACATAAAAGTTTTACTTGCCTTCGACTCGTACTGCCAACTCCGTACTCATTCTGAAAAAAATCATTTTACATTTAATTTGTCTGGATGTCAAAGCTCGTAAGTAGCAAATTTAATAAAATTTTTTCGAACTGTAAGTAGGCAAAAAAGCTATCTTTATTCACGTTGACCATATTAGATCCTGGTGAGAATTATACATTCGCGTGTAATAAAACATAATTTTCACATGCTTATTGATATTGTACTATAGTTGTACTTTTAATTTGCAATTGTATATTATCTAGTATTTTTCAGGAAATTTTTTTAAGCAATTTTCGAAATTTACAGTTTCCTTGCTCCATTTTCTTTTCCTTAAGATTGATGTAAGATAATATAAAACATTTGAGTAGCCTAGTGGTACACACAGAGTATATGTTCTACGAAGGAGACACTTTTTTAGCGTTTGGACGATGCAACGAAAAAGTTGTTTACGTCGATTGGCGTAAGTGACACTGAACAAGAACGTTCTGTAGGCTGTGTTTCGCGTCCCTCCTTCCGCCCTGCCTTCTCCCCTATTTATTTCATCTGTGCGCTCTTGTTGACGTAACCAGGGAAGATGCGGGAAAGGGATAATGGAATAAAAAGGTTGTTCACTCGCACCGGGGTAGGGAGTGGAGAGAGCGAGAGAGCGAGAGAGCCAGAGAGCGAGAGAGAGAGAGAGGCGCCTTGAACTTTCTTCTCTACCGTTTTCCTCACTAATCTAAAGGCTAATCGTCATGTAAGCACGTAAGTACTTATACCGCACACGTGACATAATACAAGACGAGCACGCGAGCTAAGCTACGCAATTTACTTAATTACGGGAGACACCGTTACTGTTAGAGTACCGCTCTCAACTTTCAATGTCGACCACATTCCGGTAAGTATACATCTATCCCGGGTATCGCATCGACTGAATCATCCATGCTAGAAGCACCAGAAATAGTAATCGATACGCGTCGAATTTTCGGCACTAAATCGGAAGCATTGGTCGAAATTAAATAGCGTTACATCGTGTCGATTATCTAAGAAACGAATGTGGCTGATGCAATGGATCATTGAACATTGATACTCTTAAATACTCAAAAATTTTTTTAATAGAATAAATAAATTTTATCTGAAAATCTAAAAGCTATTTGCTAAACGTGTATGTTTAAAAAATGCTGTTTTCCGTCTAGATGTTCATTATTTTAGAGGGGTGGCTGAATAGTTTAGTTATTGAACTGATTTTTTATAATTTTAATTGCAGAAACCTACATTTTCTTTTCAATCTAATGTTGTATTAACAATTTTGTTTTGAAGAATTTCATCTTCTTTTGCTCTAAAAATAAAATTTTTCTTTTAAGAAATTGTAATTACGGAACTGAAGATATCAAAAGTAAAAGCGAATTATTCTTTGTGAAAATTACTATAAAAGTATCTTTTTTTATTTATTTTCCTATTGACTTCCTTGCTGGCAAAATGTGGTTGCTAGTTGAGTATATTATATTTGAGTTTTCATAAAGGGATAAGTTATAAGTACATCCGATTGCCTTTTTCACAAACCTGTGTTTCAAAATCTACTTGTGATTTTTTTTTTAAATTTATATTGCTAATGAAATCCATTTTACATCTAAAATTAATTTTTTAGATATATATACAAGAAAAAGGAAATAAATTTGGTTCAATATTGAGTAGAAATGTATTGCCAGCCGCTTACAAGCATAAACAATCCTAAATAAAGATTTGCTAGTCTTTCGGTTTGATTGTTACTTTTCAAAGATTTTATCAATAATATAATGATATACATGAAATAAGATAAAATAAGTAAATTTAACACAATACAAAGTGAGTTAGGATATGCGTGAGTTGTTGAGATAAATAAAGTCATAAATGTTAAGTAATCTACTTATGGTTAGCTTAGTGATAAAGAAAATTTATGCTGCTGAAACCGCAAGCATATCTAAATATTGTTCAAAATTAAAAAAAGTCAATAAGCGTAATGAGTTTATTAAGGCCACGGTGACGGGAATGTGTAATTTCTTTATATGGTACACGAATATATTCGTCAAGTCCCGTAACATCGTTCACAATCATACACTTAATAAAATATTGCACCCTGACATTGGGAAGAAGACAATTCTATGAAATGTCGCGCAAAAACAACATTCCTATCGGGACAAATTTTTCACCTCGTTTTTTCTTCGAAATAAGATGACCGACTTTGAGAAAAGCCGCGCGAATAAATCTCCCTTGAAGAATCCACGGCTTAATTAAGTTCCTTCGCGGAGCTCCGACAATTTGATAATTAACGTCGGTTACGCGTAGACTAGCGTAAGCTCGAGCGCGCATTGCGGTGGCTCGTCGCACGCGCGCGTTATCAGCGATCTCGTGATGATGTTCGCCGGGTTTGCTGCTGCCGTCGGCCTCGTCGTCGTCGTCGTCGTGGAATACTTCTTATTTCGTTGTGTGGCCCCACTCGAGCGTAACAACGGAGACCGCGAAAATTCGCTCTGTACTGTGCCATGGAGCGCACAGTCTGGCCGAATGAGAGAGATAGAGAGAAGCCGTCGAAATGTGTAATTCGCATGACTAATTGATCCGGCGCTTTTGAGTACCGTTCGTTTCGCCGAACGAAAAAGACATGCGACCTACGCATAGGCTGTTTTACGGTTGTTACACCAGTAAAAGATTGTAAATACGCAAAGATTGTAGGCGATTTCAGGATTGTGTATGATGCTGCTCGCGTTGAACGAGCCGCTCACTGCAATTATACATAAGTTATCGACTTTAAATCAGGCTTGTTGATATAACGAGGTTGTTTTCTTCTCATTTTTATTTATTTTCATATCGTTGCTGAAAACACTATTTGCTAATGATGCTAAAACTCATACTTCACTTCCTCCCTGCTGAAAATCCAAAACTAATAACTGACTACTTATTTTAGAAATAGATATAAAAAAGAAATTTTTCTTGCTCAGTTTCTAGCTCCTGGTAAAACGCCTTTTCCTTTATTATTTGGCCATTTAATATACTGAAAAATAAAATGAGTTTTCGCAGACAAGTGCAAGCTTGTTTTTAAGTATTTTAAAGGTATTGAAACTGATCACTTACTTCAGTCTGAAAATGGCCAAAACAAGGTTTGCTTTTATGACAAGGAGTGAGAGAGACAGAATCAGATGAAGAAATAAAAGTTTTGCCCAATTATTCATAGAAGGAGTTCAACACATGATTTTTTTAGTTATTTTTATTTATTTTATATTTTGGTAAGTCTATGATAGAATAAGTAAGCAAAACAAATGCGAATATTTTATTGTGACGTCAATTTAAGAAATAGGTAAATAATAGTCGAAAAATCTTTTCATCATATAGCCATTAAGTAGCCAGTTTTACAATATATTTTCTAACTTCTCAGCCGTTTCATATAGATAAATCTCGAGCAGTGGTCTATCATTAAAATTAGTAAGCTACCACTATAACTGTTTGCTATTAGATATCCATTTTCTAGAAATTTTAATTTTATATTTTTATTATTTATAACAGTGCTTTCGTAAATATCAACGAATTATCGTACATGCCATATTAATTTTATTACAGCATTTCAATATTATACTAACATTAAAAATAATTAGCTCTTAATACTTATGCTATTTAGTACAGAAGCTGATTTTGTTGAACAGAAGAAATCCTGTAAGTTATGTAGAACAGCTTGGAATTTCTTGTACATGGTAATAATTTCGCAATTGAATCCCCTTGGTATTACTCACAAAAAGTCGAATTAAATTTATTTCTACTTTCTACGTCAGAAGAGTGACAAAAAATGATATATTTGATATTAATATAATTATCAATTATTACATTACTTTTCTTAATCTTGACTATAAAAGAATTTTTTGTTATATTACATAATTTTTTTATTTTATTAGATGATCAGAATTATAATACCCATAAAATATTTATGAAATTCAAATCCTATTTATTTACTCTTACAATAAGCGTTTTCTCTTTATCCATATCATCCGAGCGTGATAGGACTTTTGTGCATAAAAGCTGAGTAAATGAATCGAAATTTCGAGTCGATCGAGACACAATTATGTCCATTTCATTTATGAACTATAAATGAAGTATCACGAAATAATGTCTGAAAAGTACTAATCATTCGCTTGCTCAAAACACACGTAATGCACGATTTTCTACTTAATTTACAGGCATAAAAATAAAGGTTCATATGATACTAATCTTGATAAAAGTATTTTGCTTTAAGAATTTCAAATTTAATACCATTTATAGGTCAATCTATTTATGTGCAAATTTTCCTTTCTTGAAGAACTATTGAGATATTAGAAAACTGTATATAAATTATAGAAATTGTTTTACAAAAAGAAGAATTCAAATGCACTTTTTTAAATAAATTTTGGTATGTACGTATATGTGGAAGCTTTGCCCTAAACTGGTTCTAAAAATCACCAAAATTAAATTTCGAGGCATGATTCTGAAATACTTATTTTCTTGTTCTATGGGTCATAGAAGAGACGACAAGAATTTAGAACCAAAGAAAACGGTCCTGTCTCATCCTTTTATCGTCAAATCAATTTATCTTATGGGAATTTAACATAGGAAAAATTGACGAAAAGTAGTCATCATTTATTAACCAATATTAACATTCCAAATATGACAACGAATTTTTTACAATATAGTAGTTAAAGTACAAGGATAAAGCTTTAATTTAAGTTAAAGATGGTTAAAATCGGATAATTCAGTGCAAAGTTACATGCATTTAAAAATCGTAAAAAATGACTATAAAGGAGCGATTTTTTTCTGAATTCACGAAAATTTTAAGATTTTCATTGTTTTTCATCTTTTTTGGCGAATTTCAAGTGTATGTAACTTTGCACTGAATTGTTCAATTTTAACCATCTTTAGCTTAAATTAAAGCTTTATCCTTGTACTTTAACTACTATATTGTAAGAAATTCGTTGTCATATTTGGAATGTTAATATTGGTTGATTACTGATGACTACTTTTTGTTAATTTTTCCCATGTTAAATTCCCATAAGAAAAATTGATTCGACGATAAAAGGGTGTCACAAGGCCGTTTTCTTTGGTTCTAAATTCTTATTGTCTCTTCTATGACCCGAAGAATAAGAAAATAATTATTTCAGAAGCGTGCCTCCAAATTTAATTTTGGTCGTTTTTTGAACCAATTTAGGGCAAAGTCCGTATAATTTCCACATATATGTCTGTACATACGCGTGTATATAATATATGTGATTCTCTACCAAATGGAACTGTCAAAAAATAGATTTAAAGGCATACGTTTATGTTTCTCTTATTTTGATGCAAATGAAACCTTTAAATTAAAAAAATTGAAAATGTGATCGAGTTAACTCTACCACAAGATACCTTTTCAAGTTATTCATTTAAAAAAAAATCTTACGCAGATCTAAAAAGATACCGTTAAATTCTACAGAAAAACACAAAAAAAATGTATTATATATATTTTTTTATTTTAGAAAAGAGTTTTGTATCTCTTTTATAATTCACACTTTTATATACAGCCGCAAACATCGAACCGTTCCACTTACCGCCATAAAAAAATGTCAGATCTTTAATATTTTAATTTCCATTATACAGTTTACGCCCAAGAAAATCAATCGATTCAGTTGAAGGAAGTCACATAGTTCTAATGAATTGACAGCTGTTTTTATGTTGATGAAATGATGATAACGTTTCAACAAATTTTAAATAAATATGGCATCAAATTTTCATAAATTGTTCTTATTAAAATTTTAACAGAGTACGGATTTTTATTAGACTTAATGTAATTTTTTATGACTGTGAATAATAATTATAATCGTATTCATTATGAATTAACTATTTTTCTATAACCAACGCATTTATTAAAAAGAGCTAATTCTCTTTTTTCTCTTCGTCGAGAAAAGCAAAACATTTAACAATAATTTCTGTTGACTTTCGTTAATTGCTTTGAAACTTCAATCAGATGATAAATTTCGCTCTATCCCTATATCAATTTTCCTTCCTCCGCGCGACAAGCAATCACATTTATGTGTATATAGCATATAGACACGTATATAAACAAAAGTGGACAGTCAGCAGCACGACCATAACCACGACGAAAAAGTTCAGCCGCTGTGGCACGGAAGAGCATCGTCGATAAGGCGTCCCCTCGGCCATAGCCGCCACTCCTCCTCGGAGGCCGTCGAGTGTGGCACCTCGGGATAGAACATGCCGGCCGGCAGGTCGACAAGCGTAAAGTGTCCGAAGTACGTTTCGCAATCAATTAAAGCTGCGCGCAGCATCGATCTCGCGCTCTCGGCCGCAGTGAGACGCAGCGTGATTCAACGCCGTTCCTCGCTTTTACGCCCGCGCGTCCCGAAGGTGTTGCCCGAGGCAGTGTAGCCCTGTCTGCCCGTCCCCGGTGCAGCCGGTCTGCGAGGATATACTGCCCCGCGAGCTCATGGACGAGATCCGAGAGGCGGCTTACGCGGAAAAGGCGTGCGCTGCCGACTCTGCGGACACCACGACGCCGGAGAACCAGAAAATAAACAAGTATATACTCGAGACTCACAATATCATAAGTTTTATCTATCGCTCGACAGTTTATTCGACAGAATATTCTCACTTATTTCGAAACCTTTATTTTTTATGCTTATATAGGTTACCATATTTTGCAGAATCTACAGCATTAATTTTAACGTTCGTTAACCTTTTTTTTATAGAGATTAAAACACAGACTTTATTGAAAATTTTAAGAGTTAATGGAATATTACGTGTGGCATATAGAAAACATTTTATTGATTTTCGTTATTACGGAAACACACAAAATTGAAAAACTAATGACATTTTCGTTCGAAAAGTTTTATATAAAAGTGAGTCGAATACATAAAACTTTAACGCTTAGAACGAAATTAATTATCAATTATATTTTTCACAACTTTAGCTCCGTGATGGTAAAATGTTTCTGTATAATCTATTTCTTACTTTATTATTTCGATTCTTTTAGATGCTGCATTAGTGAACCTGTTTATAGTGAAGAATGTGATACAATTCGTAAGTAATTTTATTTCATATTTAATGTTTTTTAGAGGTGAAATACATCAATATAGCCAATTCTTACCATGTTTATAGGTAGTAGAAGGCGACTTAAATATTTTTCTCAAAAATACTTGAATTCTATTCCTTTGTTGATTATTACTGAAGGCAGAATCACTTAAGAGAAATTCACGATGCATTTCTGAAATAATTTTTTACAATATTTGTCTCAAATAGCAAATTGGTAGTTGAGAAATATTATTCACAGTTGATACTTTATTACTTTTTATGTTACGAATACTGATATTCATTATATAATATATAGTAGCTGTAATGAACCATTTCTTAACAGTTAAGAAATGGTCTTCTTGCAGTCGACTACACGTTGGGGCAAATAATTCTTTCTATCAGTGATATCTCTACCATGAAGTATGCTGCGCAATAATTCCTTTACACAAGTGTGATGCACAAGCACACACATGCGGATATGAGGACTTCTCTAAAAAACATTAAATAACTAATTAAAACAAATTAATAAAAATTGTAGAACACACCTACTAGATCAAGTTTTTCTTGTTCGATTTAAATATCATCCCGAATATGAACGAAAAATGAACACTGTGAACATGGTTTCAATAAAAAGTTAATATTTAGTAACTTTTTATATTTAAAAATAATTGTAAATGATCTAAATAATTGTAAATAAAGAAAATTCACATAGTTTTTATAAAAAGGAAATCAAATTAGAGAAAGTTTAATTTGCTTTTTATCAAGAAAAAAATGTTTATTCCTTCAAAAGCTACTAGTTCAAAGATAAAATATGAGAGATTATGAAAAATATTGAAAAACTATCAAAATATCTATGAGTTTTAGTATTTTGAGTATTGCATGCTCATTTTTTAAATCATATAATTTTTTAAGAAATCGTCATTTTTATTCGATAAAAAAGAAGTGAAAGCTTGCAGTTTTTCAGGTCCATTTTCTTTTTTTTTTTTTTAAATATCTGTGTGACTTTTCTGCATCCTGAGTAATTCTACAAGAAATTTTCCTTAACTCGATCGAAAAAATGCTGAAAAAAGTTGAGCCATATCTTTGCAATCAATTTTTCCTGGTGCTATATAACAAGATTGCACAGAATCGCCATTCGTCCATTTTTCACTGTCACAAAATATTTTTTGTTTATTACAAAATTTTTTTCATTGACTGGATCACATATAAAGCAAGAAAAAATTTACTTTTTTTGTTGTATTTGTGATCGATTTAGGGGATTTATATATACAGCAGTGTCTAGATTAATGCAATAATAAGTACGTTTTTAAAAACTTTAAGAAAGCTCTTAAGCGTATGATAAGGATTAAACTCTCCAATCCGAATGTGGTTAAAATGACTTGTAAAAACATCATAGAAGTCTATATGAAAATAAAACGTGTATAATTTAAGAAAATCTGACTTAAGATCTGCAAAAAGGATAAAGGATTAAATTACGTTATTACTTTTTCTTACATTAATACTAAAAATACAATACAGCATTGAATGAAGGAAAAGTACTGAGATAAGTTGTTTAATATTGATTTACTAATGAAAACTTTTATCACTTCTTTTCGTTGTTAATTTAAAAATATTTACTTTAGACTATCCACAGTCGAGGTAAATAATACTACAGTAAAATATATGAACTAACTTTTATTTCAGTATTAACTAACGTGTTGACAAACAAGCTATAGATTTTTTAAGTTAGTGGAGAATACTATATAAAGTTGAAATATTTTTTTAGAAATTAATATATTTTGAACGAATTAGTGTTTTTTCATCATGGAGAAAAATATATCAAATATTTTATCATGTATTTTTATTGTATTTCTAGTAAATTTTTTTAATTTCTAATATTTGGAAAGTTAAAAAAAATTGATTTTTTGCTGAATTACTGATTCTTAACATATACTTCTCATGCTTTGAGAAACATATCTTGAAAATCTCTCTCAAAGCTAAATCTGTTTTTTGTTCTCTGCAAGTACTCTTTGTATATAAAAATATTTTTAGCATTGACGCTACCAGTGGCAGTCCAACTTTTGAAAAATTGGTACCGTGATGCAAGTTATGAAGCAGAAGATGCCTTGTACGATGTAAAATGTATCTGGACTTCTACAGGTTATTACAAAAAATATTTTTATACAAAATTTAAAATATTTTTTAATTGTACATAACTACTTTTCTTTTCATCATAATATTTTTTTTAATAGATGGAGAACTATTAAGAAAAATCTGTGCAACGAATAGGCTTTTTATTTATTACTTGCTGATTCTTGCTATTTACATTATACAGATTTGTTTCCTGGTAGATGAAAAATTATTTGAAGGTTTATGTAAAATAATTGCTACATGGAACGAAAAATTTAAAAAATTCTAGTTTTCAGTTTAGAAAACTTAATGGTCGACATATATTTAAATACATGTCTATTATTTTACCTAAAACATTTTGTATAAGCAATATTGTAAAATAAATAAATAAATTTTTTTTTACAAAAAGAAATTGGTTTAAAAAATGTCAAATATTAAAATATACTTATCTTCCGAAATTTATATTAGAATTATTTCATGACACGAAGTTATTGTTCGTAAAGTTTAATACTTTTGGCACTGCTTTTAGGTTATAAAATCTCAAAGAAATCGTTATATTTCGAATGTAAATGTTTTACAGTGTAGTCAGTGAACTTTTAGAATGAGCAATGTTCAAATTTTGTTAATCATTGGATACCTAGCTAATGCCTGTAGAAATGAAAATATGAGTACATACACAAGTTGCATCTAAAAAAAATAAATTATACGCTTATTGTTTTGTGTATATTGTTTTATAAATTCTATCGTTATAGGGTAAAATACCCAATAAATAGACGGTTAAAGCAGACGAAACTCCAGTAGATAGACGACCTTTTAATTAATCATACAACTTACTGTTAATAGGCAGACTGTAATAACAAATTATATTCAGTTTATTTTGAATTCTTCTTCTAAGTAAGTTATATAGTTTGGTTAAAAGTTCAAGCTACTTATTAATCACACGATATATAAACAATAGAATTAGTACTAATAGCTGTCTAAGTTCAACTTGGCTATTGAATCAATAAAGAATTTATGTACTACAAAGTCAGTTTTTACTATCATATCTTGTGTATTTCTATGACACGAAATGTTTTCACAAAACATATTTTTAAGGTTGTTAATAAAATATTATCGAAATAAACTTGACTATATGACATACACATAATATTCACTAACTTTGTTTTAAAAAACATATGACTTTTTAAGTCGACTGTTACTTTTAAAAATGTTTATACCTATTTATATATAATTGTTTTTGCCTTTTCGAATAAGTGGACTTTGTTTATAATAAAATTACAAATATTTAAGTAATATACTTTGGCTTTTATAGTCGTAAAGTTCCAAAACTAACGTATTTTGCGGACACTTATAGTGAAAAAGTTTCTATTTAATTTATTGTTTTAGAGACTTTATTTAATGTCCTCATATATGTTATTAAATGACGAATGAAAAATATAAGTTCCTAACTAATTATTAATATTGTAAAGCATGAACGTTAATATTTTTTTTTAAATTTCATATATAATTTTAGATGAAATGAGAAACATATAAAAGAACAATCATATTGTAAATGTAAATGTAAACAGCTGTTAAAAGTAACCATTAGCTCTCAAGGTCGATGTAGAGTGAAATACTCAATATCAAATTGCAGCGTTGCACGCCGCAAGTGTTGAAGCGTGAGATGACGTTGGAGAATGAATTTGCATTAAAGGAAGTTTGTATTTCGCTGCCTTGCTTGATTGACCCTCCCGATCGATCATGATTTTGCTTCACCTGCAATAATTCTTGCGTGCGAAAAAACAAACGTTTTTATGATTCGATAGTTACCGCAAATGCACTTGATTACAGTAGATAGATGTTTTTTCTCGATTTCAACAATAAAGGTATCATCTTGTTTACAGTTTAAATTACTTTTTCCACCAAATACCAAATATTATTAATTGAGCTACTCAAATGAGTTGAGTGCGTTTGTTACTTTGTAAGTTTTATCATATTTTACAAAGCGCCATACATAATTTTCGTCTAGTACAAAATTTCCTATCTGCGTTATATGGATTTTCAAATGGTTCACACACAGGAGCGTGTATATATATATATATATATATAGGTAGAGGATTGTTAGCAGCGATTATTGAAATCACGAAGAAAGCGATCCCTTAAAATACTCTAGAACAGGCGATTTACACGTATATTCATTCCGAAGAGACTCGTGCGTTAAAGGTATCCCATAGCCTGCGGACTTCCACTTATACGTGAACTCTATATATTATATATCGAAGGTGCACCGCGATTAAACTGTCATTTACCACCGAGCAATTTGTTCCGAGTACGGGGACGTTGGGCCAAGCGCGCAGAGTTATCGAGGAATAATGAGACAGCTGAATGTTCGGTACGATCGGCATCCGTGCAATTGCCTCTTATACGCGGCGGGTATAGCACTATACGTGTGCGTGTGTGTGTGTGTGCAGGATAAAATCGATCAAGAGGGGAAAGAGTCAAGTCGATTGGTGTTCGGAATGGCGAGGACGCGCCACTCGTCGTCGTCTCTCGATCTCTATATAGGTACGTCTCCTCTGCGCCGGCGCGACGACGCGAGGCAAGCGCGCGAATTTTCTCATACGTCACTGGGTCAAGATCCTTCGCGGTCATGCAACTCTCTGCGTACATATAAAACTCCTCTGCAATTAGCTTAGAGTACTTGGCGAGGAGGATGAAAGAAAGAGAGGAGACGAGAAGAGTACGGGGGGAATGAAATATAAAATACGATCGACCTTCAGAGTGAACGCGGCAGGTGATCGACCTTAGGATCGTGGATACTTCCAGCATCGCTTCACTTTCCTGCAGCCTGCGCTCGCTCAGCTATATACTCTCCGCGTGACTCAATCGGTTTTTCTTAGATCCGGACAATGATTTTTCGGACGTAATCGCGGAAACATAATACGGATCGACTGTTGCGCGAATATTTATGCCGGCCATTAAATTCCTTTGGTTTATACTATGCTTTACGACTTTCATTCCTTTATGCACGATGGATCGAAAGCTATAGCTTAACTTTTATCACATTAAATATATCCAAACAAAATTAATAACGACTAAAACAATAGTAATGTTAACATTTGAGAATTATCAAACATATATATCCTATTATCCTGTTGTGTATTATTTACATAAATCTATTCATTGTTCATTAATATATGCGTTAACATATTTTGTTAGAGTTGAAATCGAACTACAATATTTTTGTACTTATATACCTACACTCTTAAAATATTTACAAATATAAGAATTTTCGTAAAACATAGCGTCGTATTGTACTTGGTATCGTTGTAATATACTCAATACTTTTTTCAATTTATACATTTAAAAATATAATTAGAAAATTTTAACATAAAATTCGAAATGCCTCTTTATTTCATGTGTTGTCTTATTTTTATTTACATAGAATCTGTGCACTTTTAAAAATAAACGCAAAACTTAAAATTAAGTTCTATTGATCTTTATATAAGTATTATACGTATAAAATTTCGACGGGTTTGCAAAAGTTTGTTTTGCTTTGACATCTGACCAGAGAAATTATATTCCGTTATATATATATATATGTATATACTTCGTATACATAAATCTGACGTACAAATAGCAGAAGCGATTTATTAAACTTGTAAATAAAATATGATGAAATAAAAATTGGACAGTCGAATTTAAAAAAGTCATATGCAAACCAATAAAAGGAAAATTATATTATACATACAGATCCTTGGCAATTGAATTTTCAACACTACTGAATTGACGTAACAATTCCTAACTTTATTTAATTTTTAATTAGACTATTCATTGAATATTTGTTATTAATCTATTCGACTTTATCAAGCAATGAACTACTGACAATAACTGTGAGTAGAGGATCCGTGGGAGAATCTATCTGATTTCATAGTGATTTGTAATTGTCACGCTTCGATAGTTGTTCTTGGTTCTTTCTCCCACGATCAATTTACTAATTGCTTCACAACATCTGAGTATATCTTTTGATGCATTAAAATAAACCAGTAATTGAAACGATTGTCGTTAAAAGTAAAATTATCATTTTATGTTACCGTTAATGTATTTTCTTATGTATGTAGTGATAATATTTAAATCTTTATTTGCGTTAACATTTTATGATAAATTTTATTAGAAAACAAAAAACTTTAATTATAAAAAGTAATTAATATGTTCACTTTTGCGAAACTTTTTATGTTATTTAATTCTATACATATACTGACACACATACACAGACTCTGTAGGGAATCATGAGTTCTCGCGATGTATTTTATGCGTATTCGGTTATTGTTACGGTAATAAATTATTTCAATACAAGTGTATTTTATTTAATTTATTTATTGATTTCTTGAGTTTTTAGACTTCGAAACATAGCTGTATATATAAATTATTGAACTCATATAAATGTATTTTTTAACAAATTTTTTATTTATTTCTACGCCAAAGTGTTTAATATTTTTCGTAAAATAGCTTATGAATTTTATACTTATTTTGATGCATTTGAGTTCCCTAACTTTAAACTTTCATAAATTTTGATATATTTAATATTTTTTAATTCTGAAAAAAGCAATGTAAAACTTGTAATTTCTAGTTTTATTTATTTCTTTTACAATTATATATAAGGATTTTCTAGCTTAACCAATAAACAAATAAAACAGACCATTTTTTCAGTATTTCTTTCAAATACAGCTAAATCTGTCGATAGCTCAAGTTTATCAATGCGTTGGGGTCTAATATTCTAGCATTCTTCATAGTTTAGCATCTAAAATCATACCTCAAAGTTTGAGCAAAGTCCGTGATCTGGAGTTGGTGACTTCTCCTAGTTAGTTATTGAATCTAATGGTAGAGTTTGTTTGATAATGTTTATTGATTCCAATGGCCGTATCTACTAGATAGTGTCCTTTTTTAAGGACAAGGTTCCAATAAAAAAGAAAAACACATGGCTTCGAGGCATAACCACATAAGTCCACTTTTTGAGTTTCTGAGAAAAATGGGTTTCAATGTTCAAACTTATTTGTAAAATCGGAATAAACGAGATAGGGCGTGATACTGTGCTAATCAATTAACACATTTAAAACAAATATTTACACGGTGGTATGACCAGGTTACGCATTTTCTCCTTCGTGAAAACTCGAAAAAGTATGAAGTTATGTCGTAATGCCGGGAACTTGAACTTATTTAATAGTTCTGTTCTCGTTTATTTTTTGATTATTTTCGTTAATTTAATTATGAATTCCGATCGAAATTAACAATTAATCAACAAATATTATGTTAAAAATAATACAACTTAAATACAACTTGAATTGATCGCGATAAATTTAAAAGCATTTTTTTTATTTCGTAAAAGAAACAGGTATTATGAACTAACTTTCAAAATTCTCATGTTTATGCACTTAAAGTTTGTAGAATTATAAATTTTATCTAGTTATTGTATATATTTTATATGAAATAATTTTTATATTCAATTAGGATAGATTAGATAAATCACTGCTGGACTTATGTTGTTACGTTTTCCGTATATGGTAGCTTTATATAGCAGCTACTGACAGTTGTAAATGAAAAAGACTTATTGAAAGATACAAAATCCAAGATTTTCCCGATTTTCAAAAAAATGGACTTATGTCGTTATGCCTCGGAGCCACAGATATATATACTTTTATTCGGTGTCCCTCATCAGGAAAATGAGTACATAGAGGTCGAGTTATATTCGCAGGGAAAAACTTCGCTTGTCAATGAACTGATTTTCTCAGTGATTTTCTCAACAATGGAGTCATTTTCCTGATTAGGAACACCGAATAAAAGTGTCCGAAACATCGACAACGTATATATATGTGTTTTTCTTTTTTATTGCAACCTTCTCCTTAAAAAAGTACACTATTTAGTAGATACGGCTTTTGGAATCAATGAACATTATTAATTTATTATAATTTCAATATCAGATAAAGAGATTTGTCTAATATTTTTTACAAATGCCCTTTAAAACATTAACAAAAATTAGGTGACTTAGAGTATTGAGTATCTTTGCTTTTTAAGTCACACGTATCACGTTATCTATTTTATATTAGGCAAATTAATTCCCTTTTCATTTTATCCATTTGATAGGGGAGTCGATGTTATGTTATGTTTCGCATTATTTTTTTTTTAGTAGTATATATATGTCTAAAGAAATAACGTAAAATACAACTTGATTAAACTTAACTTCCGCTTTACTATCCAAGGCCCTTGTCATTATCTATGATTTTAACTAATCTTATTAATTATTAAGATTTTAAATTTTGAATATAATATTTGCTTTTCAACTTAATCAGCACATCTGTACCACTAGTTTTATCGTTTATTCATACCTATTCTTTAAAATTTATCACCATTATCTACCTACGGTGGCGCTACGCTCGCAGTATATATATATTACACGGCCATTCGCCAATTCAGCACGCGACTCAGCGTAAAGAAAATTGTATCGTCTTTTCCTCTGTCGTAAAAAACGGTTTATAATAATTATTATCAAATAAAATTTTGTGTTCTCGTTGCATAAATGATAGTGCCGTAAGATAATATATTAAACAATAATATACAAATCTTCAAAGCTGTAAAAATGTGGTTTTTATATTTAACTCTCCCGGCGCTTCTACAGTTTTCTAATGTCGTAGTGAGTATAAATACAACTAGTAGTTTAAAACTTTTTTTTGTGTGGATTTTAATTAATTTTCAAGTTTCGTTTAATTTTATGTTATAACGTAGAAGTTATAAACATAATTTTTAAAAAACATAATTTTTAATCATAGAAATAATTACATAAAATATTGTTTAAAATAAGACAAATAAATATGTCGTATTCAATATTTTTTACCAAAAACGGGTACTAACATTTAACATTTTAAAATGGGAAAGATAAAATTTTCCAGGCGAGATTTTGTAAACGAGATAAAACTCTCGTGACGAAACGGTATTGTTGATCTTTTTTACGATTCTTACCGCGTATTATGTCAATGAATCTTATCTCAACTCCCAAGACGCGTATGTATATTGTCAAATAGTCGTAGCGACACTAAAATCTATTGTTGTACTTTCGTTATTGTAACCTTTATAAGAAGCCAAACAACTGAGTTAATAATTTTATATTTACATTTCAATAGATTCTAAAATAAACTTCATCACTTTTAGTTTATTTAATTATTGTTACTAACTGCTGACATAATTATTCATTTTATAAACTTAAAAAAATATTGAAAAATCTATTGTATATTTTATTTTGCTATTCTATACTATTTTAATTTTTCAGGATTCCAAAAGCTTAGATAACGGCATAGAAGCAACGACGATCTCAGATGCCCCTGAAAGTAAATATGACTAATAAATTCTTTGTATAATATAATAATTTCTAATAAACGTATCTGTTATAAAAGGTAACTATTTATAATTTCAGATTGTCTATATGTAACCTCAGAAACTGGTCATTTTACGTATAAGTCGACAAATACTAATGCTACTGTTTGTGGTATTTATTTAATAACTGATCCTGATAAAGTAGTAGAAATTACTTTTATGGAATTCGACGTTCCTTGTAATACCGGAAGTGAAGTCGGTAGTCTAGTACAGGTAAAGCTTTATCACTTCCTCATCTGATGTATGAAAAGATTAGTTTGATGTCGTCACTAGTGTACTTTTCGTCATAACTGATATGTCAAAGAAATTCATTGAATATAATTGTGATACTAGCATCTTATTTAAATAAAAATTCAATTTTATCGGAGTATATATGGCGTCCCTTTCAAATGTCGGTTGATTTTATTCAATGATAAACATTTTAAATAAATTATACGTGTATACATGAATAAAAAATTTTACAGGTACTTTATAATTTTTCATAATCGTTCCATGATAAAAGCACTATCCAAAATATTATTCTTAGTTATTAAATACTGATGGAAAGTTTTTTTTGGTTTGTACTTTGAAAAGCTTATTTTGATAAGAAATACACTAAATCATCAGTATTTATTTTTAACATTATTTTGTAATTGTGTGAGAATCAATATTCTATAGCAAAGTACAAAATTAACCGAGTTTCAAATCATAAAAAGTAATTTAAAAAAAGTTTTAAATTCATAATTTATTAATCTATATAGTAATTCTTTACGAATTAAAGTACAAATTTTTCTTGAAATAAAATTCTACTTTAACTAATCATAATATCGTTAACTGTTTCACTGGATTGTCTTGGGTATGATGTCGAAATGCACGAAATTAATAAAAAAAATATAAATATGTAATTGTAAAACAATACCTTTTGTTGTTTGAAATGATTTTATCATTTTTATGATTATATAAACTCCTTTAATATCAAGTAATCTACACGTGCATTAATTAAATGTACTGCCTCCAAAACTTTATGAATATTTAAGTTTTGATTATATATAAAATGTACTATTTAAGTCGAATGTAATACATTAATATAGAAGTAGTATTCATTAGTATATTATGTTACATATTCATTTATTTTAAATGGTATACTTTGTATTTAATTTGTACTTTCATATATTACAGTATCTTGATGGATGGGAGTTAAATGGACAAGTATTTCCTAATGTAGAAAGTGTATCTAAAACTGATGAGAGAACAGAATTTTGTTCTGACAATAAACCAACCAAAAAGTTTGTTAGTTCACAAAATGGTGCTCTTATCTCGTATAGAATAACGGAAGTCAGGAAAGGATTCACAATACTTGTAGAACATAAAAAACATGAATATCGTAAGTATTGAAACTAATTATCTTTAATTAAATTATAAATTATAAAAAAAATTCTATTCAGTAAAATAGTCCACAAATGTACTTAGCATTTAGTGTATAAGTTAAAAGCTCAAAAATAATTTTCAGTTTTGGTAAGGTTATATGGAATACATATTCAATTTCAACCTTTACACAATTAATATATATTGTCTACATATTTTAATATTATTGAGATTCGAGCTATATTTAAAACAATTTTTTGTGACATAATTTTTCTTTGGTGTAAATAAAGTTCGCCTTTGTACTGATGGTAGCCTATATCCTTTGTTACTGCAAAAATGTGATCACAGAAGGAATACGAGAAAAAAGTGAAAATTATTATAGTATTTTATATTTGAGTCATCAAATATTTTAGAGCCACTCTACAACATAGTAATTACGCGCTTCTTCACTATGTAATGAGAAAACCAATTTAAAAATAAAATTATTTTCTAGCTTGCAACATTATTCATCTCGATGAACCATATTTTATTTTAAAAAATTATGGAAATCGAGTGAATTGTTCAATTTGGGCACCTTATCCAACAGTGTTTAATGTTAATTCTTACAACATTGGTTCTCAAGCATCAGGCGCTACTGGTCATGAGGTTAGATATTTTTATTATTAATTCTTTATTAATTAAATTATTTATTTTTGTTACTTATTTTTTCTTTAGTATCTAGTAATAATCTATAGAAATTTGGAATTTCTCTTTAATAGCAAAACTATTAAAATTTACTTATTATTAAACTTAAAACTCTCAGCAATGAAAACAGTCAAAACTGCAAGAGAATTAATTCTTTAGTTTCTGTATATGTACTGGAAAAATAAAGTTCATGTTTAATATAGCATTTTCATTATTTAGATAATAAATATAGGGATCTTCATAATTAATATGCTATGCTGAGAATAAAGAATTTCTTTGCCTAATATGTAAAAACTGTATCATATCAAAGAAGGGTGGGTCATTTTCCAACTGTCGAGTGTACAGTACTAGTTTGTTTTTAAAACCAAAAATCACAAACTTTTCTAAAATTAATGAAATCCAAGATATTTCATAACTTTAATGGCATAAATAATTTTTTCATACATAAATAAAAAGCATTCTTACTTAATGCAAAACTGTCTACACATGTGGTTACAATAAAGTCATAAATGAGTAAATATAATGTTTGTTTGAGTAGAAAAGGAATTGATGACGGCCTTCATTTAATTAGAAATCATACCTTACCTGGTAGAAATTTCTCTATCGCAAATAGGCAGGAAAATAATAAATAGCTAGTGAAAATAGCTAATTTCTAGATCATATTCTCTATTTAATGGAAATCACATAGCTTGAAAATACTTCTACTAAATTTTTTTTTGTGATTAGATCATATATTTAGAAACAAACATTAAAAAAAGGTAGCCAACTAAAATGTAAATACAAATTACTGGTGTTTAATTCGTTTATACTGCTTCAGGCGATACAAACGAAAACAATGATTTTTCGGTTTGATTCTGTCTCTCTCACTCCTCGTCATAATAGTAAGCCTCTTGTTAGCCATTTCCTAAGTAAAAAAACTCGCCAACTTTAATATCTTTTAAATACTCATAAATAAGCTATAATGTAAATTTGTGAAAAAACAATCTATTATTCTGCCTATTAAATGGAGAATATGACCGTAGAAATCGTTTTAGTGATAGATAGTAATGGCCAAGAAAAGTGTCTAGTTTTTAGCAATTATTGGAGAAACTACCAATTTATTAAAAAAATAATAGAATTGATTTCTACCAGGGTTATATACATATTTTAATTATTTACTTTTAAAGATAAAGTCCTTTGCAGAGAGTTTTATGTGAGAGATCTTTGCTAATAGCAAAATAAACATTAGTAAAATTAAAAAATATTGAGAAAAAGGTTTTTTATTTATTTGTAAGTATCTTATTATTTTATAATATTACAGTGTTCAAAATCTAATAACCGAATTGAAATCGGCGGAGGTGGTTTGGACACGAACAATTTTAAAATAGTTGGAGATATTTGTGATGGATCGAGTACAATTGGTAAGAGAATCATTTTCTTATTCTCTTTTTTTAAGTTCTATTTTTTATGTGTTTTGTATGCCTAAATAAAAGACTTTACACCAGCATAAAATACATCAATAGTCGATGTTTTCGCTTTTTGTTCAAAATAATAGATTATACATTCAGTGTCCCCTGGTGCATATACTACTTGTTTATCCTCCAGGCACGAAAATCCGTTCTATTGTGCATAATTAATACATTTTGTGCATGCGCGCCTGCTAAGCGGGCATGACAATCCGAATTTCGTGCTTGGTATACATCTATGTGGAATTTTACGGAAATTTTGCTCTAAACTGGTTCCAAAAACGACAAAAAAAAAAAAAAATGAAAGGCACGCCTCTGAAGTAATTATTTTCCTGTTCTTCTTTGTTATGGGAATTTAACATGGGGAAAATTAGAGAAAAGTAGTCACTAATCATTAACCAATATTAACATTCCAAATATCTCAACAAATTTTGACAATATAACAGTTTTCTTTGCTTCAAAATTCTTATCGGCTCTTCTATGACCTATAGAACAAGAAAATAATTACTTCAGAGACGAGACTTCAAAATTTTTTTTGGTCGTTTTTTGAACCAGTTTAGGGCAAAGTTTCCGTAGAATTCCACATATCCTGCCCGTCAATCACTTTTGCCATACTTACATCAAAACTAGGCAAATTTTAAAGTTTTGTATCTCAGTCGGAAATCATTGTATCGAAAAAATTCAAAGTGCATTTTGAAGATAGGTGCAAAAGCTTCTATTTAATACGAGCAGAAAGTTTAAATATAGGGTATTGTGATTTTTTACTAAAAAAACTATTAAAAAATTTTCGATTTTTTTCATCTTACTTTGAATCAATGTCAATTTAAAATCTATAAGTGGAGGGTAAAAAAACCAACGGGGATCGAAAGGTATTTCCTTCCTATTTACAAAGACCACCCGCGAATTTTTGTACGCTGTTTTTTACCGAACTTACAATAACTTTTGTAAAAAAACAACCTTTTCTTCAAATCTTCGATTACCTCGAGTTTTATGGGGTATGGAAAAAAATATCAAAGCGAAAAAAGTTTCGTTTGTTGCCCAAAAACACGAAAATAAAGTCAATATAAAGAAATCGAAATATTTTATTTTTCATTTTTTAAGCGTATAAAAAATAGCAATTTAGCTATTTTCTTCGATGTTTAGTCATAAAATGCCTAGGACCGTAAATAAATCACAGATATTATCAAAATATAAACGGATTAATAAATATAAATAAACAATCATTTTTATACACATACATACTATCACATACAAACATTCACTTATCATTCACGCTACTCGATTTAATCTAGCTTTATTTCTTCCTTTTATTTTGTTGCATTATGTAGCACTCTGATTATATTTATTAATTTATTTATTAATATTATTTATCAATATTTTTGTCAAATAATTCAAAAAAATGTTGGAAATAAATACTATTTATTAACATTACTCTTTTTGGGATTTTTTTACGTTCCTAGGAATTTTATAATTAAACATCGAAGAAAAAAGCTAAATTCTTATTTTTTTTAAAAGCTTAAAAAAAGAAAAAGAAAATTTTTTCGATTTCTTTATATTGACTTTATTTTCGTGTTTTTGGGCATGAAATTCCTTTCGATCCCCGTTGGTTTATTTACCCTTCCACTTATTGGTTCTAAATTGGCATTGATTCAAAGTAAGATGAAAAGAATCGAAAATTTTTTAATAGGTTTTTTTAGTGAAAAAAACACAATACTCTATCTTAAAATTTGCCTAGTTTTAATGTAAGTATGGCAAAAGTGATTGAAGACCAGTGTATATGCACCACGGATGCTCGTTAGGAGGGGATAGTAGGAGGAGATTTTCGTTACTCGTGTAAATTTAGTAATTGCGTTCCGGTTCGGCGACCTAGGTATACCGGAGCATTACGCTCCTTAGGTGCATAATCTACTAATAAGTATATAACATGGGTGCAAGATGACTTGGGCGAGAATCATCAATTTTACATCATTGTTGTGTAGTGTACTATTTTCATCTTATTTGATAACATATTAACGTATATTTAAATTCATCGTTATTTTATTATTTACAGGATCCAAAGAAGAAATTATTAATTGTGAAACTTCAATAGTTAAACTAGTCTCAGATGGCAACTACAACAATTTTGCGAATATTTCAATGAGACCAGTTACGGATGATGAAGTTTTGAGTCCGAATGCAAAATATACATGCATCAAATCGAAATAAAGTATCTTATTACTAATAAAAAAGCGTTAATTGTAATATTCTGAAATTATTTATTCAGACGGTGTGAATTATAGACTCACGGAAAACAGATACTGACCAAGCTTGGAAGATCGGGTTTTGATGCTTGAGAATAAAAGACCAATAGATAGACTCATATTTATCTCATAGTATAACTTCTTTTAGTTATAACTTTGTAAATAATTAAACTAGAAAAGCAATCAAAAAACAAATGAAAGTAGATAGCCAGATCTACAATTTATTTATTTTATTAACTTGTGGCCGTCTTATATATAACAATATATATATAATATATGCGATATATAGTAATAAATAGAATTACTATTATAGGAAGAAATATAGTAGAAATATCGTATATTTAGTGATATTAGCTCACAATTAACTCTTAAATCTTAATAGTCACTTGACCCACCGTCGAAGCATCATTTAAATCGGTAGAAACATTGTTATTCAGTACTTTTTTTGTATAGATTATTTATCATTTGTAGTTGTACAGATTTATTTTATACTAACAAGTTTTTAATATATGTTTAAATATTAGATCTAAATACTAGAACATAAATATTATTCAAATATTAGAAAATGTAAAAATCCTGTTTAACTACAAAGCTAATAATTTAGATTTTACATATTTTTATAATGTTTATTTCTCGAAATAAATGCAATGATTTTTCATTAGATGACTCGTATATTAAAAGTTTCATATTTTTTAATCATGATACCCATTTGTCAAACCTATATGTGTTAGTGCTGTCTTAAAACATCATTTGAACGTATTTCTAATAGTTATCTGCAGACTGGAACATTTACCTTACATTTTATGAACCAATATTTTATAATAAATTGTAAATCTTTATAAAAAGAAATAAACCGTTGTTGTAGGATTTTTTTTGTGAATTTTAAAAAACAAAGATAGAATAGTTTTTTTTCAAATATTTTTGAAAAATAGGTGGCTACGAAGACCGAAATAAGCCGATAAATAAAAGTATTAGAATAGCTATACAAAAATAAACAGATTAATGAATGTAGGAACATGTAAAAAATGATTAAAAACATCAGCCCATTGTTGAGTATTTTTTTATTTTATTGGTTCAAAAAATGACATCTAAAAGTTTTAACTAATCACATATTTATCGAATCAAATGGAGTAGAATATTCAAACTATGTGAAAAGATAATTTATGGAATGCATGTAATAACAATACTTGAGTAAAGTTGATTTATAGTACGTGTGTGTGTGTGTGTGTGTGTGTGTGTGTATATATATAGTTGTAAACACTTTTCCTTACAACCTAGCCGCTCCCCGCCTGCTTCCCTCTATTATTGGTCGTAGCCGCTCCCCACTCCGCTTCCTTTTCGTTCCTCACTGCGTTTCCCTTTTCTTATCATCCGCTCCCCCAGTCGCTCCACATGTGCTCCCCATCCGCTCCCCATCTGCTCCCCTTTCACTCCTCAAAAGGAACAATTTTAAGCCGCACCGACCGCTCCTCATCCGCTTCCCCCGCTCCCCAAATTAACGAAAAAATGTCTCTATAAGCCGTAGTTTTTTCTGGAGCAGCTCCCCGCCGTTCTCCTTTCTCTTCCTCACTGCTCATCATCCGCTCTCCATCAGCTTTTTTATTACTATAGATCATATAAACAATGAAATTACATTCTATAATACTGCGCAATTCCTTTATTTACTATCACAGTATTTGGGCCAAATAGCCAGGTCCTAAAATTAATTAAAAATAGCATATATTCACTCAAAACTGCAGCGTTAAGATCCCCAGACATGCAACGGCTCAGCGGGTTAGGCATCCAGATCGAAAAAGGTACTGGCGCACCGCCCTCTTGAATCTGGAAAAGAATGGAAGATAGCGTAGGAAGGGTTGGTGAAAGTTAAATAAAAAGCGCCTTGAACCTAAAACGATCCTGCTCCCACATCTGATTTTACGACAGGCACTCTAAGTTCAGGAGGAACTTCTCTCTATGTTGGACGAGATACAAATGTGTCAAAAAATGCAGCTAAGTAGCTGGGTTCCTTCAGGCGTTGGACCTTATACAATAATAAGGCAATATGATACTGCTTTCGGGTTTCAACACAAAGTCAACCACTGCGTTTACGATAGGGGGTTATATCAGCGTCCCTCCTGATTCCGAAGCATATCTTACATACAAGTTACTTAAATGTTGCAGTCAAATCCATTGTTCATTTGTCACGTCCAAGTATACCACTGTGCAGTAGTCCAGATGCGACTGAAATAATGCCTCGACTAACCGCTGCGTACAGTCTCGGTTGTACATGCCCTGATAAATCCCAGACTATATAGGGCTTTATTTACTTTCTTTACTATATATATCCCTCCGCATCCTCTCCATGCCTACTTCACGACCCGAAATATCACAAAATAGAGACAGAGAAATAGAGGCAGAGACATAGAGACAGAGAAATAGACAGAGACGTAGAGGCAAGGTTGAATGTCGGAGTCATAGAGACAGAGACGTAGGGAGAGACGTATAGACAGAGTCGGAAAATCAGAAACATAGAGACGTAGAGCCAGAAACGTAGATACAAAAACGAAGAGACAGAAAAGTAGAGAAAGAAACATAGAGTCAGAGAAGTAGAGACAAAGACGTACATGCGGTGATAGTGAGAAAAACGTAATAGAGCCAGAAGGGCGGAAAAAACTTTTTTTAAAAATTTTACTCTCCATTTTTCGCCCGCTAACACGTAAAAATAGTATACGCACCACGGGAGAAAGTAAAGAATGCCTCAAATCGCATGATTGCGGGTTTTGGTGAACATTTACATGCGATCTGAGACATTTTTTACTTTTCCTCTCTAGGTGCGTAATAAATGAGCTATTCCACAATTTACTTTCCTTTTACGTTGACGAAAAAAATAAAAAAATTTTTTGAGAGCACACTCATGGGATAAATTTTTTCTTATTCTTTGGGACTTACTCAACGTTGAAAAGAATAAGAAGAAGCTCGATTTGATGGTATAATTTTTTTCTGACAATAATTAGATTGTTTAAAAGTGATTAAAAATAGCTCTAGTTTGATTCAAAACAATTCCATAAATAACAACTCAATATCAAATTCGGAAAGAAGAAAAAGAAACTAGAGAACGAGACCTTTCCAAATCTCTTTTCAGGATTAGAAAATGTTGATTCGTTCAAAAGTTACGTTAGTTTGAAGTTGGGCTTAAAATTCACTAAATACTGTTATCATGTACGGATTCAACTGTTTTTTTCTATTTCCAAATTTATTTATTATTATTGTCAGAAAAAAATTATACCGTCAAATCGAGCTTCTTCTTATTCTTTTGTACGTTGAGTAAGTCCCAAAGAATAAGAAAAAAGTTGTCCCATGAGTGTGCTCTCAACAAATTTTTTTAATTTTTTCGTCAACATGAAAGGGAAATAAATTGTGGAATAGCTCATATACTATTCTTTGAAATTTTGTTAATGTCCCTTTTATGTGGTTTCAAATGAAAAAAAACGGATGCCAATGGATTGGCATATATTAATAGTATATTATGCATCCTACGGAGTAAAAGTAAAGAATCTTCCAGATCGCATGTAAATTATCACCCGAGTCGAATACATCTTCTAAAAATATTATTTCTTTAAATATGATATTTCCTATTAAACATCATTATTGCAATTAGTATATCCATTATAGTTCCTATATTATATAAGATAAGAATATATTGTATAATTTTAAGACAACCAAAATTCGTACCTAACAAAATATCGACGGCACTCATATCAAATAAGCAAATGTATATGCACTTGAATAAAACAATATCTCAATATTTGTTTATCCTCCAGCTTATTCAAGAATGGGTTTTTGTATGTGATCTATATTTTCCGAGATAGTGACCAAATTAATGAAGACTTTATCGTCAGTACACCCATCATTTTATTCTTTCTTAATACCCTCAGACGAGTGAAAACTTTGTAAAGAAAAGTTACAGTTCCGTTAAAAAGAAAAAGTAACTAGAGTGAGTTCATAGCGTTATCTTATTTGTATACTAATTTATAAAATAGAAATCTGATAAATTTTGTATGTTCCCTGAAGCTTGTAAATTATTTAAACTTTTGCGCCTGGTCAATTGGTTCACCTAAAACAAGAACACAAAAAATGAAGAAAATTTGTTCAATTTGAGAAAAGAGATATTGGCATCTATCGAAATTGAGGCAGACTCCAGCGAAGAAGCAATCTCACATGAGCTTATCGGGATGGAGCACTGACGTTCACGTATGCTGCGCACTTTCCTTCTCTCCTTCCTTCTCGTAGCTGCATGAGCAGTGCGAAGCAATAGCGGCGGCTTCGTCGGTGCAACCAAGAGAACTTGTCGACCTTGAGGCTGAAAGCGGAAGATTTCGAGGACGCGCGCGAGAGATGGAGCGAGAGGGAGAGAGGAAATGCCTGCATGCGCGCAAAGCCGTGCGGGACGGGCGCACGCGCGCGTGTGACAGTGGGGCCGGCGCATCACACACGGGTGTGCATATAGTTGCTGCACGCGTGCACAAACATCAGTACATCTATACATGTACAAGCGTGTGCGTTTGCCTCACGGGAACGGCGTTGAGAAAATCCCGTTGCCGGACGACGAGTAATTGGAACTTGACTTCGCACTATGTTGCATTATTTACCGATGTGATACGCTTTCCTATGTCAAACTTTCTTTTTTCAAGATCAAGTGCGCGTCATTTGTCCTTTTCTTCATTTATAATGTTTGCATTTTAATGAATAGCTCTCGTACGCAATAGTAAATCTGTAACATCTGAATTCGCTAAAGATTAATGCAGCTCTCTATGTAGCGAAACAATCTTAGTAGTTAGTCCAGATATTGATAACGAAAAGTGTTATAAAATAATGTCTCACTTCTTTTATACATATTAATAGGAAACTTTATGTACAATTCCCAAGACAAAAGTGCCAACTATCAAATTTGATTGTCCTTTACCCAAAGTAGCTTTCGAATAACGGTGCAGGGACCATTCGGTCTTTCTCGTAACATACATACCCCGTCCGAAAAGTCGAATTGTTAAAGAAGCAAAGATAATTTGATTACGTGAAGTGATAAAAGACTGCGGGCTACACGAGCAATTGTAGACGCGCGGGTAAGCAATCTGATTTAGCAAGTTGAAGCTATTGCAGAAGCAGCGCCTTAACGGTTACCTCTCCATTGAAGCGCCCTTATCGCTGCGCCCATTAAGTCCTGAGCCAAATTAATTTTTTGTCGCGCTCGCAATTACGCGCCTATTAGCAAAAAGTGTATATTCCGCCGATGGGGCTTTATCACAGCCGGAAGTCAAAGGCGGCGCGTAGTTCAGCCACGGCGAGCCCTAATGCGCCTATTATGCTTATATCGCTCGGCGCAGTTATTAGTATCTATTTCGATCTGAAAAATTTTTCCCTCCCCGACATAACTGTCCGCTCTCTTGGCAAGGGAGCCAGCAACGCTCGCGCATCCTCGGCATTCCTCGCCTCTTCTCTCTGTCCCTCTCGTTCTCTTCCGAAAGTTCACATCGAGCATCGTCGGTGCGCGGAAAACAATAGGCCACAATGTATACATATATAGCTGCAGTCGTCCGTGCGCGCACGCGCGCGTTCACTGTTAAGACGCGCAGGCAGCGATGGAAGCGCGAGCTCGCGGAGAGAGAAAGAGAGAGAGACAGAGACGACTATCGCGACTTATAATCGATCCCACGAATATTTCCTATGCATCTTTATTACCGTTCCCGCGCCGGCACAGCACCGCCAGAAAGAGAGAGAGAGAGAGAGAGAGAGAAAGAGAGAGATTTCGACGAGCGGGGCGCGCATTAGCCACGCTCGCGCCGCGCATGCTCCCCTCGAGCTTGACCGTATAGCCACACGGCTCCCCGTTTTCAGCGAAAATGATAGGGCGCAAGCGCGCCAGCGAGAGTGCTTACCTCACGGACATGCGCGAACGGTAGTGGTAGATAAGAGGGCCGCGCGTGAGGCGGGGCTTGCGGGCCGTGCGCGTTATCGGCCGCTGGCTGCTGAATTTGTGGCGCGCGCATGAGTCGGCCGCTATCGCCGCGTAGATTTATTTCTGATGCCCGGGGGCGGTAGCAGCGACTAATTAATCCGCGGGAGATATACTACTGCTCTATGCTCGACTGAGGAGCGTGATTTACAGTTGATGCGGACTCATTTTCCTTTTACGCGTCCTTGGCGGAGGCTATCGTTAACATGATTTCTTTTTCTTTACGGGGGTTATTGTCAAATATTTATTTTAGATATACTGTCTTTATTGCTTCAGACTGGTTGATCCGTTGTCGAATCATTCTCTTTCAAAAAGTCTCCTTATCTTAATGTAATTTTAAGCTATTTATTTTACATGCTATTAGAAACAAGAAGTAGTTGAAAAGATTGAAAATAATTTTAATATATTTAGAGCATAACATGAGTATCGTAAAAGCGAATGTCATATACGTAACGGAAATTGAGATGAAATTACCGAAGATATAAAATCATGGCAAAATTATGAACGCGTAACTATAGTGTTAATTAGTATAGCTGATACGTGACTAAATAATGTTGACTGTTCGTTTTTTATCATCTTTATTAATCATATGGTAAAAATTCTTGCTTCCTTTGAAATAAAAATCAGTGAAAACCGTTTTAACGATATTTACTGTTATTTTAGAATTATATTTATCATAAACTCAAAATTATCTTGTCGTTAAAAACATTTTTATTTAACGTTTTTATTTAACAAAGGCGTATATCTAAATAGACTAAAATTCAAAGAAAACTAACGAAAAAATTATTTGAAACTAATATCTTCTTATGCAATAAATATCGATTTTACAATTTATACTATTTACCTTTCTATATAGATGTGTAAAAATATTTCTTTATCAAAAGAACACATTTTTCTTCCATTTTTGGATTGAATTTTTCATCATTTGTCTAAATTTTTAATTATTTTACGCGTACATATAATTACAAAATAACTTTTGTTTGGAAAAGGTACGAAATTCTATTAAAAAAAGTATGAATTCAAATGTATATAGATATTTTTATCAAACTTGTTGATGTTAAAATTATTTTAGATTTACGATAATTACGTAGTATACAAAAATTTCTTCTTATTATTGAGTGCTTAATTATGTACAAAAAATCCACTTATAGGTTGCTATTTTTTCAAAGCAGATTTCTTATTTAGGCTTTATTCTTCCAAAAAATGGTGATTCTATAACTTATTGGAATGTTAATGCAAGCTTTCGTTTAAAATTTTACTATTGAATAGTAATGAATTATATATATATATATATATATCAGATATAAATTGAAGTGAATAACTGGAAGGTAATTAAAAAAAATCAAAGGAAATTTGGTGTAAATATGAAAAAAATTACATATGCGGAGTCAAGAATAAATACGTCGAAAAAGTAAAACGATATTGGAGAGGGACGTGAGTCAATGTACTGACAGTGTCGGGGCACGATCGCGTGGACGAGTTGCGCAACTTATCACGGTATATCAGATTCTGTCATAACTGTCAAGATCAGGGAGTACGAAGTAGAGAAAGAGAGGGAGAGAATGAAAGAGGGCGAAGAAGAAGGAGAGAAAGCGTGGCTCTTGAGCTCGCGAGAGTAGATTCCGCCAATAAATTGCCGCTTATGCAACGCCATCACCATGGAGCGGGTGTACCGCTTGCGGCTTCTATTTCGCTCTTGTCTCTTTCTCTTTCTTTTTCTTCTCCTCTTCGTTCTCTCACTCTCTGCAAATTTCTCTCACGCGCGCGCGATCCTCCGCGTGCTCTATTCGGGTCATTGTGCTTCAAGTCCTCACGTACAGCCCATCATGTCGTTTTCTGCTCTTCTCTCGGGATTATCCTTCTGCTGAGGCCGTTTTTTCTTCTTCTCTATCAAAAGCCACCGCAAATTCTGCAAAAAGAGAGTATAAATCCAATTATGTGCTTTGCGAGATTCATTTAAAGAGGATTTCTTATTGTATATGACTTGCTTTTTTTGTTCTATTTAAATATACATAAAAATATTAAATAAAAGGATAATTGTTTGATCATATAGTGTAACTCATTTATTACTATGAATTTAGCAGGCGACTTATAAATTTAATAGGTTTCACATTTTTGGTTTCCACCACAGCTGCTTTCTGAATTTTATATATTCTTAGAATATATAAGATTAATTTAAAAAAAAAACAAAGATGTAGCGATTGCACTGGGGATTAAAACTTTAATTGTATTAAACAGATTATTAATTTTTATAAAGATTGATAAATAAGTTAGTTACTTTACTTAATTTACTTATTTTCTAAGATCATAAGGTATTTTCTTAAAGTTTATTTAAGCTTACTAGGAGAGAGTCAGACCTCCATATCACAGATTCGACCAAATTTTGTGATACATTTTAGATGTAGAAATATGAAGAAAGCTGTAAGTTCTTGACATTTTTAGCTTTATTCTGGAAAACGTCTTGAAAAATTTTTCATTTGCTTTTTCAAAAGTTATATAAACTCAAAATTTAGCAAAACAGTGTATTTTTGCTTAACTTTAAACTTTCATAACTTTGCAAGAAATTAAAATTTTTAAATTTTTTATAAAAGAAAGATATTTTTTGTTCTTTGCGACTTATAGCTGTCATTAAGCAGACCGAATTGATATTATAAGCGATTATAAGTTAGGCTTATTGTAAAATTTGTTCACTATTCAGCGTTATCCAAAAATTGATCCCTCGATTGGTCAACACACGTAAATAATTTTAGTACCCGATTTAATATATAAATTTAAACAGTTCTTCCATTCCGTATTGTACGTGAATTATCCTGAAATCGTGATATTCCGTATATAATGTAATTATTAACGGTTTGAATTCTATCCGACAAGATTCGCTTACATGTATCAGTTGAAAATTAATCAATACAAGCACGATTCAGAGTTCATTATGGCAAAGCTCCGTGTTAGGTGTAAGAGTCAAAGGGCATGTGCGATCTAGCGCAGCAAGAGCGGATTCCTCATTCCCCGTGCATACGATGGAACTGACTCGTAGAACAGTGCGGCTGACCGCTGCGATCGGCCTGCTAGAGAAATGTACGGCGCACGTCACATTTAAATGGAAACAGACGAGCGAAATAGAATAGTGCGCGCAAGCGCGAGAAAAAGTGGCAGCAGCCTTGGCCGTGGCGCGAACGTGCGGAGGTAAACGAGGCCGATTGTGTATCCCGTTGTTCGCTCGGCCGATCTTTCTCTCTCTTTCTCTCTCTGTTTGTTCTCCGGAGCCCATTAGACGTGGACGCGCGCACCGTACACACGGCCGAAAGATTATTTTCGACAATAAGAAACACCCCGAAGAAACGTGCAGCTACGTTAAATCCTATATAACCGCTTTAGGCGCGCACTGTGGCCGATACTTATTCACTACTTCGGCGCCGGCGGCGCAAACTCTTCGGCGTGTTTGGAGATCGTGTCATCCCTGCCACGCAGACTGGGCCTCTGTATTCTTATACGATTTGGTGAAAAGAAGTGCGAGCAATTAACCATCTTAGACGATGGTTTTCAATCCGTTTTTGTCATTGTTTGATTACAAACTCCGCTGGTGAAAATGACAATTTAAGCAACAACGTTTGATGTAGAAAAAAATTTTCTCCATAAAAAGTAGTCAAAAGTACGGACAAAAATAAAAATCCCTCAAAAGATTTTTTAAAGTGTAAATAAAACTTTCGATGAAAAATCATAAACCTTTTTAATTTTATTTGATATTGCTTTTAAACAACCAACGTTTTTTTAAATATTAGTAATTTTTCAATAAATTAAAGTTGAATTTGAAAGATAGAATATTTAAAAAAGTGTGAATTAATTACTTACAATAAAATAATGTTGATTCGAATTTAACTACAAAAAATTAATTTTTTTATCAATTGTGATCTATTGAAATAAATTTCGTAGCAAGGCTTTATTTTCAGTTACTTCCCTGGTAGAAATTTGACTATTAAAAATGGGGCACAATCTCAGTAAATAGCCAAGAGAAATGACTAATTATTG
>JAWWEQ010000055.1:22395479-22517119 GCA_035583055.1 Torymus tubicola | reverse complement strand
ATTCTATAATCATTTCCTTTAGATATATCCGTTTTAAAACTGGCTAAATTCTAGAAATACAGATTTCTACTTATCGACAGTAGGGCTTTTATTTAATTAAATAACTGGTCTGAGTTGACTTTTGGAAAATCAGATCTGTCAAGCGCTCTGTATGTGTAAATACTATACTCAATTTCTTTTGGGGGTAATTTAATTAATATTTGCAAAAGATATATACATTCTAAAATTATGTCGGTATGTTACATTTCTTAATAATTACATTATGGAGTGTGTTATGACATTCTAGAATCGGATTGTTATTCGCTTGCATTTTTATTTGATACATTTCTAAAGCAACATTTAAAAATTGCATTGATTGATCTCTACAAGGTTATTTGGCTCATTTGATTTTATTTTAATTTAATGAATTTGTAAAGAAACAGTTGAAGATTGTATTGATTGAGCTCTACCAAATTTTTGTTGCTCATAAATATCGGTAACAGATAACAAATTTTTATGAATGATTTGACCAGTAGGAAAATGCATAAGCTTATTATTTTCAATCAGATGCGTCAGCGGTGGGTATATAAGGCACTGCTGGACCTCCCATTGTCACTTGCTTTACAGTTCTTGAAAAGTAAAGAGCTACAATAAAAAACATCACAATGGAATCCTTCAAGAATTTTATGAGCTACCTCGGCGTCTATCAACAACCCCAAATTGACTTTATAAAACGATTACCAACAGAAATCTCCCAGATAATCTTATCCAAATTAGACACCCAATCGCTGTCTAATGCTTCCCAAGTTTTCCGTACTTGGCTGTCAGTTTGCAAATCCATTTCCACATTTCGACAACAATCGCCAGATTTCACGAGCAATCCTTCCTACGGCCTTCACTTTCCCAGACATAAACACTTATCGTCCACCTTTAATCTCTATATCTCAACCCAGAATACTTAACAATACCAAAATGATTAATTCCAAATCTCGCTCTCAGACAATATCCACAAATCCTGGCACTCCTCATCAGAGAAAAACAAATATTAGATTGTAAGCTGCTATAGGATAAGTTATTAGTATAAATATTAGTTTTTAAGATTCGACGAAGTTAACTGCAGTTAACAGATGTCTTTAAATTTATTCTTAAGCGACGAAATCAATTGCCATTGATTCTATAATATAAGTTTAGAATAGTATTAAATAAGCATCTTAGATCATCTTAAGAAGCATATAGTATTTCATTTTAAAGTAGTCAGGCATAAATTAAAGTTCATTAATGTATAAGTATTAAACTATCATATTTCTATGTATTATAGGTTCCTGGGGCACTAATATTTACGTGTAATGCAAAAGATTATTGCAATATATCTTATAGAATAAAATTTAATAAAGTTTTTGTCAATGTTATATATATGTTTATAAATTATTTTTTTCTCCAAAAATAATGAATAAAAAAAGCTAAAAATTTAGTAAGTTATAGTTCTCAATATCCTTTATAACCAAAAAAATGTTCATGTTAATATCTTTGTTTAATTTTGAAATATAACCTATTTACAAAATATTACATTTTCAGCAATAACTTGTGACGAAATATAGCTATCGACTTTTTTTTTTAAATTGTAGAGAATTTTATCCTGCATACATAGAATTCATAACATATAAACAATATTTGGTCTAAATATTAAAAAAATCGAAAATAAAGATTTTGAATATTGAAAAATGGCTATAAAAAAATTAATTATACAAAAATAGAATATTGACCCGAAAAGTTTGAGCAGAGCGTTGTTCTTGGTGATGGTGATGTGCGAGAAACCAAAGGAGTAGGGACTGTACATATTTAGCGCCTTCAGAACGGTATCTGGATCGATGGTAAAATGGAAAATGTGTTATACGTCGTGCCAAGTTTTAAAAAGAATCTCTTCTCAACTAATGTCTCTACAGATAAGGGCCTACAAGTTATTTTCGAGGAAAATCACGTGGAACTACAAGTGAGAAGTACAAACGAAGTTGTAGGCGAAGGTGTAAAGTTGTATGCCAATATGTGTTGCCTGTTCTTCAAAACTGTGATAGCTGAAGTAAACGTTGGCACTTGCAGCATGCAGACTCTCCCTGAAAACTTGGGCCATGTAAACAAAGCTAGAATCAACTAGTTCTCGAATCCTTTTTCAAATACAGCCGTTGGCTATTTATTACGCTTGTGATTGCGTGTATGTATTTAATCTCTGTATTTGTATATACTGGGGCTGACGGACGCTGGAGAGATCAGTTTAATCCAACCGCTCAGTAAAAAAGCTATGTAAAATCAATAAATTACAGTTCTTATTTAAAATCCAAGATCGCTTTTTAACCACCCTTGCCTTCCTGCATGCTCCAAAATATTTAATATTATTCTTAACCCTTCTTTTATCACTGAAATTCAAAATTGTCCACACAAGTGCACACCGCCAAAATATTACATACACAAGTTGAAGATAATATTCAAACAAAACTTTTTCCTATTTAACATTTTCATACCTATAAAATGAATTCTCGATGAATTAGATCTATAAAAACGATTTTTTAATGTCTCAATACACCCTATAGTCAATTTTCGTTTATTATTTAACAGAATTCAATTTGACACAGAAATTTCAGATACGACTTATATAACTAGAACTAGATCTGTATAATTTTATTATTATTATAAATTCAGTTTTTATAAGTATTTGAAGTGTTGCAATTTTCACTCCAATGAAAATACAAGATTCTCCTGAGTAGTACGGTCGTGCCTATAATGTAAAAACAAAGTTTTTACATAGATAGCGGGGGGTAGGCGCACGTAAAATAATTTTCTCTAAAGTTAGATCGTTAACATATATATTATTTTGCATAAAAATTATCTCCGTAAAAAAACTATAATCTGCTATTTGTTTCGTAGCGATTATTTACACTGTCACCCCATCTAAACTAATATTAATTAGCAAAATTATTAAATAAATTTTCCTGAAACATTAAATCGTTGACACATATTTTTTCTTTGCAGCAATTGAAAGTTTAACGTTCGAACTATGTTCTATTCTCAGTCTATAGTGTTGACAGCCGAACGATGTGGACGTAGCTCTGAATGCTCGCGTTATAAACACAGCGATAAAGTTGTTACGCCCCGCCGTCCTGCTATTAACTAATTATTAAATGCTTACCAATAAAAAAGTAAAAATTAAAACCATAACAGTAGTAATAAAATAATAATTAAATGTTCTGCTATAGTTCTATATATCATCGGTGAAACATCTTACATGTCAATTGCATTCCTTTTAAAAAATTTACTAAATGTCTAATGTAGATAGATTATAAATTGAATAAAAATCACGATAAAAAAACTATGTTCTACTAAAATTGCAGGCATCATAGTTTATTTATTAAAGGTTTCTGAAGCTTAAAGTATAGTTTAAATTATTTATTTAATAAATAATAGGTGTGTACGTCAAGGTTATATACATAATAAAAAAATGTAAAACCATTTTTTAGACACGACCGCTTCTTCGGAGAGCCTTATAGTTTTATTACTTTTATTACTCTTGATCTGGCCTTTCCAAAAATAGCTGGTAATTTGTACGTATTAGAACCTACATACACAAAATCAAAATACAAATACAAACTCACACCCGCTGCTAAATAGCCCCATTAAACATGCTGGCATCACTGTGTAAAAAATCTTGGGGATTTCATTCTTCCACCAGGGTTGCAGATTTTGCACTTATCGCATCCTAATTCCAAAATTCCGACGTGTTTTCGGAATTGACTACCCTCAATTTCGGAATTCGTGCGATTGCGATCAAGTTCGAAAACACGTCAGAATTTCGGATTTAGAATGCAACAAGTCCAAATTCCGAAAGTTTTTTTTTAATTTTTTTTTCATCTAGATGTACAAAGTAGTGTTCAGAGATTGCAACCAAGTTCACACACACTTTTTATTTTTTTGACTATAGCTAATTATATATTTAATATACTTCTAACTTATCTTTACTTAATAGCTGTTTTTTATGTGGGATACTACATAAAATGAAAATAAATATTAAATAATTATTGTATATTTTAATGATTTATAATCAAGGCGTGTCAGGGCGTATTTAAGGTCAGGCAACACAAAACGGAAAGAAAGATGAATTTCGAATGCGAATTTCAAGTCTCGCGCTCAGGGCAGACTGTTTTTGAATTGTTGTTCATCGACATTTTTGAATATTTGTATTAAACACTAAATGGAGTTACACATCTATTTGAAAATCTCCAAATAGCACCAAGAAAAAGGAAAGAATTATTTGGAATTTGGACTTGTTGCGTCCGAAATCCGAAAATCCGACGTGTTTTCGGGCTTGATTGTACTTAATTCCGAAAACAAATCGGAATTTCGGAATTGACTGCCCTCAAGTCCAAAAACACGTCGGAATTGAGGAATTGCGGGTAGTCAATTCCGAAAATTCGTCGGAATTTCCTAAAATAAACCTATTATAATGATTTATTGTTTTTATTATAACCTCATGACTTTAACTATTCTACTTATACATAATTTTATGCTATTCAAATTTTTTATTAGTAAAATTGATACTTTATATAGTGTCTAAAAAACCATTATACATTTATAAGTAGTATAGAGAATAAATTTGTCGACAAACAAGTTCTTGCAATGTGTTATACGTGCTACCTGCAATAGTTTGATATTATTAATGCAATGAATAATTTTTATCATTATATTTTACAGTTGTGGTGTAAACCATAACCATTCACTATTGAAGAAGCAGCATAAAAACATAATTCTGTGAAATAAACACATGAAAGCCAGTAATAAGTAAATTTGACTCCACTAGGCGTGCCAAAAACAGGATTTTTTCACTATTTTTACTGCAAACTTTTTTCCGATCAATGTGCTATACAAAAAGTTTCAGGATTTTGAGTTAAAAAATGGCAAAAGTTGAACTTTCATAAAAAATTGCAAAAAATAACAATTTTTTATGTGCAATAACTTTTGCAATTATTGAAATATTGCTCTAAAATTTTAGGAACATGTTTTTTTCATAAAAAACTAAGTGTCTATAAATTTTGAGCATTTTTATAATTTTGAACTGCTCATTTCACCTGAAATATCGCATATATAATTGTAAAAATTTAGATTTAGATTTTTTACACTTAGTATTGTACTAATAAAATATAGATTTACTTTTAGAATCAAGAAAATTGTATTATCTTTATCAGTAACCGTTGTTCATTGCTATTCAAAGAAGTAAAACGCAAAAAGTGACAACCATCAAGTTTAGCGCTCTTTAAAACTCACATTAAGCTTATTGTCCCTTTTTTTTAGTTCACCACGTATCCGAAAACTTAAATAACCAATGTCGGCAGCTTCTGAATATGAAATAGTACATTATGCACCTAGGGAGTAAAAGTAAAGAATGTCTCAGACCGCATGTAAATTATCACCTGACTCCCGAGTCGAAGGTGAGAGAGCCTTCGGCTTGGGTGATAATTTACATGCGATCTAAGGCATTTTTTGTTTGCTCCCGTTGGGCATATACGATTTTTTTGCCTAGCAAGGCCAAGGGCGCCGGGAGTAAAAGTGGTACTTTTAGCCCGCTAGGCAA
This sequence comes from Torymus tubicola, assembly GCA_035583055.1. NCBI lineage: Eukaryota > Metazoa > Arthropoda > Insecta > Hymenoptera > Torymidae > Torymus > Torymus tubicola. The sequence continues at coordinate 22,511,523 of JAWWEQ010000055.1, read as the reverse complement.
AAAATATTCTTTATGAATTGTGTCTATTAGTTTAAAAATAATCACTATATTTTTATTTTCGAATTTGTGCTATATAATGTTAATAGAGCAAATATTTCCTTTATAGTTGACGTTTCGACGTTTAAGATAAAAAATCCAATTGAAAGTAGTATACGTCGAAAGGTGAGTCTTTTTCGAAATTTTTTTTATTATGAAAGTGAAATACTTTTATAGTTCACATATTCCGAGTAGTTTTTTTATACAAAATGGATATTTATGGATATGAGACAGTAAAATTATTTAAGATTACGTTCACGCATAATGCATTGAGTTAATGAAATATGATAAGATCTAGTCATTTATTTGTCCCTTTTGTTATTGATAAAATTAAAAATATGATAAAAAAAATTTGTTTTTAGTTTACAGTGAAATTCTATTCATATTATAAATTAGAATGACAAAAATAAGTACCTTTATTAATTTAGTAAGCTGAGGATAATTCGGTCCTTTATTGGTTTCCTTGGACCGAATTATCCTCGTCTTACGATTACAATGAGAAGCGACATATACGATAAAATTTCTTATTAATTTAATAGTTAGTTACATATTTATACGATTTAATGGCTAAAAGAGTAATTTTATAAAAAAACATTTATTTTCAAGGTTTAATATTAATTTCTAATTCAGTTAAAACGCATATTTAACTCTATTGTACCCTTCAAATTCGATATCACTTCTACAAGATTTTTAATTTTTTTCTTGGTAGTATATTTAGTATATTTTAAACTCTTTTTTATAATTTCTTCCTAACACAGTTACAAACGTGGAATAAATGTAATGAATACTCTGTCTAAGCTGACCTAATTATTCTAAATTACCTTATCTGAAGTACAAATAAATATTGTTCCGTTATCACTTTGTTTGTCGGAATTACGAAAAATTTGCATCAAGTAAGAAATTAACGATCATAACTAATTTATTAATAAGTATATTAGTAAAGGAATTTGATTATAAAGCTTCATGAAGATATTCATTCATAGATTTACTTAGAACTATCGAAAAGAAAATATCCAGAATAAAAAAAATTGATGCAGATATGGTTCGCTCCATTAGGTACTAACTTACGTCGGTCAACGACAACGGGCAATGTAGCATTAAATGGCATCGGCAGAGCCGCGAGATGCAGGGTGTTACGCATCGATAACCGATAGTGCCTAGAGAGGATGCAAGGGTTCGTCCCACGTACGGATCATGCACTGTACGGCATGGGCAGTATCGCACGCGTAGAAGTACGAGCTCGAGATAAGGATAGCCTCTCTCTCTCTCTCTCTCTCTTTTCCTCTCTCTCTCTCTGGCGAGTTGTGCGCAAGGAAGCGCTCGGCAGGATCATCTTCGAGCGCGAGCGCGAGTAAGACGGAGATAAGGACTAAGAAAGAGAGGAACAGAGAGGCACACACACACACATACATACACACATCCTAGGTCTGGCGATTGGACGGGCAGTGGTGGTGGCCGACGCTCTCGCGGGGGCCCGCCGCGATTGGCCCTAGGCGCGTTTCCCCACCTCAGGAAAATTCACTTTTTACCGTCGGTTATTACAAAACTGACTGGCATCTCCTAGACCATGTCATTACAGCGCAGTGCTCGGCTTCGCGAGCATCCTCCCGTGCACCGCCGCTGTTGTGCGCCGCCGTCGCTGCCGCTCTCTCTCTCTCTCTATCTCTTTCTCTCTCTCTCTCTTACTCCTGCTCCTGCGCCTCCTCCTCCTCTCTCTCTCCCCTTTTCTTCTTTCTCTCCCCGTCTCTCGCGGAGCTCCTAGCTAGCCAGCTAGCCCGACGCTCGCTCCCTTCTAGTCCCCGGCGCTACTCCTCCTGCCTACTACTACTGCTTCTCGCGTAGCCTCATAGTAGTAGTACAAAGTACGTCGCGCGGTCGTCTTGTCTCGTCTCTCGCCTGGGCGCAGTGCTGCCTGGTGAACGGAACGACTCGCTCTGTGCGCTGCCCACCGCCGCCCGCCGCCGACGCCTGCGTTACAGCGACGAGTCCTGCCGACGACGACGTGCGAGAGAGCGCGGGGAACCGGCCGAATCCTTTAACGAGTCCAAGGCTCTCTTCATTGTTTCGGCCAAGCCGGCTGCCTGCTGATTTTCGCAATTCTTCCGGGTTGAGAGCGCGAAGGAACTTGGACCCGAGGAGCCGAAGCCGAAGACGGAGGAAGGCGGCAACGAGTGGATGAGGAAATTCGACTGCTGACACCAGGCGCCAGGACTTTGCCGTTGCGGCGTGACGCGAGAGCGCGCGCTAACGCACACACGCGTACGTACACACGTGCTTTGCAGGAGCACAGGAACAGTGCTACTGTGTTCGACAGGCTAAACTATCGGAGTTTGTGGTGAATTGTTTGTCGTTCGTCGGGAACTGTGAGCGGAGAGCTTATTGCTGTCATCATGGAGGCCACTAGAACGAGCCAGATCTTCAAATCGTAAGTTTTCCTTCTTATTATATTTCGAAAATATTCGATCAAATATACTTTAATCACATGTATATATTTTTTTATGTGGTAAACTCATTGAGCGAGAATTCTTTGTATTAATTAAATCGATAATCAGGTAGTCCTTTACTTCCATAAATTATCTATCAACGTTTATCAGTCACTGGCTGAGCTCGATTTTATTCGTACTTTTATAGCAACCATTTATTTTCAAATGTCGTTTTTCTAATGTAACATAACTGAAATTTAATTTTTTTAAATATTTATCAATTTTACAAAAAAAAAAAATTTTTTTTAATTTAAACTTTTATTGTGGACACGGAGAAAAATTTATTCTTTTTATAATTTTGCTATTTTCATAATAGCACCGTGATACACTTGACGTGTAACATTTTTACTACTTTAAATAGTAATTTGAAGATTTTCATAACAAATTGTATTGTTTAAATATTAATTTTTATTATTTTTGAGGCAGTTATGAAGAGTACTATATCAAATTGCTACAAGATTAATAAAAATTAATTTTTTAAAAATAACAATGTCTATGAAAATCTTAAAATTACTTTTTAAAACAGTAAAAATTTAACATGTAAGTATGTCCTAGTTTACTATAAAAATAGTAAATTTTTTTATAAAAAAAAAGTAAAGTTTGCAAATAAATTTCTCTGCGTAGGTATGTATTTTTCTATGAACTATAAAATTATGTCAGAGTCCTGTTTACAAATTTCAAAACATTACAAAATAAGTATTTCTTTCCTATTTATTACGAATTTAAATTAATCTGCATTCATCTATTAAAAAATAAACCAAGATTGTTGATTGGCTCTTCAATCAAGTTAAAGGCTTTTTACTTAGAATTAACACCGAAATGTAATTAAATCTATCTGAAATAATGATTATACTTTAAAACATTTATGATATAAATAGTTATTCTTCGTCGATACCAGTAAGACAATCATGACGCGTGATTGTTAATTTAGAAAATGGCAAACAATTCACCAACCATTGGTTAACATTTCTACCAGAGTTATTTTAAACTACCTATTCGTTAACATTAAACACATAAAATTATTTAAATGTGTGATAAATAGCTATAAAATATAAAGTTAATGATACTTAAAAAATTAAATAAAAACGATTAAAATACTTTCTATCATAAATAGTTTTATTGTAAGTTTTTCTGATGTAAATGTTCAATACGCTGATAAGGTCTTCCTAATTTAAATGATTTATTTCACAACATGTTCTGTGACTTAAAAGTTTTATTTTAAATATTAATTTTATTCTAAAATAGTTTTGTCGGAAAGTAAATTAAAACTAATAAAATAATAAATACTTCTACATAATCCAATTATTCAAAATTATTAATTTTACTTGACATAAACCTTAGTTATACACGAAGGTATAATGGTTTCAAAAGATTTACATTTAAACGATACGAGTTCACTTGGTTTAATTTTGTGAAATATTTCATCATTGTACGCTATAAACTTTAGATGAAGATCAGAAAGCTTAAATTTATAGTTTGCATGCTACATTTGCTTGCTGGTAATTAAATTCAAATGAACAGCGATCCGAAAGAGAAATAATAAAATCGAAGTGAGGTAGCCTCATACGCAATTAGGATTCGTGCGCGCGCTTGCAACACCTTCACACTTGCTGCTTCGACGTACCTTGAAAACTGCTGCATGAAACTTATGAAAGAAATAATTATTTCCTTTTTAACCATTTCCGAATGCAACCGCTCATTCATTATTTCGTGTAAGAACTCGATTACCAAACACCTACAGTGACTTCTCTAAGAGAGGAAATTAGATTTTATCTTCTCAGTCGTAAAATTTATTAATTTTTAACTGCAAGGTCATATAAGTATGAAATGCTATGATCGTGCATATTAACATAAGGTCTCATCCAAAAGACAAAGAAAACTACGCACTTTTAGAAAAAGGCTGCATGACTCTTCATATCAGTACAAGAATCTGTGTGGAGTTACTCACGCGTACATATCTACCTTAAATGAATTTTACACCGGTGCGCAAAAAGCAGATAACGAATTTTTATACATATGTTACGCTACTATGCAAACAAAAGCACTGCAATTTTTCAATCTTTTTTTATTTAAATATCAACAGTGTCTTGTTGAAATGTATTTTTTAAACTCTATTAAATTAAATTTGTACTGAAATAGCGTCAAACTGATTTTTAGAAAAAATTTAAAAACCAGGATAAGAATTACATTACATGCGAGTTATAGCAAAAAAAATGCAGTTTGTATGTAAGTTATTATTATAATATTAACATGTATAAATAGTAATTTCATTACTCTTGTTGGAATACGTTGATAATTGTACATGTTATTAATCTACCTTAAAAAATGAATACGTAACAATATATTTTATAGAATACAAAAATATAAATCTCAAATTTTGCGTCGAAATGCTTTTAACTTGAAAATACTAGAGTTCAATTTAGAAAAAGTATACTGTTAATAGAATATACGGTTTCGATTATTAACTCATTTCATAAAAACTATAAAAATCAGCTTTTTTATGTATAGTATTAATGATCGACTTAATCGATTAAGGATAATCATCAATATCTAGACTTGAGTAAGAAAAGCTATGTAATATATATGTACAATAAGAAAATAATAATACAAATAATGAATAGTATTAGATTTCTTATTGAGTTACTTATGCACACGTAGATGGATGCAAGGAAAACTGTTATACACGTTGGTTACAGTTTCGTATAGTACTACCAACGGAATCACAGTAGCGCTTAAAAAAGACTCATGCATACGCACACACGAACTAGAAAAGCAGCTTGACTTTTAAACGCACTAATTAACCCTCGGGTGGGATTATCCGTAATTGGCAAGGGTTGATATATAACAGAACGCGAGACGAGCTGCGCGCAATAATAATAAAAGAAACGGAAAAACGCAGCTCTCGGTAAAAAGGAGCTCTGGCACATTCCTGATGTTCTCGTGCGAGCGCAAAAAAAAGGCGACACATCAAGTCATTACGTAAAACTAATCCCTGCAACGGCGTACACGCGAAGAAAGAGAGAGAGAGAGAGAGAGAGCCACGATGCACGCGCGCTGGGACACATACACATATGTATACACGTTGATGTACATAAACATATATATATATATATATGTGTGTGTATGTACGCTCGCGAGCGCGTCGTTGCAGATAGGGCACCGCGAAGTCACGTACGTACATTATACTCGGCTGGATTTCGCCGAGGGTAAGGTCCGTTCTCGACATTGTCATCGCGGGTGTATTGTCCTTTTGTCGCGATTACGTGCAGCGGGTCTGCTTCTCTCTCTCTCTCTCCTTCTCCCTCCCCGTTCTCGTAGCCGCACGACGTCGGAAGGACAGAGACATGGCGAGTGAGAGAGAAAGACTAGAGAGAAGAACATCAGCCCTCTCTCTCTCTTGGGCGACCAATCAAACGGGACATTAACCACAGCGAACTCGCGCAGGGCGGATTGTAGTCCGGTTAAGAGGATATATACATGTATATGTGTGTGTGTGTGTGTATATAGAAGAAGGCTTTGCATAGAGAAGACGCAGAGGAATAATAATGATAAAGCGCTAGAGCGAGATGTAGAGGCGAGGAGAGGAAAAAAGTGGAGCAAGGCAGCGGCTCGCTGCTCGTTTCAGATGAAAATGATCCAGCCGCGCTAGCTGGTCCACTTACCAGGGAATAAAAGTGCGCACTCGCAAAGGTAATATACGTATACGGTACCGGGTGCGCACTGCTGCTGCCACCGCCGCGGTTAATTTACAGCTAAGTCGTCGTCGCTGCTGTGGCGGCGACTGGCTACTCGCTGTCACATGCGCGCGCCGTCAGCGATCCCGGAAGCGGCCGACATGCATCTGCATGCGAGGAGGGGACAACGACGAGACCGCCGCCCCTTTACTTTCCTCGCGGCTCCTACGCGCGCTGTGCTTCTTTTTCGCGGCGCGATATCCCATCGAGATAAGGATTCGTACCTCGCTACTGATGCGAAAAGCTACGGCAAAATAGCAACGCTAGTATATATATATACTTTTCGTGGCGCGTTTCATTAAAAATTAGCGGAACTCGCGTCGGTTGATGCGACTTTGTTTGGTAATGCTCGCCGCGCTTCACAGGCTGACTTTTCGATAGAAATTGCGTAACTGTGCTTCCCCCCTCTTTTCCCTTTTTTCTTTGCTTTTTTCTCGAGCGATTCCTATCCCCGCAGGCTTATCTTTACAGATCGCACTACACGCGTTCTCAATTATTTCTAGTCATTTTATGGAAATTTAATATGCAGACGATTATTCATGTAGCTCTGCAAGTGAGATCGTGTGTATCATCCTACGTGATTCAGCGGTTCAGCGTTTGAATATCATGCTCACACAATACATTCAAATGCTATAGCGATGCACAGGTATATAAGGTTTTATTGTTTGCGCGCGCGGGCGCTCCTGAATAATTGAATGTGAATAAAGTATAGCTTTCATTGATGTTAATACCCAAGACGACTTTACAAGTCGAGATTGTACATCTAAAATTAACTGATAATCAAACACCTCCTATAACAGCTAAACAACAGCGATGCAATGTACTTCTATAATTCAATAACAGAGCATCCTCACCGCACAGCCAACGTTCCCGGAATCGGCTATCTGAAAAGGTTCTCGCGCCCATATATATATCCGCGAGAACACAAAGAACCCCGAATCTCCGGAAAAGCTCGGGCAGGTTTACGTTCTCGCGCGGTATACGCAGGCAGCCCTAATTGTTATCGGCGTGCGCGCACGCTCTCGGCTATCGGCTCTCTCACCCTTAAAAATGCAACTATACAGCTCCCGCGCTGGATCCCATCACTCTTGGCCATCACCGCGAGGGGGAAAAAAACACACACACGCCCGCGAGTAGGAAACGTTCTTCGAGGCTATATACGCGAGCGAGCAGCACGCCGTACTCGCGTTTGTTCCCTGCGATAAGAGCAAGCGCGTGCGTACGGCCGCGTTCCGTTATAGCGGTGTATATTTATAGGCAGCCGCGAAGAAAGCTCGCGCTCTCGCACAAGTAAAAGTGGCCCCTCGCGGCTCACGGGGGGTCGCACGTAATGCTACCGCGGCGGTCGCGCGCTCGCTCTCTCGCGATTGTTGCCACCGCTGCTGCTGCTGCTGCTACCACGGTCAAGGTCGCGCAGTTACAGCAGCAGCAGCAGCAGCAGCCGACGACTGACTTGTGTCTTTCTCGCGTGAGACGTGTCCTCTCTTCCATCTCCTCGATTTTCGCGCTAGCTACCGGCGTGAAAGGTGCCGCGCGCGCGCGAGTGTATATGTGTATATATATAGAGAGAGAGAGAGAGAGAGACGCCCAGGTGATGTATACGGCGCGATAGCTTTGTGAAGTCTGGCGCGCGCGAGAGAGAAGCAGCCGTGGGAGAAAGCTATTAATAGAACGGTACCGATGAACCTTGTACAGACACGGCTTCTGTCGATTAAAGCGCATTGCATTTTCGTCAATTTGTAGACTCGCGCATCTCGCTTTTATATATAGCATATACGCGTTATTGTCAATGTTTAAAATGCTTTTTGAGTCCCTAACGGTCGTTAAGTGTGACTACCGTAAGGTAACGATTCTTTTAATTTGATTTTCCGATTGCGTAACAATGAAAAGTCACACGCTGCAGCGACCAAGACAATAGCAAGACTGTAATTTTTTGACATAAAACGTCGAATTACGCTAAAGCACTGTGCTTTGACTTCTTATAACAGAAATATGCACTTAGGAAGATGAAATCGTTACCAGAAGCGAGTAAAAGAAAAAACGTTTTGTTTGAACGCAAGGTGCAAGTCATGATGCGCTCTACGTGTAGTAGCTTTTGGCTTTAATACATAGAGCATATAAGATTTCAATTCGTCACTCGCTTTAAATGTGGAGATTACACTACGCGATGTCACTTAAAACAAGTAATACAGACATAACTGCATTTTAACATCTTAATTCTTTAACCAAGATCTCGTGAGAAATCTTGAACAAGTATGAGATATAGTACATAATTGCTGTACTTTTTAACTACCGTGTACTTTTAAATTAAGTTTTTATACACCTTCTTAATATAATACGCACGTAAATTATAATAATTACAATGTCAATAAGAATCTTAGTAATGATTATATTGTACGCACACGGAAAATCGATGGACTACTCAAGTAAATTTTACTGAGAACCTTGAGTAACACGTGTCCAGTAAAATTCATTCAAGTTACTTACGGAACTTTTAAATATTGAATTGTACGGGATATTATAATTCTCAAAATCTGGAACCGTTATTTTTAATTGTCACTTTTTGATAATAGATTGATACAACTATCTCTTTGAAAACTAAACATCAAAGTGTTCAACACAATTCAATGAAGTAAATTTAGTTTTCACAAAATACTATAAAGTAAGAAAGATTAAAAAGGCAATAAGCAAAGACTTGATTGACTTACATGCTTATAAGTAAAATTTGTTTTTGCCCAATTAATTTTTCTTGAGGTTTACTCAAGTACACTTTACTCCACTATATACAAACAAAGTAAATATTATTTACAAATTGTTTCGGAGTATAGACAGATAAAAACAATCAAGTTTGAAAATACGTATTTTGAGTAAAACTAATTATTAGAAATGGACAATGATACTTGTAAACGGTCAGTGGCTTGGCATCGCCACGAAACTGGAGCTTCTTTCGCGTAGCCGGCTGTTTATCTCGCGATCGGCGCAGCGCGCGGGGTAATGTAATGGCAGCAAAATCAATTTCTAGGTGAGAGCCTTTTGCCGGGCCGCGCGCGAGTCATCGTTAAAAGCGGTAAATTTAAGTAAGAACTTTTTCTCCCCTTACCTCCGTTCGCTCTTCCCGCTCTTTCGCAGAAAAGCCCGCCGCGCGGTACCGTACCTCCAAAGACACAGAGAGAACGATCAGGCGGCGCTGGCGCGTGCGAGTATATGCGGCGATCGGCAAAAAGCCAGGTGCGCGCGTTATACCCGTGTGTCTGTGTTTATAGGGGAGCCGAAAAAACACCGCGGGAGCATTTAACGTCGAACGCGACAAGTAGCCTGTATATATATATCGGACGGGTATATATATATATATATACGTGTACATTTACATCCAGTGCGGGCGCGCGCGAGCTCGCGGCGCCGATCAATGACCTCCTCCGCGTCTCTACGAGGGAGAGGGAGAGCCTCGGACGACGGCACGTCGCGTCGGTCCACGAGGACGACGAGAGCTCGCTCAAAGGCGCCGAGTCGAGTTCACGACGCGTGAAGTTTGCGCATACAGCTGCGACCATGCCCATCCTCCCTTTTCTCTCGCTTTTTCCCCTCGTGTCGAGAGAAGTTTGTGTGCGCGATAAGTTCCGGGCGATTAGTCGATTCCAGGGACGGAGGAAAATCGCCGCGGGAACACGGTAGCTCTCTCTCTCCCTCTCCTCTGGCTCGCTCCTGTGGCGCGCGAGATATTGCCATTTTTTCACTCTTTTTCTTTTCTCACGTTCACGCTCGTCTTCTTCCCGTGCGCCCGCTCGCTCTGTAGCTGCAGCGACTCTAGGATTTCTAAGGTTCCAAGGGAGCAGAGGGGCAGAGTGTGCGAGCGATTTGCGTCAAATTAGTGCATAGTTAGCGCCGCAAATGGCTGCTCGTGGTAACGACGTTTCTGAGCGCTATATATATAAAGGGACGTGGTGTATATACCTCTTGACTCGGATCGCTGACTCGGCGACTGCTGCAGCTCTTCTGCGTATATATCTATCCTGGGCCCACGGGCCTTTTGCCTGCGAGTGATCCCTGCGTCTACCTCGCGCAAGCGGCTCTTCTTACATGACGCCGAGAATTACAACCCGACTGCTATATGCTAATTTTTTAACTAGCACGCACTTGGCTTTTCTACTATTCGTTTTTCTGTTTTCTTTCAAGGGTTTTCATGGCGAGCAAAAGCTGGTATGATTTTTATTTAAATATTTGCAAACTTTTGCGCCAATACCGAGCACGATTTTCTCTGAATCATGCGGTAGCATCTAAAAATCGTTTTTGGGATGTTGTCGTTTCTTACGTCTGACAGATGGTAAACTGTAACTGAAGTATGTCGTACAAATTATTCTCGGCGGGAGATTCTATCTGGAGGCGCCTAGTGTATAATGATCGAAAGGAAACAGCTTACTGTGTCTTAGGGAAACAATAAAACTTGTTTTGCTTATATTGTGATACGCTACAGAACACAAGTAGCTCGAAATTCGCAAAAACCTGAAACGCCATTTTACTCCGGTTTTATGATGTTCATTTTCCGCGAAGTAATACCGACGATGCGTATCTCTTACACTTTATTCGTAAGCCTTATAGATTTAATGGAAAAACTTTAGATTTTTTATTTTTTAACAAGAATTGTATAAGCCAAAATATATTTCTAATTTCGTTTCTACATTATAACATTCGAATGATTTTTTATTTCCAATCATCTCGTAACCCTTTGTTCTTACGGCGCAAGACTGAAATCTGTCGCGTGCGCGCTTGGTGGAATTGAATTAATCAAGGGCCTCAGCCGCCGCCCGGTCAACCCTCTCGCGCCTCGCGTTAATTAATAGGGATGTGTACAAAGGAGGCCCAGGGAATTATTATAAAACGTGACTCGTCGGATGTTTCATTATGCCCCGGCCCGCCGTTGCGCACGACGATATTTGCGATATCGCGCGAGCGAGCGATTTTTCACTCGCCACGGGGGACAGCTCTCGTAATAGAGAAGGAGAGCAGCAGGGGCGAGTGCGCGGAAGGGGGAGAGGAAGAAGAAGCTAGGCTACCTACGGGATGCCAGGGGGCAAGGAAGATCATCGGCCGGATTAATCATCGCGCTAAAGCGATAAACGAGAATCACGCCAACTCTTTCTCCTTATGTTCTTTCGGAGGAGAGAAAAAATCAAACGAAGGAAAAGCTTATTCATTTGAAATGATTATTACTGCGCGTGCGCGTCGATAAGCTGTAGACTTTGATCGTGTTATCGACTGTCTTCGAGTGTCTGGGGGCTCGCGTACAGCGGGATGAATTTGTTTTCGAGTTTTTCTTCATGTATCCATTAGCAGTCATGTGTCGGTTATTTTGTGATGATTGATTTATTAGCTCGCGCCCTTAATGATATCATAATTCTAATTAATTTTGAGTTTATTAAGCACGTGCGTGTCCGTTACGATTTCATTATATATCTTTATCTGTATATATACACGCTACGCTGGGATATGTTTATATTCATTCGGTATTCATCAATCATTCGCGGTTGTATCAATTATTATGTTACTCTGAAAATACATACGGTATTTTAATACATTATTGGACACTATAAAATAATCTGCAACATCATTTCGGAACGCCCTCGTAAATATTGTCACGCATTTTCACGGCTAATCAAAGAATATCATCCTCTTTAAAATTGAATATTTATGCACCCGAAAATAATTACCTCTGCGTGTCTACTTAGCACTTAACGTTTAATAGCATTGACACAGATATCAGCCCGATTTTCGCGCTCGTGCAATAGTAAAAAGAAGAACAGGCGAAATCGAGCGAGAGTTTTTTGCCCCGAATGCGCGCGGACTTTACAACTAAATTAAGCGACGCAACGGGAGCAATAACTCGGACTTTAGTGCCCTCATCCCGCGGCGTGCGCGAGCATTACAGTTACGATATCGAAAAAATGACGCTTTACAGCGCTCGCGCAGTCCAAGAAACTGCAACATTTTCATCCGTTAGTCCGTTTACGAATGCGCACGCGCGCTCCTAGGGGATTCTAATTATCCTCCGCGAGCGCAGAGCGATCATTCCACGCACGCGTTATTTCACTTTATTTCGCTCTTTTGCATTAGACGCAGGCGGTGGCACGCGACATTCCTTTTGGTTCCAACGAAAGCTGATATAACGCGAGTGCGTGCCGCTGCTTCGGGATTAACGGAATATATAAGCTTCATGACTTTTTTTTTCTTCTATCTCTTTTTAGAATCAGTGCTGGCATCACATTTAATTCGACAAGGCAATCGTCACTTTTTCGTCTTTTCCTCCTTATAATACGGCACACGTCGTTAAGCGCTGGATGTCCTGAACTCATATCTATGTTTACATATTTTCGCGCCGTCAACTTCATTCTGAGCAGGTGCAAAGTATTTTTTAAATGAGTTATAAATATATAATATTTTCAATAGAAATGTTTACTCCAAAAAGCTTTTGATTATTATTTAAACAACATTTCGAAATACGCAAAACTATCTATTTTCACGTTTAGAAATAAAATAGTTAAAAATACTTTATGGTCACGTTGATTTGCTTATAAAATATTATATACGTTTTTGAGGCTAAACAAATTCGTCATGCCTTGTCGTTCTCCACCTGCGTAACGTCACGCACGAGTGCAACAACTTGATACATGAACTCGCCGTGACAATGTCGCCTGAAAGTGCTTTGACCTTGCGTATAGTACACTGACGTGTCACCGTACATTCTTGAATTCCTGTGTTACTCTTGGTGAACTCTTTTTTTTATAGTTGCTTATTGTATAGGTATGTGATGCATTAAAATTATTTTTGCTTATACGTTGTACGCATGTTGGAGTAACCAATAAAACTCAATGTTTTCCACAACGTGGTTGTGTTAATTTCGTAGGTTGTTAATATGACAGAAGAACTCACTTGGCAGCAACTTCTTCCGCTACGGTGTACATATGAGGATTACATTCCAGCTCAGTTGAAAAAAATCTATTTACTCAAATCTCGTATATCCATTTGCAGGGAATATCAACTTTCAGCGTATTTAATTAAGCTCATTTCTCTTACTATCGTTGTTTTATTTATGAATCATCATGATACAACCACAGGTGAAAAATATTTCGCAAAGCAAGCAGGCAAACCTTAATTAATACAGATTCGAAATATTCGCACGTGAGTGTCTTCGTATCTTTCCGCGATCGGACTAGCGTTATATATATTTTTATCCGTTCTCTTTCCGCGTGGTCCTCCTCCTTTTGCCCCCTTTTCCCTACATTTATATTTCCCGGCGCTCTCGTTGCATATGTACAGTTTCGACTGGCAGCGGCGGGGGGAAAAAGAAGAAACACGGCGGAGGCGGAGGGGAGTGACGATGTTACGCGCGCGCACGAGCGATTAAGGCGTTCAACTAGCCGCGACGAGGAGAGAGAGAGAGAGAAAGAGAGACAGAGCCTTACTCCCTGTCCCGTTAACGCGCTCCCCTCGAGCGCTATCGCACTACGAGAGCTCCGACGCGAGAGAGAGGAGGTGACAAAATTCATGTCGCCGCGGGTGCGCGCGCATCATACGCGAGCTCAAGACTAATCATTATATACAATCGCGAGTGCGACCTATAGGTAGGCGAGTGCTCGCGCTTTCGATTACGGGGGCTGGGCTTTTGCGAAATGTGTATAATCCAGGACTCGTTAACTGCTCTTATCTTTTTGCCCGATCGCTTTCATAGCGGAGCACGCGCTAACTTTCGGTTTTTATGGCGACTCGCGGAAGATCGCAGCGGCTCGAACAGCTGCTACTATGCGTCGAGATTTTTTCTTTTCTTTCTCGTCTTCTTGTTGCTAACGTGCGCATACGCTTTTAATTTGTACGCGAGATTCTGCCAAGCGATGAAGCGTTATTTTTGGGTAGGCCGCAACTCATATAATAAATTCGCAGTAGAGCAAAATTAACGGTAACACGAATATTATTAGGTTGCAAATCAGGCTTCTTTATTGACGGTATATTGTGGAGATATGCAGATTTTGAAATGCCGAGCGACGTGTCCCGTAACCAAGCGTCGCTCCTTCGACGCGGAGCACGAGCTGGAAAAATCGTCAAATGTGTGTCAGTGAATTTACGCTACCGATTACCTATGCTGATACTATAAATTTTGCAATCGCTTGTCGGACATCACGCGCGTATAAAGCCATTTTATTAACGACAGTGAGCTCGCTATGCGCAGCGACCAGTAAATTTCATTGACACGCTAAATTAACATTCGTCGGCTTCGTATCATCGGGTTTATTCCGACGGCTAATCGTGTAACAATGTACGAGTTCAATGCTTCCGTATAGAGCCACAGAAATTCTGGCCACAAACGAAATTGGCGGTTTCGGTGGTATTCGAGGGGAAAAAAAAGAAAAAACGCGGAATGGCGTGAAATCACTGTAAATCTTAGACAATCGATTACGTATAGGATTCGTAATAGATCGAGTGTGTCTAAGAATAACGATTTTTTGCCACAGTGAAGTATCAGCCAATAATTACGGTTCATCGTGAAGGAAAAGGAATCCTGGATAGAGTGCGATCCGTTGATGTTCGTTCACGGTACGTGGTACAGAAAATCGTGCAGAATTCATTCTACGTGGGAAACTATTAGAAAGTCTTTGTCATTCGATGACTTTAAATAGAACCGTGATTATGCAGTATTTTTACCGCAAATTAGATGCGTATGTAAATGGAAAAAAAATTTATTCAATAGAAAATACGATAGATATACTCAGTATTTAGGCATGACTTTTTGTAGGCCAGTTACCAAAACTTTAAAATATTACACTCATGAATATTGTGAGATTTGGATTAAAAAAGCTGTACGTATAATAGAGGACGTTTTCGTTTTTGCATTGGCGCGAGAATCGGCGTGGAGCCGTCGATGAGATGCGGGGGAGGAGGAAATTAAACGCGGGAGCCATATACACTGCTCTCGAGGGGTCACGTCGGGAGGTGGAATCGTGACTTTCGTTAGCGAGCTCCGCACGCGCAGCTTCATCCTAGCGGACAAAAATCGGCGGCTCCCGCTTGACGCTTTATGGGAAATTTATGGGGGATGAGAGGAAGAGAGAGAGACTTGGCTTCGGCATACATTTATTCATTTGGGTAATGAAATTTCACTGAAATTCCACGCCCTCATTACGGAAGGCCACCTTGGGAGTTCCTATATACAGAGGCAGCTCGGATAATTGCATTATACTCTTGCTGATCTGAATCTATGCTGTATTTTCCTAGAACTCGCTGACGATGTGCTCGAGATTTTCGATAATTATTGTTATAAAGTGAGCGGAATGTGTGGGGGGTACACTTGTCAAACGATCACTAGGACTTCATATCAACCGCCCCTGGTCTTAACTTAATTTATTCAAATAAAGATGGCTTGCTTAGACTCGCGATTGTGAACCTTTTTAGAGAAAAAAAATAATGTGAATGTACAATTTGTCGAAGTAATTGCTCAATTCGCATGATAGAATCATTACATCAATTCGACGCTGGTAATCAGTGACGATACATAATTCATTTTACGCTTGTAAAGGGAGAAATTTGCATTAAGGCAATGTATCAATTAAAAAGCGAAATCATTCAAATCACCCGTACATGTCGGCATTCCACGGCTCATTCCTCCCGAGAAATTCAATGAAATCCATACTCGGAAACGTGAGAAGTGTCGGCACGGAGAGAGCGAGAGAGAAGCGAGGGGCGTTTCTCCGTAAAACTCGACAGATCTTGCGCGCGCGTATACTCTTCGCGCGAGGTACAACAACGTAAATTGCGCTTGGAACAATGCCGAGAACCCTTTTCGGACGTTGTTTTATCAATTTTTTCAATAGATATGGAGCCATGTTAAGCTTAGGGAATTCTAATTTATAAAAGTATATTTCTGGATACATGTAGTGATATAAAGCTTGAACATCATCGTGCTAAATAATTCTTCCCGTTTCATATAAAAAAGAATTTCGCCAAGTTCAGCGCTGTCCGTATAAACCAGTCAATACATCCGAGGTTCACGTATTTCCTAGCTACATCCAACCGCGAGAAATATGCTAGGCTATCTTAGGAAAAGAGCGAAGCCACTACAGCTCTGCTCTCTTCATCCTCATCGGGAAATACTTTCGAAGCAGCTGCATATCGGTGTGGCGAATAATTTCGCGTGGCACAGGATCGCGCGCTAATCTCGCTAATTTGCGCTAGATGTTCGGGACTCGTTCGCTTCCTCGTGATGTAAACCTCACACAGCCCACACTTTAATCGTTCCGTTTTCACCTCCGTTTCCCTCCCTCCCATGGCCGTTTCTCGCCTCATCTTCTCGCCTTTATTCCACTTGTTGCACGCTCTCTCTCTCTCTCGTTCTTCCCTTTTGCCACTTTTCTTTTGATTCTTCCTCCTCGAGCCTTCGTCTTCCTCAATTCCTTTTTCTCCTGTCCGCGCCGCTATGCATTCGCTTCCTCGTGTATCTCGGAAAGATGATCTTTTACAGAAATACAAGACTCACTTTCGGATTCCTTTGTATCATATTCTTATAGGTCTTAATCTTGCTGACAATCAGGTAAAAATTTTAAAACTGCTCATGTTTTTCCGATATTTCTCATGATGCCATCATAATTTTATCTTCGTTATATCATTTGAAACAATAGTTAATTTTCAAATATTTTCTGCAATATTTTGAAAAAGTAAGTATGTCACATAAGACCTTTTTGGAATCTTATTTTAACTAAAACTGCTTTCTAACCTAATATATAACCAAACGAGAATGTTAATTGAAAATCAACACCTGATAAAACTTGTCTATAATGATATCTC
The DNA here is from genome assembly GCA_035583055.1 of Torymus tubicola. Classification (NCBI taxonomy): domain Eukaryota; kingdom Metazoa; phylum Arthropoda; class Insecta; order Hymenoptera; family Torymidae; genus Torymus; species Torymus tubicola. The sequence continues at coordinate 22,494,443 of JAWWEQ010000055.1, read as the reverse complement.
TTATCAATTAAGTATCTTTGTATCAGATTTCAGTGCAAGACTACTTTATTTTTCCTGCAAACAAGAAAGTGTAGATTTAGAGAATTTTCTGTGTCAATTTAGATTATTACCCCTTTAGATCTTCTTTCTACTTCATTAACTCGAATGAGGTAGAGTAATTTTTGATAAGGCCATTTACCCTGAGTTAAGCTAAAAATTTCCAATTACAATACTAATTCGTGTCGACTGCATATTCAACGATCGGATTACATAAAGAGATACGGCCAGTTACGAGATTCAAGTCCCTTGCACGCGTGGGCGCGACAATCTTTCTGCCTTGTCCTTGAGCGGAAAAGTAACTGTCGCGGTGCGCGCGTGCACTACTCGTTGCCGGAAATGTCAAATGGGCCTTGAACTTCCGGTTGTGTATAGAGAATCGGAGATTGAGAAAAGGGGAGGAGAACGAGAGAAAGAGAGAGAGAGAGAGAAAGAGAGAGAGAAATAGCGAGAGGGTAAGAGCGGCTGGTTTATAGTTCCAGTGCGCGCGCGGATACAACTTCAGGGAAATTATAGTGGGGAGAACGCTTCAAATTTCCTGCAATACACAGTCAAAATGATTAATAGGGGCTCGGCAGGTCAAGGGACTCCTATTCCACGTAAAGAAATAACAGCGATAGACATTGGAATTATATATAATTTCTATTGAACAATATCTATGTGTGTTGTTGACAATTTAATTGTTCTCTTGAATTTATTGCGAAATTGTTACTTGTTTTAAAATTTTATGTTTATACTATTTCTTTCGATGCTGTAACTATACATATCCTTTATTTTTTCTTTGAATTTCGATTGAAATTTTTTCAATATTATTATAATTCTGTCAGAAGTTTTGAAATTCTTCCCCGTTTTATAATTTTACTTTTAAATAAAAGATTGATGTTTTTATCAAGAACTAAAAACGTATCCAAGTTCACAGAATTTTCGAAAACAACACAAGATTCTGCAGGAAATCTTATCTCGCACTGCCGTTTCGATAAAGAAATCCCCTCGCCTCTTACTTCGTCTTCACTCTCACTCGCAGCTCTCCGGTGTTCGCGGACTTTCCTCTCGCATGCCTCTTTCTCTCTCCTCTCTCGGATTTTCCTGCGCGCGTACACTCGCGCACGCGCAGCCCTTTTACCGGAAGACTCTCGGTTTATATGCACTCACTCGAGCTGGCGCGGTAATTTCGAAATTGCCTTCCCCGCATGCGGAGAGGGGAACGAAGGACCCTGCTGCTGCCTTGGTGGCGGCGTCGGTTGCGTCGGCACACGAGCTCTGCTGCAGCTCGGTCCATCGACTCGGCCAGTTTCTCTGCTCAAGAGAGAGAGAGAGAGAGAGAGAGAGAGAGAGAGAGGCGCAACGCACTCGCTCGTAATGGACTAAACGCGCTGCTTGCGCGCCCAGCCGGCTATCTCTCTCGTTGCGCGAGCAATCGCCTTTGCTCTGCGTAAAACGCAGGGCATAAACCTCCCGCTGCTGCTGTTGCTGCGTTGCAGCCCTTACGAGGCCTACCAACACGGGGGAGAGGGAAAAATACGACGAGGAAAAAGATGGATTGAGCTTATAAAATGTCAGTGCGCGCGTGCGCGGCTTTATTACGGATTTACGAGCGTAAAGTAGAGAAGATTACCGGATTCACTGTTCACCTTGCCCGAATTCAATTTTTCCCATTTATATTAAATTTTACACGAAGATTATATTCCTTTATTTATTCATTATTGTTGTTTAATGGTGCTATAGTGAATTATCGTATACTAATCGATCACATTACCAGTTACAAATTTAAAGCAGTTTAACTTGAACAAAATATTTTTAAAATTTTAAAAGTATTCTAATTATTTTTCTGCACATGTTACGTTGAATTTTACTATACTTTGTTAGCTTACGTTCTAATCAATAACAGTAGTTGTTTTCGTTTTTTTTCTAATGTTGTTGATTACACGTTTTAGCGTATACTACTGTGCGGTTAGCATTTCACGAAACACAAACACAAATCTAAACCGATAAAGTGCTTTGTACCTATTATACAATATCAGAGCCGCGCGTGTGCGGGTAATACATCAAGCTCGCTCGAGGTACAATCCGATATACAACAGCAACAATCGAAAGCGCGCTCGCGCGCGTGCTCTCGCTATATACTCAACGCGTTAGGTAGAGGCCTGCAGAACTTGCACTTTCGAAAATCATGAAAAATTCATGGGCGCTGTCCGCTCGAGATGTTCCAAAGACGTATACACATAGGTTGCGAGTTCTCTCTCTCTCTCTCTCCCTGGCGCGAGAAGAGGCGCGGTGTTGTTGTGGGACGCGGTGCACGTACAGCCGCGTAATGCTCTCCCTCGGTAGCTAAAACGCTGTTAGCGCGAGCTTCCGTTTCCGGTTTGCTCTCGCGCCCGCTTTAACGACGTGGAGCGCGAGAGAGTAGAGAGAGAGAGAAAGAGTAGAATACAGCCCTCTGGTTGCTCTCGTTGCTCCTACTGCATTCCTCGCAGCGGCCGCTCACAGCAGCCCTTTCTCTTTCAACCGCAGGGGGCGGTGGCTGCTTCTATGCTTCAGCTTTTCTCTCTCTCTCTCTCTCTCTTTCTGTTCATGCCGTTCTCGTGAATTTCTGCTCCTTCTCACTTTCTTGTTTTGCCCATTTCTCGCGCCGACCCGCGAGATATGTATATTCGCACCGGCCGCTCCTCTAGTCGTGCTTTTCTCCTCCGACTTGCTTTTTTCAACTTCTCAAAGAGAGAGAGAGAGAGAGACCATAGAGTTCCTCTCCCCCGACCTTTTCGGTCTCCGGGCAAAGATGAAAGCCCGACGCTCGCCAGGCCGTTTCGCGGCTTTAAGCATCGCCGCCCCTGACGTTTACGGCGCAATTTGAATGTTTATGCCTGGGCGCATTGCCGTTTTTAAATATTTGATTAGCATACGCTCTTTAATGCGCAAATTACGCGCTGCTGTTGCTGCTGCTGTTGCGTGTATGTATATATATATATGTGCTGTTACCACTAGCAGCTGAGAAAACTCTTTCAGCGATTCCGTTTTCATACGAAACTTCCAGCTTCCCTTTAAACAAAGTCGATTGAGCCTTTATGGCTGATTCGTGCAGGGTGCTATCATAATTAAATTGAATATTACGTAATTTCTTGAATGCTCAATTACTGATAAATTCTATCTTATTATTGAAATAGTTGAGCCTTAAAGACTGTGATTACATTGGAGGAATTCCTATGATTTCATCCTTGATGCATATAATTTAACTTTACCCGGCGATTTGAAAAATAAGTTTGACGTTTACGATTATATTATTATTCAATCGTAAATATCTATGCTGGGATATATCGTTGTGAACGAAGCTCACATGTTTATGTTTAAATTATATATTCAAACGGCATTGTGATATCTTAACTTTACGCGTAAGAGACATGAAAATTAATGAAATTGTAAAGAACCGATAAAGTATATAGGAATTCTACTTATTACTGATAATGTTATAGACAACTGAAGATTAAACAAGTGTTTACTGCTACCGATACCAACTTTTTTCTATATACAATGTACGTACTATCAATGTAGTAATATTGAAATTTTATAATTGTATATCTTAGTTAAATTATGTTTGTGAAAGTGAACTTGAGATATCAAAAAATAAAAATTGCTCATACATTATTGTAATTACGCAGTTTATGCCTACATGAATATCACCTTTCAAATGCACACCATACAATAATAACTAGTTTTGTCACAGAATGGTTATTTACAAGACAACGCATACATCATCTAACGCTCACAAACGCTGTTTAAAATCTCATACGTAAGCGTAAAACGTATGACGACTCCTCTAAACACCGGCCATTACAAAACCATTTTTTAATCATATCCGGAAGTGCAATAATTCCGATCATTGAAATATGCAAATAATCATACAGCATATATACATTCGCATCTTGCGCAAATCGGCTATGGTCATTCGAGAAAATTCACATCTCGCGCAATATTCACACATTCTTTGATAAGTGATTTAGAATAGCGTGGAAAAAGCTGAAAAATGACATTCGTCTAAATCACAGAGGCAAAGTGTTTTTCCTCGCTCGCTCGGTCGCCTGCGCTCGCGTCGCTCGGTCGCGCGCACATTCCAGCGCCGGGGGATAATGACAAAGATCGTTGTATTCTGTCGTCCGTGACGGCAGTCCTTCATAAAACGCACGGCGGCCTTTGCGGCATGATTAACAGCCGAGATCGCGAGCCCGAGCTAACTCGCGCCGTAAGAAAGGGTGCAATAAGAGGAGCGCGCGCGCGCGCGCCCGGGGAAGATTGCGTGTCGATCCTCTCTCTCTCTCCCTCTCTCTCTCGCTTCCTTATATCCCAGCGCACGAGAGCAGAGACGGAGAAAAGAGGAGGAGGGCGAGAGGGAGAGGCAAGCAGGTTCCTAATTACCGACTTTGCGCGAGAGGAGGGGGGATATAATAAAGCCAGGGCGCTCGGCCGCGCGCTCATAATGCGAAAGTGCGGGGTGTCAACGCGCCAAACATGGCGAGACATTCGATCATTCGCTGACAGGCCCTTCATCGCGTGTCCTACGAGCGCGTTTTACCGAGAGAAGGCCGAGACCGTAAATCGGGCCTGACGCTAGCGTCGTACCTTGCTTCTATATGTATATATATACACACGCAGCAGTGCCAAACGCTTCGGTGCACCGGGGGGGTTAAGTATAGTGGGGCGCGAGGGAAAATTACGGCGGCGGGGGCGCGGGCGGCTGCGGTACCGAGAGATCTCATTCTTTTCGCTCGCGCCGCGCTTTATTGCCTTATCATTCACACCTGCGCGCCGCCCGTCAAATCGACTCGTATACACACGTGTGTAGCATTTTTTCCGATGGATAAATGCATGGCTCTTTGACGTGGACGTAGGAGGTGTGAGTTATGCGTCGACGTTCGCGAAAAAAGGCAGAATCACACATTACGGGCGATGGTTATATATATATATATATATGTACTGTGCAAAATTAGCTATTAAAAAATTAAATTTTTTTTTTAAATTCTACACTTCGTAAAAATATTAAACCTGAAATATTAATATAACAAGCTCATATTATATGTAAAACGTTTCCAGATGTGGTGCAAATGTGATAATGGCCACGAAATTAATGACCTTGTTTTCTCAAACTCCTCATATCAAGCCTCTTATAGCTCTCTTATTTCCTAATTAAAAACAGTTCAGCCACTGCACACATACGCACTTCCTACACCGTGGAGTATATTTATGATCCACGCGGGTATGCGCGAATTACGCATAGCGCAGCTTTATGAAAACGCATACACACACACACACACTGGTCGTATCTGAAATACTTTGGAATCTTAGCACGCGATTATAAGTCATAAGTATGCGCGCGAGCAGCAGTAGCAGCAGGCGCAAAAAGATTTACCGTGCTCGCGCTTCGCAACTGTATCTTAGCTTTATTTATTCCTACGAAACAGCGTATATATATATATATGCATACGCGACCGCATCCACATTCAAAGTCCACTTTATAATATATTCCGAAGCATTTCTATATATAGACGTACGCGTAAACATGTGTAAGAAGAAGAAGAACCGCGAAGGAACGCGGGCTTTTCGTTATCCAACACAGTGTCCAGGGCTTCTTCCTCGGTGTTATAATACAAGTGCAGACGCACTGTAATCGCGTGGCAGCGCAGGTGACTCGCTTGAAGAGAAGAAAAGCCTGTGCAGTGGTTCTTGCGCGCGGAATTTCACGCTCGCGAGATTCGCCTCGGTCGCGCGCGTTGCAAGAAGAAGAGGAAAGCCGCGTGTATAGGTGTATATACAGAGGGGGATGGGCGGGGGCGCAAGGATTTCGTCTCTAATGGCGAGAGGAGCCTGACACCATTCGGCCGACGTGGTTGCGAGGAGAAAGAGAGCGAGAGAGAGAGAGGAGGGAGCGCCGCCCAGCCTTTTCCCAGGCTATGATTACGTTTACGAGTGCGCGCAAGCGCAAGCTACTGCTTCTCTCTCTTTCTCTCTCGTTCTTGCAGGGCAGCCACCGAGCTCCTGGACTTTTTTCCTCGCGGGTGGACGCGAACGCTTCATAATTGGACTGTAAAACGACGATGTTAGGCGCGAGGCAGCGAGCGAGTGGCTTGCTCTCGTATCGTCTTCTCTTTCTCCCTACTTGCGGGTGCACGCTGATCGGAAACTTTTGAATGCACAATGGCATTCTCTTCCTCCTCTCCTCTGCAGCGCTTTCCAGGAAAGCCCGCACGAGAGATGCCGCGTGCTTTTCCTACTGGCGCTCCGCACGTAGAAATATCATTTCCACGTAACATCAAGAGATTCCTCCTTCGTTATTGTCCATCGCTAAATGCACTTCTTCGCAGCTTCCTCGCCCGCCTGTCTCTCTCTCACACTCTGCTCCTTTTAGTCCCTTTTTCCCTGTCCCCGTGCCCTTTTTTATCTCCGGCTTGATTTATGCTAGTCAGTTCACTCCAATTGTCCGTTTTTTCGTGAGACCGCCTGTTGGCTAGTGTACAGTTGCCTCGCAGCTGGTTTATACGTTGGCTAATAAAAACTAAATCATTTATTTTGAAACCCTAGTCTGAATATACTTCTATTTAAATATGGAGTAATAGATGAATCCTTGTACGTTTAAGGTTCATTCTTTTCTATTTCCTCATTCTTTGTGTACGAAATAAAAAGACGAACTTGAATAAAAATAAATCAAATAGTTTATTTAACAGATATTATAAATATATAAACACTATAGTGCAACCTCTACAAGGCTCGGAAAACGACTCCCGTCAGACGCTCATACGCTCGTCTTTTTTTTCGTTTTCCTATCAAATTGGTTATATCCCACTTCTATTCTTTTCTATTTTGGCGCTTACATACTTAGTAAAAAAAACGTTCAAATGAATAAACGTAATAAATGGTATTTTTATACAACTATTATGTTTCTACTTGGAGAGGATGAGTTTTCAGTTTATTTTTATATACCGAAATTAATAACAACAATAAAAAACCAACATCTGACTAAAGCCAACCTTGATCCACTTAATTAAATAATATTCTCAAAGCAAGTGACTCGAGCGAATGTATATTTGCTGTGTATATATCTCACTATACTTCAAACAATAGAGCTTTCAAAAGTCCAACAAATCTATCGCGGAATCATTTCCTTCAATAAAGCTTGAATACGTATGATTCAATATTGAGTAATTGATTGAAATGAAACTAGCCATTCGCGTGTTGCGCATTTGAAAAGTCACCGTACAAAGTCATTCCGTTTCCTTATGAAGACGAGTACAAAAGTTTATTATCGCTTCTTCTTCCTCGTAACGATTGGCTCTGGCATAAAATGCACCATATGCCGTTCACCGAGCAATTATATAAAGACTGCCGTGTTCCACCGGATATCTAGTATTTCTCGAGGATTTCACAAGCTTACTACTCGACAATCGACTGATTCCAATGTTTTTTTCTCGTTCTACCTCGTTAGACCGCCAGTGGGTGCGTGCGCATCTTTTTCCTCTCTGACACTCGTCGCTTTAGCACCTCATGGGAAAAGCGCATCATGTGCAGGACGGTTAGCAGCCCCTTTACCACCCGGAAAAAGCGATTTTCAGCGCGTCAGACCGGAAGGCAGCCGCATACCTCATCTTCTTCGCCATCAGCGTCATCATCGCAATCATCATCTACGCGTTACCACGAAACTCCATTGTCTTCTTATATTCGCAGCGATGGTTAGACACATGTGCGCTCGGGCGAAAAAGTCGGAGCTACAAGTGCCGAATGATTCTAGGCTTGTATTTCTAGCAGAGTGTGCGTTTCATAATTATCCCTAACGCGCGCACGCTGCAGCGCGTGAATGGCCATTTTTTCCGCGTTATCTTTCTCTCTCTCTCTTCTCTTTCTCTTTCTTCCTAGCGTGGACTGTAATAATCGTAAATAAGAGGAGCTTGCGCGCAAAGTTATGCTGCATAATTTATGCAAGGTCGGATGTGAATTTAATTTCTACGACTGTTAGAGAGAGCGAGAAAGAGAGAGAGAGATATATCGTCGAAGCGCCCGTGATGAAAATACGACTGCACGATAATCGCGCGCATTTAACTATGGATTCGCATAGACGAGTTGGTCGGAAGGGCTCGAGATGGCCGAAAAGGAAAAGTCTCGATTGCAAATTGGGCTTTAGTGACTGGGCAGAATGGAACTCATTATGCGCTTAGAACCGCATGCTGCTTCCTTCCGTGGCCTCTGCATATGTAATGGTATCGCGAGGCAGCACTTGGTTAAGGATTTTTCAGACCGATGATTAAATTTGAATGCGCTCTCCGCGAGCTTTTTAATGCATTTTGCATTCTTCAAACTTGCGGCGCTCTCCGCTGAGTGGCTGCGTCGTTAACTCAAGCATTTCTTTCGCATATACTCAATGTCATTTTACATCTGAATAGACATGTTATTAAAAATAATACAGTTGCTCGTTGGCTTTACAGGACGATATTTTTCAAACGACAATCGTTGCGCGCTTGATTACCCCAATAAATCCTTAAGCAGAGTTACTCGAGCGACTTGAGGGCCCATTTTAACCGAAACAATCGTCGCACGTATTCCCGTCACGTCGGTCACAAAGGGCAACGGCGCCCCGCTCATTATGCTCTCTTGCTTATATATGCTTGTGCTCTCGTAAAATAAAAGTACCGCAAAACTCGCCTGCGCGACTCCATTTTCGCAGCGGGACCGCGAGTACGCTGGAACAGTGTCGCCGTTGCATATGTTTTGTCGCGTTTCGCGTACAAATTGCTCAATCGCAGCTCGCGCTCGAGCAGGATCTCTTTTACTTGCGCGAGATCCGCGCAAGCGCAGAATCCAGAGAGATGGGACGAGCAGCGTGAGAGCGTTGGAGAAGACGGGGCTTCGCGCGCACCTATATTTGCATATGGTTTGTTTATGCTGCGCGTATGCAGAAAAGGAGAAAGAGTGAGAAACTCTGCTGAACGTTAATAGTGGATGCTTTTAAGCTCTGGGGTGAATTCTAATGTGGGATATATGCTGAATTCTCGACTCTTCTTGACATTATTTTATGATAGATACATTAATTTCAGTATAGACTTTTCGAGATTCTCCTTATTTATGATTATTATTTATGATATGCTAAAAACGTATGTGTATTTCAAATATGTTTCGATGATACGTTGCTTTATTTACATCTCCGTAAGGTTCCCACGAGGTATATAATCTCAAGTTCAATATTTTTATTTATTTATTTTTTATTACAAATAATTTGAGTTAGAAAACCTTGTTAAAAAACACATACCATTCATTGATAAAAATTCAATCCATAATTTATTTATTTTTACAAGTAACTGTTATTCATACACAAAATTAGAACAGAATTGATTTTTTCAGCTGAATATTAATATATTTGTTTTATTATATAAAATATGTATAAGAGAACAGAAAAATAGGTAATTGTAATAGAGGCATATTTATGTTATATATAAATAGTAAAGAAAAATAAAAAACCGCAATTGAATATGAGGATTCTTTGAGAAACTCCATTTTATATAAAGGTTCCCATCGTTTTCTGTAAACTCATATCCACAGGTGCCTTTATAATTAATTACCATATCTCAAATTAATTTAATTACGTTAATAATAAACATCTTGAAAATTAGTATTAAAAGATTCGAAAACATAGTGTAATATTAAATGATTAACTTGATTAGATAAAGAAAACTGGTAACATCTTTATTTATTTTCCAGAAATAAAACTTATATGCGTACAAAATTTGCAATAAATAAATAATTACAACTAGTTTACGATTGCGCGAAAATTCAGCGAAAAAATCTTGAGAATTGATAAAGAAAAGGCATTAATCTACCGGAGAAGTGGCGTGTGTCTTATATATATACGGGCGGCTTGAAATATAGCCTCAAATACTTTATCCCAGTATTACATAAACCCCGCTGATTGACTACATTAGGAGTACTTCAAGTCGTAAATGTTTTTCGATTTTTACCGACTCGTCGTAAAGACAAACAGGATTCCGAAAACCAGCACATTATTCAAGCTCGCGTAGAGTCTCGGGCTCAACTCGCACGCGTATATGTATATACCCCCCTTGAACTCTGCCGAGTCGGCGCGGGAAAGGCATTAAGCATGCTCGCACCTCGAGCGCGAGTATACGCGGCCCGTGCAAAAACGACGACGAAATTGACGGGCGAGGCAAAAAGACGAGTCGCACGGGGAGAAAATAAACAAATGTGGCGTTCGCTCGCGTACATATACATATAAGCAGGATAAAAACGGCTCTGATTACTTAATTTTCATTAAATCCTTCACGGCTGCCGCGCGGCCTTCGCCCGACTGGGTTCGCACGTACATGGTATATGTCTATACGTACTTGCACACACACATATATATATCTACTCTTATATGCGCGCGCTATCTGGCGTACAAAGAAAAGGGCAAAGCGAGCGTGACGTCCGCTCGCGCAGGCAAGCGGCGCGTGTTTACAAGCCGGCGCAGCCGGAGGCTGGAGCGCATCCCATCAATCGCAAGCGAACACGTATATATATATGTATATAGATATATACACGCGCATTAGGCATTAAATATATGTACGAGAGAGAGAGAGAGAGAGAGAGAGAGAGAGAGAGAGCGCGTTGCACTCGAAGGGATCATCGGCCTCTCACTCTCTCTCTCTTTCTCTCGTACTCGCGCTGATGGTGTTAATGTTTATTTAACTGGCGGGGGAGTAATCGAGAGGAGCTGCCCGCTCGCTGCGGCGTTATTTACGAGCGGATCCCATTGTGCAGCACGGATAAGAGTTGCTTGCTCTTTCTCTCTTTCCTCGTCGAGGGTGGCGCGCACGCGGCTGTATCTGATTTTCTCTCGGGGGATGCGCGCGAGAAGAACGCGCTGACGTTTTTACTTTGCGTTAAACGACGCCCGGAGAGGAGGAACACACTGCGCGATATCGGCTGCTTTTGGATTTATATATAGTCATTAAGTTATCGCACTTGTGTATGTGTATATATATATATACATACACGATATGATGGACGTTCCGCGGCTGGATTTTTCATCGGTGTGTGCTGCGCTGGTCGCGGATTTATCGCTGCTCATTGCGCGAGCGAAGAATGTGGTAGCCGTAAAAATGTTAATGAGCTGCACGGCGCATGTAAGCCCCTAGTGCGCGTAATTTGCAGTTGCCCCCCCTCGTGACGCGGAACAATATTTAAACATCGCCCTTGCATTTTTACAGTGACATATATATTCTTCTTTCTCCTTCTAATTATGGACGAATAAAAGAGAGAGAGAGAGAGAGAGAGAGAATAGTATATACGGTAGAGGAAAGGAGATTGTAACGTCTCGAGTTGTAGCTAATAACTCTCCGGGTATTATACAGTCACGCGATATTATCCCGACTAGGATGCGAGTTTCCTCCGTCAGGATTCTCATTCACGTTTATATGCGAATCTCGAGCCTATCGATCCGCGCAACAATAATTATCATCGACATCTCAATAACTCGGCGATTGAACCGTCGTCGGCGGCGTAGTCACGATTTCCCGCGTTGGAGCTTTGCCGAGCTCATATTATATATACATATGAGCATTTTTTTATTATTTTATCCCCCCCCCCCCCCCCCCTGCAGATTTCTGCGGTCTCCTCTTTCCTGCCTCGTTTCACGCGGCCGGCTGTACGAGTCATCCCGTCTGTACATTGACCCTAGAGGCGAGTTTGACCGTCACCCATGCGTCGCTCTCTCTCTCCCTCTCTTGAACATTCGCGCTGCGCTAGAGTGACTCGCGCGCTCGCGCAACACTCTCTCTCTCGCTCGCCTTTTATGCTAACGGCCCTCTCACTTTCGTGCATGTTGCACGTCTTCGCCTCTTGGCGTCTTCCTTCTTCTCTCTCTCTACCTCTCTCTCTCTCTCTCTTTTGCTTGCTGGCTTCTCTCTTCCTCCTCGCGTCCACCTTCTTCTTGTTCCTCACGCCGCCGCCCCTCCTTCTTGCCTCGCACTCGCTCGCGTCTTCCTCGATTTTTTACTGCAATCAACTTACTGCCCGAATAAATTGCGGATGCGATTTGCCGCGAGCTCGTGATTTTTTGTGTCAGTGTGCTTTTAAAGGGAGGGAGAGAGAAAGAGAAAGAGGCATGGGGAGAAAATGGAATATCGCATTCTTCGCTGATAATCTAATTTTACCGCGCGCAAGGCCTTCCATGTTGTAATAGTGCAGCATTCGATTGCTCTAGCTCTGAGCTTAGATATTTCTGTCAGTGACGTGAGAGGGTTTTATCAAATTCTTGAAACTCGCTGCTTTTTCTTTGCCAATAATTGATAAATCGGTAGCCTTACTTATGATTCATCAGTACAGTATATGAAGGATTGCATTTCCTTATTCTACACTACCTTGTTCGTTTTAGCTTTTGTGCGATTCAGATTAAATTGCAAGTTGAGAATCACCTAATTTCATATTATGTTAAGGGATTTGTAATAAAGCCAGGTTTGTTTCTCTTCTCTTTAAAATAAACGTCACAAACTTATTCCTGAAGTATTATAGTTACTTTAAACACACGTCTAGATTCTCCTCTCGCGCAGATAAAAAAAAAGTATAAAAATGCTCAAGTTAAAATTTTTACTGGAAAAGCAGTTTTTTATAGGCGACTTTAAATAGACTTGAGCGTGTACCGTTGCTGAATATTAACGGAAAGCTGGTTTTAAATTAATAATTTTATGAATATTAATACCTATTTTAAACATTTACTATGCTCACATAAATTTAATGATTTTCAATTTATATTTTAGCAACCTTTATCCATATCCACACGGGTCAAGATGGAATATAATAAAATTACCGTAACAGTGTATTTAATTAAAGCACATACGACTAATTACGCGAAAAGCCCAGAGATCAACTATAACTCGCGGTAGGAAAAATGTGCATAACGCTCAAATTAATAAGTCTCTCAAAGGGCCTCTTCTTACGCGAGCTTCTAGCAATATTGAATTGCCAGGCAGTTCTTGAAGTGCATAATAAGACACAAAATACGCGGCACGCACGCCGCGTTATATGTTTACACGCGGCGCATAATCGGACATTAACGTTTTCGCGCATACAATTAAGCCCCGTAAATAGAGAGAAGCGCACGTGCATTATTCCACGTCGTCCGTTGCACGCGCGCGCGAGCGCATAGGCAATTTTTGTGTTTATTCGAGACACACGCGTATACTTGTGCATAGGCGCTCAGCATCCTGGAATAACAGTCATCTCGTATACGCACCGCTTATCCCTCCAACCACTTATATACTTGTTGACCAGACTAACGCTTCATCCCCGTCGCATCTCACTTTCGAGTATATTTTCTTGAATAATCCTTGCATATGCCTCTCATTGTTGACGTCATTTTTGCTTCCTCTAGTTACTTCGACTCGGAGACCACATTATCCCTTCTTCATCATGCGTATGAGGTATACATATGCATCGTACGGAATTTCGGCGAGAGTACTCACCGCAAACCACCTCTGTTTTACTCTGCGTAGACGACATTTCCTCATATGTTTACGCAAAATTGAGGTATGGTCGCGTGTATGATGCTAGGAAACGTTTTGTATAATGATGCCGGGCTCTCTGTTGACAGTTAAAACACAGCTACTTTATCGCGGTTTCGACTTGCTCGCGTCTTTTAAAAATAGCTTTATACAGCTCAAAATTAATTAAAAACTCTCGATAAACAATCGTTCGTACATATATGTACGTTCTCTATTATTTATTACGCAATTGCAAGCACGCGTCAGAACGGAAAATTCAAGATATCTCCGTTTACGCGTATCACGTATACGTGCTATAGCGGGGTAAACAATAGGACATTAAAAATTGCGAGAATTAAAAGTGATTTACGAGCTTTAAATCCTTACTACGGCTGAAAAATTTACAAACAAGAGAGTGCAAACGCGCCATCGAATGGAGCATTAACGTTTCGCTCGTACCTGCTGTCGACATAAATGCGTTTCGCACGCGCGGCCCGTGTTTTAACATACAAAAAACTACAGTGCGCCAAGCCATCGCTCTTGATCGTCAGACAATGTATCGTTCGGCGGCTCATGTGCGCGTAGCTTGTGTGTGTGTGTTTCGAAGTCGCAACGACGCTATCTTGATATCGCGCGCTATTGCAGACCGCGACTCGATATGGGTGCGTAGATTTTTTTCTCTTGACTCTTCCTCGTTGCGAATTCCTTCGCTGCGGCGTGCTTTAGATACGGCGGAATAATCGCGAGAAAGGCCTTCTCTTATCGATTTCAATGCTATCGATAATGGATCACAATTGGTATCAACTATATATACGGCAGCTTGATAATATAATTCAACCGATGCCGTATTGTACTATTGTATAATAGTAATAATAGAACCTGGCTTTTAAATTACATTTGTTAATTTAATTATTATATACGCGGAACTGTATATAATTATACGGCTGAAAGTCACTTATTTGGCTTGTCACATATTTTTACCAGCATATTTAACACTGGCGTGAAAAACAATTTAAAGGCATCGCAGTAGATATAGTATTTCAGCAGTTTGCGTGCAAGCGAGCAGTTGAAAGAAAGTGTGCAGCAACTCAGCACAATAAACACAAGTTATACACAGTCAAGTTATCTTCGAGATATTCAATTCGTCCGGTGCGCAAGAGAGAGAGAGAGAGAGAGAAAGAGCTGCGCAACAATGCCAGCGCGTAAAGGATGGAAGAAGAGAGATAGAGGAAGCTGCAGAGGCGTTAAGTACGCACACTGGGCCTCTCTCTATCTCTATCCCTCTCGGTGCGCACGCGCGTAACAGTATATCTTATAGCGTTTTCAGCCTCGTCGACGACCTTATACCGTTCGCGCGCGCCGGCTGTTAAATATCGCGCGCGCGCACAGTTCTAGTACTACTATACACAACGAGCGACCTACTCGCGAATAATACGCGCGCGCACGGGGTTACATCCTGAAATTGTTCCAGCGCCGCGGCGCCGTACGCCGGGGGCGATGCTGCATTCATTAGGCCGTTTTACGGGCCAATAACAGAGTAGCGGCGTAACAACGTGTCAGTCGTCCTAACGGGGCATCCTAGCTCTTTCTCTTTCTCTCTGCGCAGCCGATTTTTCGCCCCTCGCGGACGCGAACAATTAGGATGGGATATCGGCGATTCCTAGACTACGAGCCAGCGAGCGAGCGCAGAAGCGTGTCATTCGCGAGCTGCCCGTGCGAAATACGGTCTTTAGGGGATTGCGGGATGCACGAGTTGGCTTTTGACCGCCGGCTCATTCGTAAGCTTCTCATGCGCTCTCCGTGCGAAATCACTGCGCGCGCTCGGATCAGTTTTCCGTTGCCTTATACTCTGACCCGATATTTTGCTTGCTCGTGTCGTGCTTTTATATATACATTCTGAAAATATTATAACGGGGAAGTTGCAGGGTGCATCGTTTAATACGCCGTATGTTATAGATCCTGTCATCGAGGTGCGAGCATATTCATTAAAGGATATATTCATTTTAGTAAATCACCACTGCAAAAATGAGCCATAAATATTTAATAATGGGGAACAATCTTAATTGCAATCCACCGTGGATCCAGTGAGCTGGCTATTATCTATAATGAGCTACTAAAGTTAAATTGGGTGAAAAAGAAACGAAATTACGTATCTATATTGATGATTGCTAACAAAAATTGAAAAGTGTATATATTCCGAGCAACGGGTCTTGAGCGTGTTAACGCCAGGTCTGTATCATCAAATTAATGTTAACATAATCGCGCGTACACACTCTGACGTAAGCTCATAACCCTATAAACTTATAAGGAACGTAACCGCAACAGCGGTATATATATAGACACACACGCATACGCAAGTCTCAGAGATGGGGGAGGGGATTTCGGTATTCAATTTCTGGCCTCAAGTCTTAATTAATTAAAGCGGCGCGCGTGTGCGCAGCTCTCGGAATGCACTAAACGTCGGACTAACTGACTAGCCCGCGGAGAGGAGGAGCAGTGGAGGAGGAGGGAGGACGGGGGAGGCAAATTAATTTACAACGCGACTCTGCGGCGAGCGCTCTGCGGTGCGTTACTTCGCCGCAATATAATAGGATAGACTCTCTTATTCCCTCTGCCCTTCTCTTCCTGCCAGCCGCACGGGCTCTCTTCTCCTGCAAATCCACGCCGCGATGCAGCGACATACGCACGCGTCGTTTGTCTTGTAAGGCGCGCAAGCGAGATATAGCGCCGAAACGAGAATGCGCCAGATGCGTTGCAGAAACAGAGACAAAGAGAGGGAAGCGAGAAACGGTCTGTCTGTATGTGCATGGGGAAGACGTTAATCTAGCGGCGTTGCCTTCTAGGTCACCATTCCAATTGCAATTACTATTGATTGACGACGTCGCGGGATGCGTCCGCGCTGCGAACTGGACGAGCTGTTTCGATTATTGCAAGCACAGGCGGTCTCCGAGCGCGCGTAATTGCGGGAATTTGTCATAATTTTCTTACCCGCGAGGACGAGAGCGAGAAAATATGAGCAGCGCGCACCTCGAAATCATCATCCTGGTTATCATCATGCATACGTACATATATATATGCATATGTGAGGAGAGTGCGTATATATATGTATGCTGGCGTGCCGCGAGCTGATTGACGGACAGGACAATGGTGCGAAGGCTTCATTTTCTTTTAAATGCCGGTTGTGACTGACGCGAATTCCATGAATTTTGAGTATTTTTCCTCTCGTCGGGGGTTGGGGGACGTTTCATACGTTTTCGCATACTATGTAACGGTTGGGACTAGTCTAACTGTTTGTAGGTGCGAATATCAAATTTTCTCTTTGCGGTATTATAAGTGTAATACAAAGTTATCTCTACAGAAATTGTTATAGAGCAAGTTTTTAAGATCTAACAATAAAAGATTTTCTTTCCACTTGCCTTTGGGTAATGTTTAGACTGCTTACATCTACGCTACTTTAGTGCATTGTCATTGTATGATTATAATTTTAGATTTTGGATGAATTATGACTTAATGTACATGTAACATTAAACTTCTAAAGCTTAATGAAGTATCTTGCGTGTAGTAACGTTATTCAAATGTGGCATCATAATTCAAATCTTAACGCACTTTTCTGAGGATTCTCCGTAAAATAAAGCGACAATACGGTTAAACTTATACTCGGTTTATCAATTACGCCAATCTCGTGAGAAAAAAGAAATGTTTGTCATCCCCCTTACGGCACTAGAACACGCGTGCATACAATGAGGATTCTTCTTTCCGTAACTACGATGACAGTACATAAAAGATTAATACGATCCTTTATAAGATTCTATTCTTGAAGAATTACCGTAAACTTTATCGCGCCTGGAAAAGTAGAATGACTTTTAATGTCACGCGTGTCGTTTACGTGTACGCCATTTCAAGAGCTACAATTTTTTTTTCTCGGGTGTAATTTTTCACTCGGCAAAATACAGTTTGCACAGTCGAAAACGTTCAATTCACCCCACTCGCTGTTTCGAGCGGCGTTACAAACAAAACAGATCTCTAGCTGCACGCGGTCCGTGAAGTGCACTAGTATAGAGTGAAAGAGGGAGAGAGAAAGAACGTGCGGTGTGTAATCAACACTTCACGTTTGGAGCTCGCATGTATTGCCATTCAGCGTGCGATGCGAGCGACTGACGTCGACGGAGGTCAAGAATCGCGATTCATAATTTCGCGCTCGACGCGCGCGACGCGGTAGTCTTACCTCCTATGTACTTCTCTCTCCTTCTTTCTCTCTCTCTCTCTTTCTCTTCTTGTGATCTAGAAACCTGGCGCGCGAGACTTCTTTTCGCTTATTACTGTCGAGCAGCGCGCATCTCTACGGATGCTCTTTTTGTTCCTTCTCTCTTGCTTGTACTCTTCTCCTCTTCTCCTTCTTCGCCTTGTGCGCGCTCCACTTCTCCCTTCCTTCTCTCTCTCTCTCTCTCTCCTCTATTTCATTCCGATCGTTTTTTCCGTACAATGGAGACCTACAAACTGGGCAATTTGTTGCTGGCCGTGCGCGCTCTCTCTCTCTCTCTCTCTCTCCCTCTGTACAGCCGGCAATCTTCTAGTACCAGGAACGCGGAACACCTTCCACGGCGTAACGCTTCTATGAGGGAAACGACTACTCGCGGCGGCGCAGCGAACTTGGCCGCCTCTTCGCACTATCCGAGCACGCACATCGGTTTCGTTAACTCTCCCGTGTGGTTTATACGTGTATACACCTATATAGTAGCTTTGCTGCGACTGCTCGATGTAGAGTTTGCCCGATGTGGGACGCTGGCTGGGAGGACAGAGGGCGACGATTTCTAAGCTCTCGCGCGAGTGACGGAGATAGAGGAAGAACAAAGAACAATGCGCGCGAGAGCGAGTATAATGAGAGGGCATAAACAGCAAATAGACGATAAAGAAATCGGAGCTGCGCGCGCTGCGGTAATAAAGGGAGCCGACGCTTCTTCGTGTCGTGCCCCCTGGCTCTGTGTATAATACACAAACGGCAAGTGCGCGCGACGCTTCTGTTTTCTATAGAAAGATTTTTCCTTCATTTGCGCTGAGGTCTTCTTCTTCTTCTTCCTCCTCTTCTTCCTCCGCTTCCTCCTCCGTGCCGTACTGTAATTGACTTTAGCGGCTGCCCCGCTGCAGCACGGACGGAAGAATTTAAGCGCCACTCGTCCTGTAATTTCGCGCGACGAGCTTTGCATAATGGGAAATCAAAACTGTAAATTAAACTGTCGAGTCTGACTCTTCATTTACATTAGGACAGAGGAAAATTTAGTCTGAGTGAATAATTGTTTATTATATATTGTTGCGTATAAAAATAGCGTTCAGCTTCGTTAAGAATCCAAACATCCTTGAAAGATTCTGTCTCTCTTTATATATGTATACATCGCGGCAGTGATTCGGAAAATGAACGTAGTAGTCAAAGTACTTTCTCGTTTTACGTAAACAGCTGATCGTATACGTTTACGATAATCGGTACACTGTCAAGGCTCGTTGCTCTCGCATAATGTATGGCTTGGGAGCACGTATGCGGGGCTATTCCCCTCTATGCGGGAACACACGCGAGTCTTAAACGCGGAATAATGAATTCACGAGCGCACTCGTGGTATGAGAAAAATATCGCGTTTACGTCATAATTCGAGGATTTGCATTGTAATTGTTTAGCCGTAAAAAACCGAATAGCCTGGAACAGTTGAAATATGACGGGTGCATGAAGTATGTCTCGGCGAAACTAGTTCAATCACCGGTAATATTAGTAAATTATATAGAGAGCGCACGGTTACGTCGATATATATATGGCACACAGCGAGGTTATATATAATACGTGGGGCAGCTACAAAAATGTCATTTAAAATCTATGCCAGCGCTCGAAATAGCACAGAGAGCAGCCGCGGTTAATCGGCATTTTACGAATTTGATATATAAAATTTGCTAGCGATAGGCAATAAAATCTGAAAATGAATTCCTCAAATCCGCTATCGGATCATAAAACGCCCGGCAAAAAGTCGGAAAAGAGCGTAATCGTCTCGTAAAATAAAGATATCCCCGGATAATTTTCTCCAATTGAAATTTATCATCGACGTTGCCGACTGCGATCTGAGCAGCAGTATAAGCAAGCATGCGCGTGCGAATAATGACATTCCCGGCACGTGTGCACGCGCTCTCGTCCTGAAAATTCAAGACAAAGTCGTAAACGACGCGGCAGCGCGTCTTTATTTCACTTATCGGTTGCGCGCGAGGACGCCTTGGAAAATTTACGCGCTCCCGCAACCAACTGCAGCAGCAGCAGCAGCAGCCGCAGCAGCCCATTCAGCAGCCGGTTTACACGTACATATATACACGCACGTGTGCGCAGTATATACGCGCTTGCGACGCGTGTGTATAACAGTATGCTCGTAAATCTCCGAGCGATTGGATTGCGGTCCCGACGCTCTTTTAGCACCTGCCGGATTCAGCGCGACTGTAGAGTCGATGCTGCGTATAACGGATCCGAATAATTAGAAAAGTCCGCACACTGCTGCTGCTGATGCATCCGCTTGTGTTGCCACGATCGGAGGAAGAAAAGTTCCGTGCGCTTCCGACGCCTAGTCTTGTATACGTATACACGCCACGCCTCAGGCTATACGCGTCGAGCTCGTTACCAGGCCACTTCTCCTCGGATTCCCGCTGATTGCGGGTTAATGTGACGAGTAGTCGGATTCCGTGATTCGCGCGATATATATGAGTATATAGATACACGTTGAGGCCGAAACGAAACTCAAGGGGGCAAAAAGCGTCTTTCGAGTGGACGGCCTGATAGATTATTTCCGAGAGACTTTGATGTTCGGTAACTGATTCTTACTTCTGTCTATCATTAATCAACTGAGATTTTTGCGATGATAAGGCGTTCGGATATTTTCTCCGCAGACTAAGAAATCATTGCGTCTTTATAAATTCATACCTTTTTCGTACACCTTCGCTCATATTTATAATAAATAATAATAATAAATTGTCATTTATTGTAAATCAATTCCTTTACAAACATAATAATACATATATAAATATTTCGTGTAAAAATGCAGTGATAAAAATAACATAATATAAAATTTAACTTAATCAACTATAGTTTCTTAGTCTATTTTTATTTCACGAAAATGTTTACAGCAAAGTGAATAGCTTCTGATCGTCACCAATTTAGGACGCATAAGAACTTCTTCTTCGAACGAATCGTCAGATAAACATAAAAAAAAATTATTTCAAAGAAATGTAACGTTTTAGTTATGACCGCCCATATTTAACTTATATATGATTTGAATTTAATGTTCGTGGTAACACACATTCTGAATGAAAAATGAAAGCTGCAGCATATGTCGCCTGCGATTGCGGTAGTTTATGCGTCGCGCTGTGAATTGAATATAATTAACGCAATTCTCAGTAAGCAGAAGTAGATAAATAATGACCTTATTGCTCATCAGACGGCGTAATTCTTTCCTATTTATGCCAATTAGCATAGAATGCAACTTTTTAATCATTTAGTGAGAAAATTTCTTTCCTTATTGCAAAATTGAAATAAAAAAATAACAATTAGTATAATGTTAACTAGTCATTTAATATCGCGGGCGTACGTGTATAGATTTCAGTGATTCGCAAACCAACATACAGATATCCAGCTGATAAATAAATTAACACTGTCATTCGGGACAAACTTGCACAGACTCTTGAACTTTATCCTCTCGATCAAACGACAGCTGATTTTCCGCGCAGCGCGCGTATATCACGCGTTTCCCTGAGAAAACAGCCTCGAGTTCGCGCGCACGCTCCTCACTACTTCGCACATACACGCTACGCGCAGCAGCTTCTGCACAATATAAAAACATTTGTCTTGCGCACACTGCGCGTTTGCACACATCCGAAGAGAGTGCGAATCGAGAGGTAAAGAAGACGAAGAAGAAGAAGACGTCAAGGAAGAGCGCAACGTGCGCGGACGGCCGAGTGTATATACACGGTAGCGCGCGCTGCTCCGTGCGACGACACTCGTGAGTAACGGACCAGAGGTTCTCTCTCTCTTACCTGCGCGCGTCCTCATCGTTCCGTGTGGCGCCCCGAGTAAACGTTTCGCGTGTATTCTCATTATACAGAGGCCGGGGAGAGAGGAACACAGCGAGCGTCGGCTTTTAAGCCGATACTATGCTCGCGCCGGCTGGAGCTTCAAATAGTGGGAAGAGCGACAAAGTGCCGCCAGTGATGTCGACGACTGCATTTCATCGATGGGAAAACGTCCACGGGGCTCGCAGTCATTTCTGGCATCCCGCGTTTGTGTGCAAACAGGAGGGAAAAGTGGGAGAGGAGAGCTTCCTGAACTGAAGTAATTGCTGGGTTGACAACGCGGGAGGCTATTCGCCTCCGGATCTCAAATTGCAGTCTTCTAAACTTGGTGCGCGCGCTTCGTGCTCTTTTTGACTGCCGGCGACAGCTGAGAACTCGTCGAGTGGCTTCGCCTATCTGATCTTTCCTTGCGAGCTATATACTCGCTTTTGAGAGCTTGATGAACTTCCCAGACAACTGCCTTGAGATTGGATTCCACGATCAAATTGAAGTTTCGAGTTTAGATGCTAAACCGTATAAGTTGAATATTTAGTTAACTGTATCATTATTCAAAATGAGTGAAAAATTAATAGTTTTTTTTTTCTCGTATAACTTTCATGTATACAAACTGCAAACCCAGTATCACTCCGTATTTCGATGCCTATTAATATTTTAATATATACTTCTCTTCTAGTATGAATGTAGTAAAAGAAAAACTTCTGGATTGGTTGATTAATACGAATATCACTTGCATATAGGTGACTGAAGGCGGCAAAAATCGCGTTCGAATAAAATCATATAATATTACATGCAAACGTTTTTTTTTCAAGGAAAAGCATTAATGTGCAAATGTAGTTCACGACATAGAATCGCAATTACCAAGAAGCCACGGCTCGCGCGTCTCTTTGTGAAAAAGGTTAAAACAGAAAATTCTATCACTCTAAAATTAAAGCGGCCGCACGCGCGCCACCCTTTTTGCACTCGCTCTTTTTGTGAGGACGACGCAAGGGCGGTTACCACGCTATACGTATATATATATATCGTCCTCGCGCTATGGGGCGCGACGAGAGAGAAAATGCTTGAACGGAAAAAGCCGCACGCGCGTGCACACCTGCGAGCTAATAATAACGTGACTGAGTGAGCGAACGTAACCGTGTGCAAAAAGTACTGAAGAAAAATGCGCGTACAAGAAAATTTCACTTGATAGAGCTCAGTGTGGAAAAAAAATACCGCGAGTTGGGAAGGGGTAAGTGTTGTTCAGCCTGAGAGAGAGCGAGAGAGAGAGAGAGAGAGAGAGAAAGAGGAAGAGAGAGAAAAGAGATGAGCGCGCGATGAAATAATGTGCTCGAGATTGTTGCCGATGGGAAGCGAGTCTAAGATACTTGGACGTCGAACTTTATAGCCGTCGGCTGACTGTCACTCTGCGACGTAGGAATAAGGAAGTTTGTTAATCCCTTAAGAATTTCATGGTGCATTAGCATATTCACTTTCCATGATTTTTAAAAAAGAGTACGTATGAAATCTTGCGTACTTCCAGTACTTATATGAATCGATCCACTTGTATATATAAAAAAATCGATCGCTGCACTTTTTACATAGACTTGAATGAACCACTTCTCAAATATCAAACCACTTCTACCGTCAATACGCTCATTTTACATAAAAATACTCAACTAACGGAGTATTTCGTATATTCAATCATATATATCAAGGAACTGCAACATATCTTGAATGTCAACACTTGAAGATGTGTGAATGTTTTCACGCGAAAGATGAAAAACGTGCACGTTGAAATCAAGAGAACGCATAATAGTTAAAAAAATAATTCACAATAATGAGACGGGGGGTAAAGGAAAAACGCTCGTACATTTCTTTTTGCATCACGCGCACTGCGGCGGCGTGACGCTGAAAGTGCCGTTTACGAGCTGTGCGTGGCATTGATGTACAGCGACACTGATTTACGAACGTCGCTGAAAGAAGTGGCGCTTTAAGTATCGACTGTATGTGCAGAACTCTCATGAGCCGATGTACAGCGCGCTGCCAATGTATTGTACAGGTTTTTTTACTTCGCAGCTAATAATGCGCGTATTGATTACACATGCGTGTAACAATCACGCGGTTACTGGAGTTGTTTATCAAAATAATTTCATCGCGTCATAAAACAATCAGAGGTAATCATAATAATAAACTGAAAGCGAGAAACAATTTGTTTGTTAATTACGTAATACAGTGTCCCATGACGATATTATGGCTATTTACGGTAATATTTTACAAAACAGGTTATATATTGTTAATTTAAGGAAGAAACAAATAAAAAGTTGAAGGACGATGAGTACGTCATTCTTAAACTGGTCCGTTTATTACATTTCGGTATCAACAGTTTAAACGGGTCGCTTCTATCTACTTATTTTCGACATTATACCTGTAAAATGTCTAGTAAAATGCTCGAAATTGATGCTTCTTACGGTGCATGTGATTGCTCAGAAAGCCTCGGTTAACTTTCATTAGGAAAACTCAACGACGCTTTTAAAAGCAAGACCCGCTGCACGGGAAAAGAGAGAGAGAACAACTTGCTACATTGCCGTGTACAGGCTTATATTTCTCGCGCGTTCCACGTAATAGCCGATATTTCGCTCCCTAGGCAATTTAACAATATCAAAGTCATTAAAGTGGGCGTGAATGCGGGCAATTACTGCACCGTCTCACTTTTATTCCACGCGTATCAGCAGCTTCTTTCTCCCGCGCTACACTCCAATCCCTTCTCTCTTTCTCTCTCACCCGAGCTATTACTCCCATTTCATTTCCGATGCGATTATGCAATGTCAAGGTCGTGAATGGGCAGCCGCTCGCGCTCGGGGCTATTAATAACACCGCGGCTGCGTGCGAGAGAATGAGAGAGAGAGAGAGAGACGAGGAGGGGGAACTGTTTTTGCATGTGACAGGAGAAGCCCGCAGCTCTATGGGTAGTTGAGCGCCTGAGACCTTCCACCGAGCGTGCAATATTCTGATACGTAGGCGGTAAGAGGCTGAGAGTAAAAGGGGATACTTAGAGAAAAGAGTCGTTTAACGATCGAAACATCCGCATTTCTGAGGATCGCGTTCCCTCAAACGCGAAAGAGAGCCGCGACTATTGTTGCGCATATTATCTCGTGCTCGCAAAAGGTCGCTCGTTATTTCAAATAATTTTTAATGCATCATTGCTGCGTCTAATGCTTTTCGCCGTAAGCCGTTTTGTTATTGCTGTTGTCCAACTAATTTTCCTTGGTGAGAGATGGATTCGTTCGAAACTAGCTATACTATAAGACGCGATTATCTGTTCTTCCGTGTATCAGCGGTTCTGTTTCTGTTTTAAGTATTACGAATTTATAGTCTGTTGATGAAAGAGGATTCCACCGATTGGTCTCAAAAAACAAGTATCAATACAAATTTAATAGTTACATAAGAAATAAGTTGGGAAAAACTATTTCTATTAGTAAACTTTGCTTTTATTTTTCTCCATTTTGCCTTTACCCTTTAAGATTTATTTTTTTTAAATTTCATATTTTAACATCCTGTAACATGGTTTTCTATACGTTTCTCTACATTTTTCTACGTCTTATGGTATACATTTTATATTACAATTTTATAGTAAATACTAAAGGCTTTCATTAAAACGGCTCATGACTTTAATGCCAAAATGTAAAAAAATGTAAGAAAAACGATCCCACGTTGCTAACGCGGCATGCAAATGCAACAATGCCAAAATTAATCATAAAATCAACAAAAATGAGGAAGAAAATTTATCGTCAATATTTTTCTCGCCCCCTCACAAAGGGAGCCCAATAAATTTCTAAAGTGTTTCCTCGTCTGTACACAATATACGCATGCGGTTTCGGATATGGCATGCGCGCGCGCGCGTATCCCGCAAGTAGCAGCAGCTACATCGTCGTCTCTCTCGCGAACGTTAGCGTATTTGTCTTGACGCGCGAGACAAGGCGGAACAACAGTTGCTCGATGTAGTTGATGTCCCTCGTATATATCTCGCTAAATTGCCGCCGCCGGTACATACCTCTATGCGCACGCGCGCGCGCGCAGTGGCACACATTTCTCCCGTATATACCAAGCCGCTACCGCCGCGACGACGATCTAATGTTACGCGCGCGAGCCGCGTTTATATATATATACAACATAGAGCTCTGCGCAAAAATAGACGAGAATACGCGTCGCGTTGCAGCTCGCATCATTAATAATTTTACAGGCTACCAGAAACTTATTGGAATATTACGCTCGTTAACGCGGAGTGTACGTGACGGTAAGTAATAATAAATAATAAAATGTATTAAATTCGATGTTTTATTATATAGTCAGGCGTGCGTAGATCCCGTTATTGCTAGATATATATACTATGTGTATATATATAATATAATGCGAAAAGCTCGGGGCGTCGTTTACTTTTGTTTTTCACAGCGCAACTGCGTGGATCGTGTGCAATCATCCGTCTCGCGCTTTTTTTGCATTCTATCGCCTTGCCGTTTTTACGAGCGCGATTATATCATTTGTAATCTAACGCTTTATTCCTGGAAGGGAGGCGCGCAGCATCGTTTGGCTGTTGCATGGATATAATTAATATATAGCTTAAAACTCGTGGCTCGGGCAATGAGGTAAATAACATTTATTGGTGTTTGATGGCCGCGCACGACACGCTGCGCAGTTGTCAGTCACTCAGTATGGAAATCAATGCATGCATATGGATACGCGTACGTTCAATTAATTAAATTGTATCGAGACAGCACTTAAGCTCATTAAGGAGGAGGCTATAAGTATACGGATTGATTACTAATTAACATAAAGGTATCGAAGGGTATAGTTTTACACGAATAAAAGAAATTTAATGTATTGCCCTTGAATAATTTTGAATAATTCTTAACACCAAAGTGCAAATCTGTCAATCTTAATTTGATTCTTCGCAGTTACAACGTGCCGTGTTTAAATGTCGAGTAATTTTATTTTACATTTAAAGCAACCTGGTCACGCACGCAATGATGATGGTTATTTTAAGATTATTTTTTACGCAATAAAAGCTTAACCGCTATTTAGTATCTCTTAGAATAAAGTCTAATAGTCGAAACAAAAAACAATCAACAGCGGCCCAGTTACATTAGCCTCCACCGTAAACCTGAATTATTTTATAATTTGACCTTGAGCTGTCGGTTCATTTTTTCACCGTTAGCGTAAAACTCGGCTCACAAAGCGGCGTGTGCACATCTACATATATATATATTTCCTCTCGCTCTCTCTCATTTGCACTGAAACAAAAACAATACGAATCGTGCATAAAAAATATAAGTAATTAGCCTCTTCCTCATGCACCTCGGCACTCCGCTGTCTTGAGTTCTGCGTGCGCGCGGAAACGTATTACGATCGCTATTATATATAGCAAACTTATATATGTAGCACATGGGAAAAACTTCCCTCCGGAAACGCGTATACTATGAAAATCTAAGAAGCTAGATCTTTCTCTCTCTCTCGCTCTTTGTGCGAGATCTTTTTATGGGAGGGAAGGAATACCGTTGAAGAACTACTACTGCTGCTGCTTCTGCTTCTGCTGGAGCTATATATACACTCAACGGCAGGGTTCCATTATGGAATTACGAATCTGCTGATTGTTTTGAGGCTGCGCGTGCTGTCAGTTGGCGCGGAAGC
This sequence comes from Torymus tubicola, assembly GCA_035583055.1. Taxonomy (NCBI): domain Eukaryota; kingdom Metazoa; phylum Arthropoda; class Insecta; order Hymenoptera; family Torymidae; genus Torymus; species Torymus tubicola. The sequence continues at coordinate 22,467,150 of JAWWEQ010000055.1, read as the reverse complement.
AGTGCGCAGATCGACCCGCGCTTTATTCGGTTTAATGAGCACCGACGCTCGTCAAATAAAGACGCAAGGTAGTAATGTAAAACTTTGTTGCTCTGGCCTTCTTCAGCGTTATATTTGCATCATCGGCCTCATCGTTTTCTAAATACTGCATTAGATTATTACGTCGAAATATCTCTAACGATCGGAGCTATTTTACCTTTATCTAGTCGACCTGGACTTTCGTGTGTAATTATACAGAAATTTGCTTATCGTCGAATGACTTGTTTCCGCTTTTATCATTACGAGTCTAAACAGCTATAATAGCAATCACGCCGAACAAATGACATTGCTTCATCTCTGCAGCGATCGGAATTGATTCTCCGCCGCTGGAATGGACAGCAAAAAACTAATTCGCATTTCCAGCTCATGGGCTATGTCTCTCTCTCTCTCTCTCTCTTGCACTGGCTCTGCACCAACACGTATATATACATGCACAAAAGGAAGGGAGAAAAAGCAGCGAGCGTAGAAGAAGCTCTCGTAATTATCGCTGCTTCGATGCTATCGTACGCGCGCTCGCACGAAACGTGTTTTCCAGCATCGTCGCGTCGAAGCTCGTCCTCTCTCTCTCCGTCAAAATAGAATATCGCGGCGTGCGCGCGGTGCCGATTAAAGAGACCAGCGCGTGCAGCAAACAGCGATGCAGCAGTGAGAGCGAGCTCGCAAAAGAGGAGCGAGAATTATTATTCGCCTTTATCAGGCTGGCATTTATTAATTCGCCATTTCCGTGATTAATGCACGCGGGCGCGTGGCAAGTATCTCACGACCCATCGACGCACACATACACTGCTGGGCCAAGTGTAGCCCGGGGCCGGGAGCTCGAGCGTTTTGCGCCGCTCCCGGAAAAGGAGCCCTCGCGTAAGTGCGCGCTCGCGCTCTCTCTCCCCCCTCGAACAATTAAATCAATAAATAGGCGAGCGGCCATCCATCACGTCGCCGATCTCCGCCCATCATCGTTCACGATTCGTATCGCCGTGGTTGCTGCTGCCGCCGCCGCTGCTGTTGCTGTTTCAGACCGCGATACGATAACGGTCCCTAGCCGCGAGGATTTTATGGGGCACGTGTAGCAGTACACGGCTGGACGATCTGTATCGGCGACGACGATGACTTACCCCCCCACCTCCTATAGTCTAGCTTCGACCTCCCGCGCCCCCCCTGATGACGCGTCTTTCAATACCTGCCGATGCTCGCCTACGCGATCTGCACGTCGCCTCGTGTATTATATTATGCGCCCTGATGCTCTGAGATTCATCCTGCCGATTTAGCTGTAGGATAGCGCGGGAAGCGGAATAATTCATAGCGCTTGACCTTTGTCTCTTCGCAGTGCATGCGCAAATCTCGCGAGGCTGCAAGCTACAGATTGTTGAAAATTTAATATAGATTACGAGAAGAAGTCTCGTCGTGGTTGAGGTAGAAAAAATTTTATGCTAATTATTTTTATTGCTCCGTTGTCGAGTTTTATAATACCTATACTATAGAGTGTATAAAGCATTTAATGGAAAAGAATAATAACGAGATTTTTGCGTGAGATTGAAAGCCGCTCATACTAGTTTGCTGTAATATTCATGATATACTCTGGAGTCTATAAAGATGTCATCTTAAGAAACAATGTACCATCTAATTGCGAGGATAATATAACGTCGCGAAAAATACCAGCAAAGCCATTTCTCACCGCGAGGCATTGTGATTTTTCGTGCTGGCTTCGACACTATTAATTCATCCCAGCCGATACTCGAATGTACGTACACACGCATAACACACACGTACAAATGAATAAACGATTCGTTCGAGTCTTCTCATCGCTTGCAATAAGTGCGAATCGACACGCGATCGCGAACCGCCCGGCGCAGCACGTGACGTCTTTTGTGCCGCGATCTCGAGAGAGGAGTGTCATTGTAATCGATAGATTTTACGCCAGCCTTTAGCTCTCTTTACTGCCGCTCTTTCTTGGGTGGCATTGCCGCAGCCTGCGTGGGACGGATCGTATGTATATATACATGCACGCAGGCGTTTTTAATTGATCGTCGCAGCGTTCGATGAGATGTCCCTCATGTCGTTTCTTTCTTTATATCTTTTACACGAACCGCTGCGCGCGTATAATGTACTTTTTAACGCAGTACCACGACGACAATTTACGATAATTACGCGTTTTAAAGGAAATATCCATTGAATATAATATATATAGGAAAGGATATCATTCGATCGTGTGTCGTATATGAAATATATATATAGGCCTGGCCATAAGCGAATCTCCAATAATTCTCATAAATTCCTTCATGGGGTCCGCACTCGCGCTAGGTTTATCGCGACGCATAGGCGGCTCTAAAAGCCCCGGCGACGACGCTCTATAGCGGACTTTATCCGATGCAATAGAGGAAAAAAGGAGTAGCAAGGTAGGTAGGTATACGCGTGCGGTCCCGCCCATCCGCAGCAGCAGCAGCAGCAGCAGGAGCTAACGCACCGATAAACCTCCATCCTGTCATAAAGCACGCGTACGGGCTCTCTTTCTCGCGCATGCACATAGAATATACGCGTATAGGTATATACAGTACGATATCTGACTGGCGATCTTTCGAGTCTCGCGTAGTACCCGTGTGTGTATATATATAGATACATACCACCCCCGCCGTGAAAAAGGAAGGCAGAGCCCGCGAAATTCCTCGCGCGTGCGACCGAGTAACAGTGCTCCTTCTCTTCTCGTGTGTGTATATACAACGTGTACAGTTTCCCGTGCGGCTGCTGCTGCTGCTACTTGCGGAATATACGCGGATGCAGTGGAGGAGGAGGGAGAGGAGGAGTGAGGCCAAAGGTATGGAGCAGACTGCGCGGGCGCATTATCGATGTCGTGATGCGGCGTATGCAAAGCAGCGCGACTGTTATACATCGGCCCGTTATCCCGATCGATCGTCCGTCGGTCATCCGCGCGCGCTCGCTCGCGGTCTGCATTTAATGCCCCGGTGCTGCTGCTGCTGCTGCTGCTGCTACCCGTTACCCAGTTATGCGCGCGCTCGCGGAGATCATATTACCGAGCGACGACACAAAGACGAGGCGCGCTGCTCGACCGTGCGATCTCTCTGCCCAAGGAGAGTTTCCCTATTTAGTCGCGAGTGAGGAAGGATAAAGCGGGGGGAAAATGGGCGAGAATGATGAGATCGGATAGGTATAGCTGTTAGGCCCGATCAATGGCGGTTGATAATAATCGAGAACTATTTATTTGGCGTGAAAACTGGGGTACTTTCGTGCTTTATACATGCTAGATATAAGTGGAAAAAATGTTTTTATATTTAATGGACGTTTTCTATACTAATATTTATGCATTATAAATAGTTGATGTTTATAACATGTTAAGCTGATATTGCTATGCTTGACATGTCCGTAAAGAGAGCGGGATGCTTCAACAAGATTGATTTTGCGGAACATCAATTTAAATAAATTTATCGAGGCGAGTCTGAAAAAGCCTTCTAGGGACTTTTCGACAGTCTACAGCTTGAAAGACAGTTTAATTAATAATTAAAATTCGGTTTCTACAGTACGAATTAAAATTCATAATAATACTGCTACTAGCAGTACGAAGAAGCTTATTCATTACGCGCGCACACACACATATATATATGTGTGTGTATATACCAAGTGCAACGTTCGACTCGCTGAGTCAGGGTCGGAAAAAGACTTATTTTTCGAGGATATATGCAATTGTCCTCGGGGCGGCTCGCACCGGGGAATGAAATCAACTCCTCCGCTCTCGCACTACGTAAATATCACGTATGAATTTCAATGGGCCTCGACAGCGGATGAATTATACAAAGCATACTCTCTCTCTTTCTCCTTCTCTCTCTCTCTCTCTCTCTCCCTTACTCGCGCTCGGTCAGAGCACAGCGCTGTGGGCGATTTTACGCGCTGCAATCGAGCCAATCTCGGGGAGGTTTACGAGCATAGCGCTGCCTCAAGAAATTCCTGCTGCGTGTTCGCTTAATAATTTTACGGGATTATCAGCATCGAATTGGCTCGAGATTCGCGGAAGGACGCGAATTATCTCGCGCTAGGGCGCAGAAAATCAAGTGCGACTTTTGTCTCTCGCCTCTTCCGCGCCGAAAGAAATCTGCGAACTGACATCGCCATCGATATTGACGCTCGCACTTCCGCGCACTCTTATTATTTTTTTTTCTGCGTATCTACTTTCGAGAATATTTATGATAAGGCTTCGTGTAGTAGCTGACGCGAAGAGGCAACAGCTGAAATCTGAATTCCAAATGTCACTACTGTGCCTACTCGCGTATTCGAATCGCAGAAGCGTAAACGTAATTTGTTCCTTCGTTCATTAAGTTTATAGGCGGATTACGATAGAGAAGAGAACTGGCATCGTATAATGCATTTTACGCTGCCATTTGTGAGTATAGGAAGCGAGCCGTAGTATTGCTGCATAACAATTTAATAGCGAACGCGTCTTCCAATTACGCGCAACTCTATTTATCCAATTATTTTTGTAAAATGTGAGAATTCAAAGCTAATATTACATCGATTCAATAAGATGGCCGGTAATAAACAAATAAATAATTGAGCTGAATGAAATAATCCATGTGATTAGCTATATAAAAGTCGTTGCAAACATCGCGTAGCCTCGGGAACATCGATGCACAGTTAAAATATTGTTATTCCGATACAGTATCGGCCTTTTTATGTGGATCGTTTTTTGCGATAACTGATTCCTCGAATTCATTTGTCAGAGTCAAAGAATAGAGTATCACCTCCGGGTTTGGTTAGCCAAGTCGAAGCGACTGCATTGCTACCGATCTCAAATCGGTAGCAACACACAACATTCCACCATGACAATTCCAAGATGGATGGTGTGTTTTGATGTAACGCTATTAGCAAATAGCGGTAAAGAAAACACGATCCATCATGACATCGCCACCCGATGTATCCCGCGCCGCATACACTCTCACTCGACTTTAATTAATTATCCACGCGCTGAACGTTTTTTTTTATTCATTTTTCCATTATGCCGATCTCGATAAATGCGTATGAGGGCAAAAATAGCCGTTGTTATTAAAATAAGCTATGTACCCTGCGGCCGTTAATTTTCACACGATCGACGTATATATATACACGTATATACTATACGCGCGCGAAAGCTGCTCGCAGCATTGGAAATTTCGGTGCCTAGTCCCGAGTTTTACCGTTTTAATTACACATCGGATCGCGGCAGGCAAAGAAACGCGTCCCTTGCTTGGATAAGCTTTCGTTATGGGAAAGCCGTAGCGATGCGCGGCTAATAAGCATGAGGAACGCGTGAAATCGCTCTCTCTCTCACTCACTCACTCACTCTCTGCTCTCTCTCTCGTGTTCGGCCCAAGATCGACGCGCTGCTCTTCTTTATAGACGTGTTTATATATATATACATGCGGAGCAGGCGGTTGGTTAGCTGGCAGCTCGTAAAAACGAGGCGCACGCGCACAAAGGAGGCTCGGGGCGAGAACAAAGAGGGGAAAAGGGGGCGTAATCGCGGCCCTATAAATAATAATCCATCGCTGCGGAGCGCGCGATTAAGACGGCATTAATAACGTTTTTCGCCGCGTGCGCGAGCAGCGGCCGCTCGCGATCACGATTGCGTCATCGATCGTGACGCTAATGCGCGCATACACTGTGCCTTCCATATCTCGCGCCCATTAATGACGAGCGATCGAGATGGAGGATCCGCGCGAGCAGCTCGTGTGCCGCCGGGAGTCACGACTCCAAGCAGCCAGCGGATGACTAATTGCGACGAGTACGGAACTACCGCACTTTCCTCGCGAGCTGCTGCTCCCGCCGCTGCGTGCCTGCCGATCAGCCGCTGCCTGCGTGTATACCCATACACGCAGCTATCAGGAGGAGGGAGAACGAAAGTGCCATTTGTTTCGCACGGCTGAGATGCTGAGGTGTATACGCTTCTGGATTGAATTTCAATGGGCGCGAGTGCTTTATGCGCTACCCGCGCACGCACCGATTCAGTAGTGCTTAGAGAGAGAGAGAGAGCTGCGCTGATGTAATTGACGAGCGGGAGAAGCGAGAAATTACCTTTTGGAACAAGAGCGCCGCGGTGCTTTTAATGATTTTACGAATTTATCGGCATTCAGGGGATGAAGCTCCAGTGCGGTGCCGAGCTCTTTGAAGTATATAAGCGGCCGCCCGAGTATACGCGCGAGGGTATATAATACTTTATGAAATATTATTTTACCCTCGGCTTGGCAGCTGTTTTGCTGTTTGAAAAATTTCAAATATTCCTACAATTAGAATAGGAATTCATATTTGCTAAATATTTCAGTGATAAAATATTGTAAATGAGTGAGTTATCAATATCATATAGCTTCTTTATGCGCAGCGCGTTGTAAGTATTACCGACCTCAATAGATATACACATAACATTTAATAAGACATAAAGAGTCAATATAAGGGTGAAATTTTTTCGAAAATCCAAAATGTCGTTCGGTTGATTACATATTTGGACGAGATTAAAGTTGAAATTGCATACATCAAAAGTAAATTAATGGATATACCAGCAGGAGAAATATAAAATTTTACACATTATACATATAGACTCGTAAAATTATACATATCTTACCATCTACGGTAAACAGAAAAACACAGTGAGAAACGTAAAAGCTATGATTACTATATCTTACTCTGTTATTCATTTGAAACGTTTCTTTTTTCTTTAATACTTAATTATATATTCATATAGCAATCCCGCAGCGATGAAATTAAGCATACATAATAATATTAATGTCATCATTCGCGATGAAATATCGTTATTATACTTTGCTGTTCCTCAACATTTTCCCATATACACTTTCGATATGCGAAGCTCAATCCCTTCAGGGAAGGAAACCCCAACAAATACACAAGCCGCGGACAGACAAACACGGAGCTCTCGCGGTTTTTACTGCGCGCCGATAGACACAGAGGGAAGAGCTACTTGAGAGGGGGCCTAAAAGAAACGTCAGCAAAACCGCAGAGGTTTTAGGCCTTACCGATCGCGAAGACGTTTTATCTCAGCAACGCCAATCGTTTTTATCCCGTGCGGCCAGCGAGGGAAGATCGATGCTCCCTTTATGCGCGGGCGCGCGAGAGGGAAGGGAGTTGATGAGAAGCGCGGGAGGAAGATCGCGGTGGCCACGAGTTCGCGCGCACTTGGGCCTCCCCGCAAAAGGCCTCGGAGTCGATAGTCGCGGGCGCGCGCATGGTGTACGTATATATATACAGTGTGCGCCGCGGCGAGAGCTCGCGCACCAAATCGATTCGACGGGGTCACAGAAGTAACGGGCAACAATTTGCCAATTGATTAACTACATCCCCGCGTTTCCTCCGGACTGCTCCTATACCCCGTCTCTTTCTCTAGCCTAAGCGCGCTTCGCTGCATCCTCCTGCTATATCTCTCTTTCTCTTTCTCTCTTGCTGGTGCGCGCGGGCGCGTTTCATGCCCTTCTCTGCCTCCTTCTATTCTCTCTCCTTTTCCTCCTCCTCCTCCTCCTCCGCGCCGGGACGTACGATTCTTCTTTCGCACGCTAGTCTCGCTTCGCTAGTGCCGCTGAAAACGGCAGTTTCTTCAATCCGCTAGAACAAATTTGTTTAACAATAGTATGGATCTAGCCAAGCCCGGTGCTCGCGCGCCTCAGCGCGAGGAGGAAAAAATGCTCTGCCTCGAGCGTTGCGCGTGCGCTTTGTGGGAATTTAACGAGATGCGCGGAAAATAATTCGCGAGCAAGCGCGCCGCGTTCCGTCCTCCCAATGTCGATGTTTATATGAAATTTTTTACGTGAGAATAACTGATATCGCTGGAGGAGAAAGAGAGAAGAGAGAGAGAGAGAGAGTAATTAACCCGCGCCCGTGAAAATGTGTCAATGAATTTCCTCAAGTTTTCCTTCGTGGAAGTTTGCGCTCGTAGCCCGATAATCATCATTATATCGCTATACGCGTGCACAAAAATTGACTAACGGTCCAAGCTACTGACACTGACTCGCCGCCAAAACAGCAATTTAATGTTCCACTGTAAGCGTGATTCGACCGTGGAAAGAAAATTAATTTTCCGTGTAGCGCCGTTAAATAATAATTATCTATTAACTATATTATTATCACTAACATGTTGTTAAGAATTATGTGAGGTTGATGGTTTCTATATAATTGTAATACTACAGCATAATATGCGAAAATAACTGTTAAACAAATATATACAAGTGAGATTGCAATAAATTAGTTAACATTTTTGGCAATTCTAATATTATAGTTTTCATTCATTTTTTTAAAATTATTTATATTTCTGTATAAAACTGTATTTCAAGAAAAATTGAATGAAAAATGTTTTAAATTATTATTAAAACGATTCAAAGCTTTTCTTTAGGTTTTCCCTTTTCTAACAATGTTTGAAAATAATCAAAGAAACGTTCCAAATATAATATTAAACGTGAATTATAGATCTCTTAATGTAGATTCCATTGAATTTAACGTACCATAATTAAGTACAGATCGTAAGTATTTGAATGGTTACAAAAGTGGAAAATGGATAAAAGGCGTTTAAAATCGACTTATCAGTAAGTATTTTGTAAGTGTAAGATATAAGACAGAAAAGATGTTGATAGTATAAAGGATAATAAATTATTACCAAAAATGAATCAACTGAGACACCAATAAGTAAAAAAAAACAAAAATTTTTTCTCTTGTTTGCTAAAAATAACTTAAGGAAAGCAACTATCAATTCATATAAAATAAAGCCTATAAATTGAACAACTTATACAAGTGAAAATACATAGTTTAAAGAAATAAAAAAAAATCAGCTTTATTTATTAAGTTTTATTACTTTTCATTAAGCTTTCATTTAATTTTTTCTCAATTTCTCGCCACTATGATAATCATACAGTACACACAATAGAATTGATAAATGTAAATCAATAATATCGCGAAACAAATTTATATTTCCAACAGGCATGTAATTATTTTCAAATATATGTAAGACCATAACGCAAAATGTGCGAAATGTAGGGAACATAAATCTACTTGCTGCAATTTAACGATATGCTCTCACCCGCAATTCTTTTGTTTCCCTATTGACAATCGTATCGCTTACCACCGGCATTTTTTTTAACTCAAAAGCTGCACATACATACAATCGCATATGTCTACTTGGTTGTGGCTTCTCGCGTTATTTATGGCGCAACGAAAGAGAACGAAATCAAACAAGGTAGTAGCGGCAACGGCAATAATACGCAAGTACGTAATGATCGGATCCGCAAACAAGGACTCTTTCTCTCTCTTTCTCTTTCTTGGCATGGCAGAAAAGACAACGAACTCGCGCTTGTTTCTAACAATAATTGCAACGAGATTCTTGTTTAATCGCGTAATCAACGCGGATGGTAATTGCGGAAAATGATACATTGCCTAGCTTCATGTATATTCACATAGAAGCAAAGCCATAAATAACGAGTGATCACGGGTAAAAAGTGAATCAGCTAGAAAAGCATAAAGGTCAAGTGCACCGACGACGACCACAGCAGTCAGTCGCGCGCATCGCTGCAACATCGAACTTTGCGGTCCCCTCGGCTTGTCTCTCCATTTCACAAAAACAACAGCTCTTATATACGTAGCTTCCTTAACTATATATACGTATATAATACCAAGAGCGGACCGCAACAGGCGCAGTTTTGATGTAACCCTTGCGAACCTTCACACGGAAACGCGTAATAATTTCCCCGCTGCAGACACAATAAGCGCGACGTCGAAAAGGTCGGCTTTTACGGCTCTTTCGCGCGCGCGCGTGCGCTCAGCTCGCAGGCAAATTAGTGCGTGAGAGAGGAGGAGCGCGACTTTCACCCGCTGATCTTGAGCGCACAGCGGTGTAATATGCGCGAGCAAGCGCACGCTCGCATAACTAACGTCATGCTTATGCTGCCGCTGCCGCACTGTTACATAGTGAGAGATAGCCATCTTGCTCGGTGACGCGCTAGCACTGCGTGTGCTCTTGTTTTCGAGGTGATAATTTTTCCGAGGAACTTTCCGAAAGAAAAGCCGTCTAATGGAAGCGGCTCGGCGAATAAGGTCGTGCGAAAAGCTAAAAGTTGGACGAAGCCCGCGTTTTTCTTGTGCCTGCACGAAGTAATGGCGAACGAGTTTTGCATTTTTCTTTTCTTTTTTTACGGTGTGAAAAAAGAGCAGGTATATTATAATTTCTATTCGCAACTGTAATTTGTCATTTAGCATATGCATTTCGTTTACTTTTATGTGCAACGTAGTAGTTTGTAAAATATTGTATACATAATTGAAAATTATATATAGATTTATTTATTTATTTTGAACGCATTAGTTTCCAATCTTGTTAACGCCTTGATGGAAATCAATTTATTAACACCTGAAACATTGTTTAAGAATTCGAAAACTTCTTTATTTACGCAAGGCCTTGAATTTATTATTATTTATTAGAACTGTAATAGCTCTGATGGAAGTAACGTTGGTTAACGCTGGAACGTTCGTTAAAATGATTTGTTAGAGGCGTAAAACTAGTTTCAGAACTGGTCCCTGCACTTCTTTCCGGGTTAGACTTTTATTCGCGCGATATATATTATTAACATAGTGTTCTAAATAAGTATAACTGTATGCATTATTACGGAGCGGAAAACAATGCTGAATAGGTAGCAAGAAGTACAAAAAGATATGGTATAGAGAAGCACTTCTTGGACTGATATAAAAGAGCGGCTTGCGTAATTTTCCAACATCCACAGTACTTACTTCATATCAATTCGAGTCTCATAGTATACTCATAGTTACGTCTTGAACGTTCGGTAAATTTGATGATTCTTTATTTTTCTCCCATTGCTCGTCTCTCTCTCTCTCTCTCTCTCTCTTTCCAAGACCAGTTTCAGAGACATTTCATTGAAACAATCTTACTTTAACCAGCGATCGATCACCATTTCGAATCGCGCGCCGAGATCGGCGCATCGCGAGAGTGTCGTGTCGTCATTAGTCATAATGGCAGCTGCGCGCACGTGCGTAGGGCAGTTACACTTCCTGACTTATTGAAAACTAATATGCAGTCTCGCTCGGGAGGATTGATCGGTGAATCGCGGAAAGCGCGCGCGAGCGGGAGCATCTTAAAAAGCTGCCGCGCGTATATATACGCGCGCGCTCGCACGTAATGCATAATAACTAGTTTGCGCGTAGAGCCGACGCCGGGAAAATGAGCCGAGCCCAAGAAGCTCGTCTCGCGCACGCGCGCGTAGCTCAGCAGTCGTTAACAGCGTATACCTTTCCTCGAAACGCCGATGATCCTTGCGCTTGATTTCAGGCTCGCGTATAGTTATTTATACATATACATTTACTTATGTACGTATGCACGGCTGTATGTGTGTGTTTGTGTGTATGTGGGTACAAGGCTCATTGATACGCACTAGACACGCGCGAATGTATTTATATCCGAGCGTCGGAAAGGAATTATCGAACGCGCGCAAAATTATGATGGCGATTTTGCATTTAACGAGCAGGCGTATATATATATGCAAGTGCGCCCTCTTTCTCTTGCGAGAGAGCGCGATGATCTGCTTTTCTAACGGTATAAGGACGGGACGCCTCATCGGTTGCGCTCGCGCGATGCGCTTTGGGAGTAAACGAGAGGACGTAGACTTCTCTTCTTCTTCCTCCATGTTCTCTCTGGGCCAGAGAGCAGGAGAAAGAGCGAACGAATCACAAGGGCGTGCGCGGAGTAATAAGAGCCGAGAGAAAGAGAGGCTCTTCTTCTCTCTTTTTGCCGAGCAAATAGAGATTGCGCTTGCGAGCGTGCAAAGGACTGTGATATACCCGGGTGCGACTATTAGCGTGTGTGCGCCGTTCGCGTGTCGTCCCGCCATTACGTCGGCTCGTTTGACTGTGCGCGCGCAGCCTCCTACGCTCTTCTGCACTTGATCTTGGCATTGCATGTATGTGTGTGTGTGTGGCTCGGCTATATTAGCCTCGCTCGCAAGCAAGAGACACACGGGAAATTGTCGATTTCGCGAATGCTTCGCGCCTTTTGTTTTTGCCGCGCGCGCGCGTAGCGTCTGTGACTTGGCTTCTTTCGCGCACGCGCAAACTGCTTTCGTAGAACGATGCAGTTTTTCTTTTTTTTCTTTTTTTCTTAAATTGTAATGAACCGCCGCGCCAAAGTTACCTGTGCGGTCTGTAATTTTGTCCAGCACAAGTTTTATAGGCTATTGTATTATTATATATATTAATGTAGAAAAATACAGAAGATGAGAATAGCTAAAATATTACCGTCATTATGATATGTTATTGCGAATGTAATTATTAATAAGAGAAAAATGTTGTTGTAGACATATGAAATGCGGATACATTTGCTCCTATATCCAAGATACTTAACAATTTTCTAAATTAATTTTTTTTAATTACAAATTTTAAAAATATTATTCTACAATTTCATCCTAGAAATTCGTAATGACAAAAATAAATCCTATTTTATTAAACAACCATAAAACAGTCCTTGAACATTTCACAGTACACTCTGCGATGGAAAATCACGAAAATTAATCCTATTCCTATAATAACCCAACGTTTACAGCATTTAAAAATCTAAAAAAAAGATTCTTCTTGTATACGCGAACTTTCAATTTCCAGTGGCCCCTCAGCATCGTATCATATTATACGACCGTGCAATTCACACTGCTCATTACGGCTTAGCAGGAAGGCTGCAGAACTTGCGTGCTCCGGATTAACGGAGAATCGTGCCATCGTCGTTGTCGTCACGCGAGAGACGATAATCGTTCGACCGATTGGCGAGATCGTTGTGAGTACTCGTGCTGACAGATTCGTCTCCACTCCAACGATCGCTTGCTCGCGCATAATGCACCTGCGCGCGCTGCCTGAGAGATTTATCTTCTCGATACGTAATGCCAGTATGCGAATAGAACGTGATGCTTTACACGCGTGCGGTACTGATGGTCTATTCAACGTAGTGGTGACGGTGTAGACTGGCTCGGAGTGAGTTGTTTAGATCGGAGATATACAAGAAATGATTTTTCTTTGTTAAGGATTTTGCATATAGGATCCGCGATGTGAATATGTAAATAAATTTAACTTTATATATATATAACTAAATAAATTATATTTATAGCTATCTTTTTTTGTTCCATGATTTACCGGTTGAAAGTGCTCTTATTATTTATGAACGACATCCATCTCGAAATGTTTTTTACCGTGGTAGCGAGAGAGAGAGAGAGAGAAAGAAAAAAAATATATTTATCTTAATATTTCATATTCAAATACCGTTTGAACTTTTTGTACATCAGTCGTTTAAATGGTAGCGGACCGCAACCGGACAGTTGAAGCTACGCGCGCGCGAGTGATAAAAAGTGAAGTAAGAAAAAAGCAGCACCGGCGCGCACGAATTTACGATCCAGTTGCATAAGTGTCGTTCAAAATAATTCCCCACCCGGGTCATAAATACAACTCGCGGCCATTTAGCATATACGTATCAATAAAGATAGGAAATAGCAGCATGCGCAGCTGGCTGGAGTGAGGATCGCCGCGCGTATATAATGGCCTGGCGCTACCGAAAAAAAGATCTTGCGCTGCAGCAACCGCAAGTTTACTATCGCGTCGAGGCATCCACGCGCGTCGTGCAATCGCATCTGCCGGTAGCAGCAGCAGCTCTAGCTGAATTGGAAAAAATCCCCAGCTCCTCGTCGTCGTTGTCGTCGTCGTCGCTTAAATGCCTCGCGTTCGCGGGAGATCGAATAATACCCAGTCGAGGGGTTTCCCCTCCGTGCTCGCGCGCGCGCCTACGTGTAACGGTACGCCGCATCCCAGCGCGTCCAGTTTAATTTACGAGTCCCACAAGCGACTAGCTGCTTGCGCGCGCACACACGCGCGCGGACACATTTGTTCGCGGTAAAAGTTCCATTAGGAAAAGGAGCAATTTCCTTCGCTAGCGGGGCCGCCTTCCGATTGTGTGTATGCCTACCGTATCCCTAGCGAAATCGCATGCACACACACACACACATTCTCGTATAGCTCGCGCAAATAAAAGGAAATTTCGCGGAGAGTGTATCTATGTATATATATATATGTACGCGAAGGAGGATATACATCGGTTGCGCGCTCGCGAACGCGGGGCTCCGATTAGCATCGGGGATCGTGCTGACCCACTTGCCGGCCGCCACGCGAGTATACTGCGGCCCACGCAAGGCCGCCGCCGCTGCTGCTGCTGCTGCTGCTGTGTGTGTATATGTGTACGCGGTGAGGAGCAACGACACATCCTTCCTCTCCCGATCTCTTATATACACACCGGTTTAGGTGCCGCCGCCGCTGCTGCTGCTGCTCAATTGCTCAGTTTACTGCCCCGGTGCAGCTGCTATAAATATATACGAATAGGGGGATTAATGCGAGCTGTATGCTAAAAATAGATGCACACGCGCGAAGAGAGTGGGGTGAGCTTTGTTTGTGCGCGTCCATTGAAAGTTTTCGCCATGGTCAGGATGGTACTGCGCGCCGTGGACGACGGCACAATGGAGGCAAACTATTCGAGCGATAAAGTATCGAGGCGTTGCACTCGCTCTGCGCGTTCTGCAACACTGCGCCGCCGCCCTGGAGGATTATCTAATTGTATCTGTATTCGCTCGCGCGGAGATATAAATATTGGAAAATACCGGGGAGATATGTTTATTCCGGACGATTCATATTGCGAAATAGCTGGGATGCGATATTCCGTAACAGGCATGTACAAGCGTATAATAATGTTGCGCCGAATGGAAACGCAGAGTTTATTTTCCGATTGTTTGCTTTTAAAAATGTAGATGTTGTTTGTTTGTGGGTGTGTGGGTTATTTGGCCGATCATTGTTACTTTAATGTTAATTAGGCTATGATGAAAAATCGACTATGTAAGGTAAATAGCGAGTATAATTAGGTCGATGAATATTGTACATGCGATGAAGTTACGTTTTTTTTCAAGCTATATAATAAGTACGCGAAGAGAACAATAATACATTACACAACCGTCATGCGGCACCGTTTTCTAACCGGCCCAATCAGCGTATATATCACAATATGTATACTGATTATATCTCGATCTCCATTAAATTACGCTAATCAGCGTTCGAAATTTGCGCGAATCACCGTCAAAATGTCCACATCACGCCAAAAAAACTCCCTTCTTACATTGAAAAATAAAGAAACCTTGAAAAACTCGCTTAGTAAGTACGACAATGCCAGTAAATCAAAACCAAGCGTGAAAGCATTGCGCCCACGCCCGACTGATAATCGAAAACGTAATCTCGTCTTATCCTTGAAAGAAAAACGAAAGTCGAAAGCCTTTCGACCATGATCGTAGCCCGTCAACGCACCGGCGCAAAAGAGAAGGTGATGATGACGAGCACGCGTATGCATAGATATACACACTGGAATACGTAACGCGTACGCTCCGTTAATTAGGACTAGCTACATATATCGTATATACTCTCTTTGTTCGCGGAAGTACGAGGCGCATTTTTCGAACGACTATTCGCGTATATACGTGTATGTATATGTATATATACGCATATACGCATCGGAGCGATCTATCGTTTCCGATCCGAGATCGCGATATCGGCGAGTCGCGACAGCGTGCAGGAAAAGCCACGGATGACGTGTATACTTAACGGAATCGCGGTTGGGGATCAAAGCCCCTCTGGTCTAGTCTCGAATGCTAATGTCCACGTGTATCGTGATTTTCTCTCTTGCTCTGCTCCCCATGTATCTCTCTCTCGCACGCGCGCGCACTCGTATAAGACAGCGGCGTTGCGCTAGCTTGTTCCGTTTGCTTTTTCGCTCTTTCTCTGCTCTGTGTCTGCATGCCCGTCTATGCCCCCTTCGTGCGCGATTGTTCTTTCGTGCTGGACGTCGCTGGTTTTGTCCTTCCTCGCGACTGGATCTATATGAAGGAAGTGTAGGAATGATTTCAAACTCTGATTGCAGTCAACGAATGTTGAAGTAAAATATTAACTTGTGTTGGTAGTTTGTCGTAACGGAGGTTAACGATTCTTTGGTTCGATAAGAATCACAGATAATATATCCGTTGAAATAACAATCTAGCAGTATATGAAAACATCCGAAAAAATATCAGGCTGTTTTTGTAGATATTATTACTCATACACTTTTTTAAAAGTGAAATTAAGTGAAAACGCAGTGAAAAAAGGCCGATAAAACATTTTAATCGCATTAATAAAAAAGACTTACCTCATCGCCGGAAATTAAGCAAAAATTGGTATAATTTAAATTGAAACACACGAAAAACGTGTACGTTAATATAGCCCGACATAATTCACTTGCCTCTAATTCAAACAAGCCTGTCAGAACAAGTGATCTTTTTTTTCTCAACCAAGTTCTGGTGTAATAATTATTCACCAGCTCACCACGTTGACATACAAAGGCCCCCAAAGTCTCAACGTAAGGATTTTTTCGACCTATATGTAAATTCTACCGGCAACAACAACAAAAACAACAAGCCTCGAGATAACATTCGAACGAAGCGTCAACGCGAGGATTCTCCTGCTCTTTTTCCAGAAAGCAGCGTAATCCAAAGATAAACATCGCTCCTTTTTCAGAGGCATGCGCCTTCTCCTCCCCCCGCGATCGCTGCGGCAATTCGCACCCACTTACGGTCACGCTCGCGCGAACGAGCTATCGCACGAAGGTTAAGCTGAAATATCTAACAGTACCTACATCCTACAGCTCGGATTGCTACAAATGCGCGCGTGCGAGTGCTGCGTTCGTGTATACACCGCGGGCAGTGGTACACATCGGCACGCTTAATAACGCTTACATAAGCCCTCTCTCATTTCCACACCCACTTATATGTATACCAACCGCTCATCCTCGCCGCTGCTTTCGCCTTTGGTCATTCGTTTTCCTCTCTGCTCTCTCTCTCTTTCTCTTTTTCCTGCAGCTCTACTCAATGGCTACCGGCTGCCTCTTCCCAACATTCTCTTCCGTGCTCCCGTTTGCTTTTCTCTCTCTCTCTCACTCCTCTGCGCTTCTCCTTCGCTATGTAGCCGATGCTGCTGCTGCTGCATCTTCGTTCGCCGGTTATGCTAATCCCGCGCGCTGAGGACTAAAATCGCCAGCCAGCCGTTTACGAGGGAAAGAGGGACGCGCACGCGCGTTGCAGGCTTTTTCACGCGTAGAATGTTAATGCCGGTGCGTGCGGTGTTTTTTTCTCTCTCTCTCTCGTCTTTGCCCGAGCGCCTAGGATTTTCCATATGATGTTGATAAATTGTTTTCGAGCGGCTCTCTCGCTGCCTCTGCTCTCCTATGCGAGGCTGATGTATGCTCTGTGCCACTTGTCGGCACGGTTATTTTCAATTTGGCCGGTAAACGGTGAATATACACACCTTGCAAATTACCTTGATCTTGTTAAACTAATTTGATAAATGGGATGAAAAATCTTATGGATTAGATTATCCTTGTGTATATAATATATTTATTCGAGCTTCACGCGTTCAGTAAAACGAGTTATATCAAATGAGCTCGATGAGAAATCGTACGGCTCGTCTCATTCGACACGTTATATATAGACGGTAAACCGCGAGTAGAGAACACGATCGAAGAAAAGAGTCCCGGAAACGCGAGGGGCACGAAAAGGAATTAGGGGTGGCTATTCGAAAACGTAGCGGCGCACGCTAATATCCGGCTAATAATCTTATCCACGCCGGTGCCCCGTTGCTCAGCTAGAATTCATTGCACGATTCGAAATGAACACGCTCGCCGCTATCATTGTTCCTCCTCCTCCTCGCTCCGAGCGATAAGCATCCCCGATCGGGACGCTGCCCCCTCGCGGAGAGCGGGAAAATAAGGATCCGATAAACGGGGAGTATGGCTCGCCTCGGCCGATTAGACAATCCGCGCGCATCGTCTTTGTCGTAGCGCAGAGTCCTCGCGAATTTGCCGTAAGCATGTGCACATGCAGCTTCCGGTACTTTTCCCTCTGCAGCGCATGCAGCGTGCGACCTTCGCTCCCTCCCGGCCTATCCGCCATTTATCTCTCCCCCGTTGGTGCGCGTGTCCTCGCTGCCGTTACTCTCCCTTGTTCTCCGGGGGGGCCCCATTTACCGAATGACGACCGTTCGGGGCTGCACATCGTGAATCTCGATTTCCCCGTTCCCTCGCTGTGTTTTCTTTCTTTCCGTGCGATGCTGCTGCTGCTGCCGCTCGGTGCATCGGGGGAAATCCATCGCGTCCGCGCGCTCCATAGGAGATTTCCGTTAGTCCGGCACTATCCGCGCGGATCGCGCCCCAAGTCCGTTGCTCCGTTGCGACTGCGCGAAATCTGCTAATTTTAACGTGCCCTCCCGCCTTCGCGCTCTCCTTAACCCCTCGTGCGCGCTTTATTTTACTCGAGCCGCACGAATTTTCGTGCGCGCCTCGGGATTTGGCGCAACGGCACCGACGCCGAGCTGAATTTATGTCGCATAAGCACAATGCCTAATCTGATTGAACCATTAGCGAGTCTCTCTCTTTCTCTCTCTCTCTCTCTCTCTCTCTCGCCTCGCGCCCGATCCGAAGCCCTTTTTTCTATCGCGAGAGGCCCTGCGGCTGAATGTATGGGCCTTTGTCTGGTGGAAAAATTTGCTAATGTCTTGTGCAGCCGGCGTTGTGGGAGCGCGCGAGCGGGCCGATGAAACGGGAAAAATCTCGGATGGAATCTGGGCCTGCAGGACCGCGGGTGGCGGAATCTAATCGAGTTACGTTCCTAACCTACACTCGACCACGGTTAGAGGTCGAATGTCAACTGCAATGTATTGCGCGATTTAAGTGGAGGGACTTTTAACGCCGAGTCGTGGAGACCAGTGCATCGCTGCAAACAAAAGAATTTTTGTCTTTTTTTTCTACTATCTTGTTTTTGTGTTTTTTTTCAAAAGGGAAAACTTGCATTTAAAGCATTTGTTTTAAATAAAAAAGGAGTGTTATAAAATCATTAAAAAAGTTTAATTTATTATTTATATTACAAAGTTAAATTTTGTGAAATCAACGATGCGTAATAGCGTACTTAATAAAATCGAGATAGTAATATACACTTTCAAATAAATCTGGAATCCCTGTTGCACATGTGTCAAAACCAATACTGAGAACACCGATCACAGTATTATTGTATACGAGAGGACCGCCACTGTCACCCTAAATAACGAAATGGAAACAATGTTGTATTTGTATTACATAACGTCATCCGTTATTCTTTATAGATAAATGATATTATAGTGAGTATTTCATGATAGATTAAAATAAGTTACCACAAAAGTATTAATGCTAAAAAGTATATAAAACCAAACTTTAAGATTAAAATGTTGTTATACCTTTAATTTTAATTTCTATGTAAACTTTCCATTGGTAGAAACGATAATTCTTATTTCTTAACACGCACGTATCAGTATGAATGCCAGAAAATATGACGTAAGTAATTTAAGTGCAAGACACGTAAAATATATAGTACCTGTGTACTTATAATGTACTTACAAAGCATGCACCGTAACCGTACGCTTTGATCGTGCAAATAGTGTGGTTCCTCACGAGGTGCTCATATCCGTACTTGCGATAGTAGGATTTGCAGACATCATTGTATACCGTAGTGACTTTTAGCTTCTGTAAGAATTCAGAATTTTGCTGAGTGTAATCATCTCCCCATCCGGTAAACTGTACTCCAACGCCGCTTTTCACTTCGGTGTCTGGTAACGGAATGGTCGATACTAATTGCGAGAGTTTCACTGCTTCGTCGAGCTTGTAAAAAATTGTTGTTTTTATAAGTATGCTTGTTCGATGTCATATGGACAAATTATTTTTATTAAAAAAATTGAGTGATACCAATTTTGAAATAGAAAATGATATATCACAATACTTGGAAAACACATAAATAATTCAACTTGTTTATAAGTATGCAGTCAACTGAGTTAAAACAGTATAAGTAAAAGTAAAACAATCTTTATCTTTAAAATTATATCATTTTCAAATTAAAAGTAGAACCAAAAATTTATTTTTGCCGCATAAATTTATATTTAATCAACAATTCCCAAAAGGCATACGGTAATTTAGTATGCAAAAGTTCAGTGCACAACAAAGTAAATAAACACTAATTGCAGAGTACCATCGATTTCGACGGTATATGCAGGAAAATGTAAATCTCACCATTACAACGGCAATATCGTGATCGTAGACATCTTTGGCCTCCCCGTCGAAGGGCGGATAGGCGAGTGCCTTTTGCACCCTGTAGACGCCGTCCGACTGGCTTCGACTATTGCTCCCCACGACGACGGTGAGATTCTCGTAGCCGGTGTCGACGCAATGATAGGCGGTGAGCACGTGTCGCACGGTGATAAGGACGCCCCCGCAGTCATGTTGCCCGTCCCGACGCAGCGACACCATGTACGGGAACTCGCCAGGCTCGGCCTGCGCGCCGCCGTATATCCTGTTCTTCTTCGCCGATATCCCGTAGATACCTGCGACAATGCACACCTATAGACACACACACACACACACATATGCACAGACTCGGGAACTACTCGCGTGGATTTCTTCGGCTGGCTCGGGGAAGGTGCGATCGAGGCGATTTTACACGTTTTCGATCTGTCGCTTGCGATAAAGCAGTGTTATACCAGCACCGAGAGCTGGAACTTTGTGTCGGCTTATCTCGGCTGCGAATAACTATTTGCACGGCCTCTATACATATATATCTAATTTCATCGACAAGTTAGATACATTGTAGCCGATCGGAGAATTATTTACTGGCTTATTATGCCATCATAAATGCCGAACAAATATAAGATAAATATAGTATGTGGCTTTTCCTACGTAATAATAAAAATGGTAACAAACCTGTTAATGCACAAAGATAGGTGAGAAATATTATGAAAAATATAGTTTGGTACTTCATGATTATGCCCGCGTCGGTGTACTGGGTTACGTTAAATGTGCACGAACACTATATAGTGGTTAAGCTCTGAGAAAGATTTTATTCGTATCAGTATTCAAATACAAGTGCGTATCTTATTTATGCTCATATGTTCACATTCCATATCACATGTATTATATTGATTGGAGCATAATCAAAGCAAACACAAGGACAAAAGATATCTATTATTCGTTATTAATGCGCAGAGCTTGAATAAACTTTGAACACGCGTAAGATTTAAAAATAATATATATAGTATGTACATTTTTTTTTCAAGTTTAATGAACTTCAACTAAATTTATTATTATGATGTTAGAAAAATGTCTTCTTTTAATGTTATCTTAATAAACTTATATTTAATAGAAAAATAAGCAATCTGAATGAGACGAATTAAATACAGAAACGTTGCACCCAGATGTATTCAAGTGATATCACATTTTCTTTGTACAAAATAAGTCGATGATGTAAATTAATGAGAGATTTCGAATCACTGACCTTGATATAAATACGTAAATTACATTTCAGAAAAGATGCTCAAAGTCTCGCGATTGCACTAATGCGATATATTTAGCTTGTAGAAAATCGGACCATAAAATTCAAGTTTCACATTATGAAAATTTTAATTTATTAAAATAAACTTTGACAAAATAAGAAAATATCTAGCGGTACCTGCAGGAATAATGCTAAATAGTGACTTCTTAGCACATGTAATGTTCATCTCAATCAAACGAATTCCGCGCTGTTCAACACTAAGGAGCAGATTGCTTACCACGTTTATATAAGTTAAATTAATCCGGAAAATGATTCCGTAGAGAATAATCTTCTCCGTGGAATTTCAGAGAACGTAAGAACCAAAACGATTGGAGATGTGCAAAAACGTCGAAAAAGGATAGATGATCCTTGGGAGCAGGCTAAGCGCACCTAAGCTCCAGAGCATTTTTTCTCTCTCCCTTCTTTTTGCCCGTCGCATCTTGCGCGCTTCTGCTTTTCCTCGAAGACGCGCAAGTCAGACGCGCGCCCGCTAATAATTATTATGAGCGGTGCTTTATCCCTAATCTCGTCGTTACATCGGGTTCACTTAGCTGCAACGGTATAACTCGGCGCGTCTGTGCGATCGTCTTCTTTCTTTCGCTCCTAACGCAGTCCGCGATGATGCGATGTTCGCTGCATATATGTATGCACAAGCTGCTCTCGAAACTGTGACAGAGCTGCGCGTGCGCGCGGCAATTTTTCGCGCGCCCGTTTCAGACTTGCTCTTTTTAACGCGTGAAAATTAAAACGCCAGCGAGCGCGTTTAATTCCTGAACGCGCATCGCGGCGTATGTTTAATTGGCCCGCAGGCGCTGGGATACTACTAACTGTATCGAGTTACGGCAAAAGTATGGGTTTATAAGAAAATTGCATGAAAAAAAACCAAGTTTTTGTATGTACTTTTAATAATATACAATTACATACGGTTACGTTGAAAATTCAAAACTCGATGCATTCAAGCAAATTACTGTAGAAGCTTTTATAATAAATTCTGATTTATTACAAACAAGAAGTTGTGTATGAAAAAAAAAGAAAATACATTGAGGAAGATAACTGTTTCGAAACTAACCAATAATAAGCATTATTATTTTAGGGAGTAATTTTCACCTTTTTTAATAAATGTACTACATACTCATGAATCATGATCAAATTTTTAGTTATGAAATAATTAATGCATCTATTTTGAAAAAATTAACACGAAAACTTGTGACACAGAAATTGAATATAAGATGCAAATTATACGTTGCTGTTTACACAAATATATGCCTTCGTATGCCGATATACCAGAGCGTTAATTACAAATATTATTTAATCACAATGACTTTTTATCAGACAATCTTGTTCTATCAGATGCGAGATAAGACGTGAAACAATGTATTGAAAATTATATTAACCCATAAACTTTGATGACCACTCAAGCGTGTTTAAAAACCGTTCTCACGTTAAACTATACGTATATGTGCATATCTATCCTCAAAAGCAGGCTAATCTACAATTAATGCACTCCGATAAGTAAGAAGCTGCGCACTCTTCACAAGCGCGCAATGCATCTCTGTACGCTCGCGCGCGCTCACGGCTACACAGTCCCTATAGATAAACATAAATTCTCATATAGTACATATATATATACAACATGCATGTGCAGGAGGTATCGAAATATACACACAAAAGTAAAGGGTTGCACGCTTCTCTCATTCTCTTTGCTCGCAGGCGCGCAGGCTTAACGCCGATCTTAATTGCAGCCGCATGCAAATACATCCGGCGCGTGTGCGAATATACTCTGGACCTCGCGCGCTCGCAGCAATTATCGCGCACGCGCGTATTTGCGCTTCTCTCCTCTCCATTCATCGTCTACTCGCGGCCTTTAATGATCCCGCGCGCATGCGCGAGCGCGTGTACTTTCGGAAGGCCGCGGAATTTTATCGGCACATCTTATCGCTCGTTGCGTTTTCTAATTAAAGGCAATTTCGCGCGCGTGCGCGTAGAGCCAACTCCATTGATGCAGCTGCTAAGTGCGACGAGACTCGCCGCGTAGTAGACCGAACAAAGGGTCGTATGATCAATCGTCTCGTTGTGCTGTGTATAGGTGCGATTGTCTGTTTGGCCGAGCGGATGGCTGGTTGCTGTAAAACAGGAGAGCAGAGCCGTACGTGAGGAGTAGCAGTTAAACGAACATTGTTGAATCTTGATTATTGGTATTTCGTTTCAGAGAACATGACTCACCTTGACACACATTTCTAGCCGTATACATATATATTCAAAATCTTTATAATGTATAAAACGTGTTTTACTTCTTATCGGCAATGACTATACCTGTATCCACGGCGTATGCAGAAGCAAGTTCTACAATTAGGTAAAAGAAAGATCAACAATTTAGCTTAATTATGACAGTGGATCTCGAGCGCCAGGTTGATTGAATGACACGGCGGCTAATGAAAACGTCGGAATAAAAAGAAGCGGTGTGAAACTTCACACAGAAGTAAAGACACACAACGCGAAGAAAGTATATAGCGCATTCCGCACGGTGCTGCGAACAAAAAGCGGTAGAATGCCTCGCAGTATTACGCGCGCGCGTTCGCGGTAATGGATCGAGAGATACACAAGGACGCAAGCGAGTAGAAGAAAAGAAACGCGCGCAGGAGCTGGCGCCTGAGGCACGTGCGGTGTACGCATCGCAAAAACGCGCATTGATGGCGTATTTATTTGACATCGCGGAGCAAGACAAGTGAACGCGGGCAATCGAGCAAAATTGATTCGTTAACAAAGTGCCAAGCGATTTTTCTTCGTCGCGCAAGCATATCTAATACTGTGGTAGAGAAAAAAAAACTTCCCGCGGGACGGACGTTGGCCAACTGAACGGACGAGCAAACGGATGTTCGCGGTAATTAATTTCTTGAAGAAAAGCGGAAAGGGAAAAAGTTGAGAAATAAAGAGGTAGTTTCACTTTGGGGGGCATGCGCGATATGTACGTGTATGATTTTAAACTGCCTTATTGATAAGACTAATAATGACCGTTGAGTGTAATTATTGGGAAATCCCTTCGTTTTATTTTAGGATTATTAAAGCAGTTTGAAGAAATAGAAATAAGATTACGTGCGGTATTATTCATGATATGGTAATAATTGGTGACTTCATTATTACGCATTCAATAGTATTTAGCTTGTTTTTCTGGTATAAGATTGAAATCAAGAAGGAATGTTTTTACGATTCCAAAAAGAAACTTCGAATAAAGATATTAAAAAAGACTTTTAAAAAAATAAATAAATTTTGTATAGTACTAAAGTAGTTCATTCTTTATAAATTAAAACTGTTATTACTGCTAAAACTCGGGTACATTAATTATCATTTATAAATGCAAAAGATTACTCGTTTCAAAACAAATTTATCGCATGTTTCAATCGCAACTACTGTAATTTTTTCATGATAAGGTAGAATATCGCTGTATTTTAAAAATATATCAAGTAAACAATTCTACTTAGTGACTTGATAAGGATTCAGCTTTTGCAACAAAACTAACTGTCAAATAAAACTTTTATCACAATAATATTGTAAAATCTGCATAATACGGATACGTTTGACATTTAGTTAACGATTTTACGATTTTTTAAATATTGTTACTACAATTCCTGAGCAAATGTCTTTTATGTTATTACAAAAATATGTATTATCTAATCAAAAGATCATCAGTCAGAATTCTACTAAAGTGCGATAAATTGTTTATCCCCATAGTTCCAGTTACACGATACTTTCATTTTTAATCCTATCAATAATTCAACGAATGGTCTCGGCCATTTATGTGTTGCGGATACCTTTTATGACGTAGGGCGTTCAAGTAGGAACGAAATGTTGAATAGCTTACAATGCAGTTGAACTGGTATCGGATGCTAACGTCTTTAACTTATTTATTTCAATTTTCTCACCTATTCAGGTATACGAATAATATAATTTAAATTTTGAATTGACTATTCAAAAACATTTATATTACGTCTTCAAAATACTCAGTATATTATAAAACAACGCGGAAACAGTTTTCATTGCTTGAAATTATTATTTATTTATAATTTTTCTTGTATACCGAATTAATATTAATGATATTCAAATGATAAATTAAAGAATTTGTTTTATTTTGCCTTATTGTGCAATAGTTTATTTTTCATAACTTTATTAAGATAATTTGAACGAAATCAGTCTAAAAAATATAAAAACGCGACTTTTCTCTAGATATTAACTTGTGATAAGATAAAATATTTTTTATTAAATATCAACCTTGAATTTACGATATAAAATCAGGAACTCAGTTACTAAAGCACATTTCAATCATGTCGAAAGTACTACTGTTAAGTCTCGCTGTGTTAATATCACAATGTATCGTACACGCAGAAGAAAAAGAAGAACCAAAATGGTGGGAAAATAATATTATTTATCAAGTGTATCCGCGAAGTTTCAAAGACAGCAATGGCGATGGAATTGGTGATCTTAAGGGTATAGCTAGTAAACTTGAACATATACGTGATACCGGGGCTAGTGCCTTATGGCTTTCGCCAATATACGCTAGTCCACAAGTAGATTTTGGCTATGACATCTCCAATTTCACTGATATCGATCCAAATTATGGGACGCTCAAGGATTTTGATAATCTAGTTGCTAAAGCCAAAGCATTAGGTTTAAAAGTTTTATTAGATTTGGTACCAAACCATAGTTCAGATCAGCACGAATGGTTTAAGAAAAGTGTGAAGCGTATTAAACCCTACGACAACTACTACGTTTGGAGAGATGCAAAGATAGGAGCTAACGGCGAAAAATTACCACCAAACAATTGGATCTCTATTTTTTCGGGACCTGCTTGGACATGGAATGAAGAACGTAAGCAATTTTATTATCATCAGTTCGTCAGCGCTCAACCAGATTTGAATTACCGCGATCCCACTCTTCGTAAAGAAATGGAGAACGTCATCACATTCTGGTTAGACAGAGGTGTCGATGGTTTCCGTATCGATGCCATAATTCATCTGTTTGAAGATGAGAAATTGCGCGACGAACCGCTTTCTCACAGACCTGGAGTTTTGCCAGATGACTACGATTATCTCATACACTTGTACACGAAGGACCAGGATGAAATTTATGAATTGACAAGTAGCTGGCGTAAACTGATGGATAGGCACTCCGAAACTCATAAAGGAAATAAGAAATACGCGATTGTGGAGGCTGGATCACCGATTCCTTTGATGATGAGGTACTACACAGTTGGCGTGGATCCATTCAATTTCATGTTTATAGCAAGTTTGAATAACAACTCACGTCCATCAGATTACGTACGTGAGATTGAAACTTGGATGAATAACATGCCGAATGGGAACAGCGCCAATTGGGTCATTGGAAACCACGACAATAAGAGAGTCGCCTCTAGATTTGGTTACAACAGTAATAGGGCGGATCAGTTATCAATGTTAGCAACTATATTACCTGGAATAACAGTCATTTACAATGGAGACGAAATCGGTATGGTAGATCGGCCTATGACTTTTGAGGAAACGGTCGACCCAGCAGGTTGCAATGCAGGTAGAGACAGGTATGAATCAAAATCGCGAGATCCTGCGAGAACACCTTTCCAGTGGGACAATACAACCAGCGCTGGATTTTCTACAAATCCGAAAACGTGGCTGCCAGTTCACGAAAATTACAAGACTCTTAATTTAGCTACTGAAAAGATAACTGCTACCTCTCATTTTAAAGTTTTTCAAACACTTGCAAAGCTTAAAAAATCTCTGATTGTCAGCACCGGCCACCTCGAGATTAGTACAGATAAAGATGATAATGTGCTCGCAGTTGTTAGAAGATTGCCTCATCATACACCTGTCGTATTGTTAATTAATATTTCCGAAAAGGACGTCAAATTAGATCTTAGACCTTGGTGCCATGTACCTGATTCAATGCGTATCCATGTTGCAAGTGTAAAATCGGGATTAAAACCACAAACTGTTAAAACCGGTGAGTTTTTGCTTCCTGCTGCAGCTTCAGTAGTTTTAACAGGAGAAACTGTGATGTGATGTATTGCTTTATAAATTATTAATATACAAAAATTGTAATTGTTGGAATCAATTTAAAATATATTATGTAAAAATAAAATTAAGAAGTATTAAAAGTATGTAGAAGTATGTAAAAATAAAATTAAGAATTATTCCTTACAAAGTTTAAAATTTTTAGAGTTCTTATCTAAATTCCTCAAAATATGGAAACTGTCCGAATCCAGAATAATATCCTAAAAAATCCTTGAAAAATCATTTGAAAACATTTTAACTTGTCGATAACGACCATGTTTCTTAAAAACCTTTATCATTAGAAAATAAAATATCTACTGTCCGATATTTGTTATCGAGGTTAAAGACTTTTACAACTAGACTTCGAAGAACATTTGCGTTAAGAGGTTCCTGATTTTTCGATTATCTATACAACACTAAACAAAACACGCAATACTAAGTTTTTCTGATGGTATCTTTATGTTTTTCAAGATAAATACAATTTATTAAAAATTAATTGCTCTTTTGTTGCACGCTAATAGCATAGTGTCCGAGTAAATATTACGAAAATTAATATTAGAATTGATTTTCTATATTTTTAATCGACTTTACTATCTACTATAATAAAATTGTTATCCCGGGATACAATTATACAATTATTACACCGTTTTAAAAAATCATTGTTGAGCACTAAATAAATAAATTTACCTTGCCAATACGTTAAGAGTTTTTGTTGTACAACATTTAAATGTCGTATTTCAAAAAGATACAGATAAACTTTTATTTCTTTTCTTAGCAGTTCTCATTTTTTCGCAATATATAAATAGTAGACGAAAAACATGTTAAAAGTATGTTTTTAGATATTAAGTAAAATTCTATACTCAGTATAACTTTAACACATCTCCACTAAGAATAAAATTTAGTAAAAATTACTATAATGACTCGTGAAGCCACTACATACTGTAAAGACCCAAAAAATTACCATATTTTACAGTAAATTTTACAATATAGTATAATATAGTAATTTTTGCTACACTTTTTCCTCAGTGTCTATATTAAAATGTATTCGACATAAAAATCGATTTAATTTAAACAAATACTTAACACTACGATTTATATAAGTCGCGCTTGAAACTAGAAGCAGATCTGAAGTATGTAGGAAGGAATTAAAGTTTAGCATTTTTTCAAAGCAATTGAAACGCAGGTCATTAAAATTTTGCCTCCCAGTCAAAAATAATAAATCTCGTAGGAACTCCTCCTTCTGATAGGCAACTATGAGCATCGCACTTCTCACACAAAGCAGGTATGTGGTAATGAGTAGTGATAGCAGATCGTACATCAGCGGAATCACTGGCTGCGTTCCGCGATTTTCTAATCGCTATACGTAGAGAGCAGCACGCTAAAAGTCCATTCCGAGCACAAGACACGCGTGTGCACGAGAAACTGCAGCAGATCGGCCGATCTAATTAATATTCCGCGAAGAAGCGCGTTGTCCGCGCAGCTGTTCCTCCTAACGATCGGTTATTCTCGGGAGAGGAGAGCTCGCCACAAGTGAAACGAGATTACGCGCTCACGCACGCACGCCGCACAATTACAGAAATCGACGCGATGCCGCAGCGCCAATGTTTACATTTACCCCTTTTGCCCGACGCATTAAAAATCCGCCGCGTACACACGTGCTTGCCATTAAAAGGCAATAAAACACCGACGCGCTCACACACGCGGATAATTGAGGTTTTAGTGGCTGTTGCGTCGCGGATGTGGCGATTAGCGACGCGGCGGCAAATCGACAAGCGTAAGGACACGCGTTGAACTTTATGCGTCGTTAAAAAGTCCTGACTACAAGAGTGTCGTCATTTTCGCGTTTACAGTATCAATTGATTACAAGATAAGCCCAATCTTAATAATATTTAACAGTGCCTTCTATCATTCCTTGCTCGTGGCTTGTGTAGTTCTTCGTGTTTCACTAGCTGGCTGATAATTTTTTTGTTAATTTAATCACATTTTAAATTACATGTGTAATTGAACATTAACATTACGGTAGTCAAAATTGAAATTAATGAGCGTATTAAAGAAATCTCGGCCAATCGCATGTTAGTTGAAGATTAATTCGCTAAAAATTAAAACCCATATCCAACTTTTCAATTTGGGATGCAATTAAAGTCTAATTGATCATTGAATATTGATAATGACGTTTATTGATAGAGGCAATTTGCATGTAAAAATAGTAATAATAAAGTTTGAAATTCCCGTTACGTTCAGCAAATCGTCTGCGTCGGCTCACATTGTCTATTTTCCTGGGATATCAATGCAGGCATGTATTGGCTGATATCTGACGAAAATCACGTAAGCTGGAATTCCAATCGATCGCGAATTACAGCAGCCGATCGTCCCGAAACTGTACTCCAAAAACGGAATTCTTCCTGGAACAGTTTATTCTAGCGGATGCCGAAGAGCGGAATAAACGCGGTAATGGGCTAGTAGTGGCTCGGGCCCTTAATGCAGCCCGATTCATAACCCTTTTCAGGCGCAATAAGCGGGACGAATCGATACACACAGCGAAACGCTGAGAGTTCTTGGCGCGCGCGGTGCAAACCGTAGCCGATTCTAATCGGGATAATGCAGCTGAATAATTCTTCTCCCCTCCCCCCTTCCCCTCCCACTCACTATGCCTCTTCTCTCCCTCGCTGTCCGTGCGTAATGCGTATTTGCGGCGATATCGCCGAAGCATCTTCGCGGGCGCGCATAACGGTTGCCGCAATGCATATCCGCCCGGCGGGCCGCTGAATTATGAAATCGGATGCTCCGCGCGTGCACCGCGAGATAATGATAATAATAAGCCGTAGTAAGCCGCGTGGTTGGAATCGCACTTTTGCCGTGTGTGATGCACGCGCGGAGGCCGGAGAGGAGACGCGAAAGTGCGCGAATTTCCTTGCATCTAGCGGTTTTTCGTCCAGCTCGATTTTACCTGCTTGCGGAAGCACGAAAATTCACGGAGATGGGTGAGTGTAGCGGCAGGAGCCTGGAACAAATTCATCTAATCAATTCGTATTATGAGGGCGAAGATTAAGATTCACTTAGCCGTGAGAAGGTGATTAGAAAATCGCAAGTATGTGTTTGCGTCTATATAGCCTTTGAAAAATGGAACTGAGAAAGAAGCTCAGGGAGCTGAGTGTTTTTGTGTAACGTAGCGTGTAATTGCTAATGAATAAACGGATAAGCTGAAAATATAAGCCCTCATACTTATCGTGAGTATTATACTAATTAACAAGTGTGTATACCTTGCAGTTTATCATTTCCATCATTTATCGCGTGCAAAAATATTTGTTATTCAAAATGTTTATTGCTTGACTTAAATGAATATGGAATAATCCAAATAGTTTAAATAATTTACACAGAACTAAATAAAAATATGTTTTTATATATTTCAGAAAATTCAGCTTATGTATTATTAAAGTTATACCGTAAGCTTTTATACAAAATAACGCAAAGCAAATGTTTCTTTTTAAAAAAGAAGATTCTACTGAACATCATTAGCGAAAACTACAGTGTTACATTCGTTACTCCACAACTTCTCACTTCCATTTTCTCTCCCTAGCCGCACTGATTTCCCAATTTTCCAAAACCACAGCCACACGACTCGGAAGTAAAGGCAAACAGCTCGACGTAACTCGCAGGGCGTAATTTCACAGCCACGAGCGCGCGTGTTGTTACAATTAGCTCGTAGCGCGTCCGACTCCACGGTCATCTCGTAGGTACAATCAGGCGTGCGCTCCGAAAGAAAGAGAGGCCGCCGTGTTGATACGCGTTTACTAAAAAATAAATCATAATAATCGCCGGCAGAGAAGCGGAAGATGTGGAAGCGGAGATTTATCGTCATTAACGGGAGCTTTATATATATAAACACAGCTCTTCGCGGTGCTACTCCCGTAGCCGAGCGCGTCCGTTCCATTTCTCGAGGGCGCGCCCCGCCTCAGTTTCTGTTATACAGATGTGTGTATATATGTATATATATATGTGGGTTTCCGTGCGTCGGCTGAGAGATGTAATTACAGACGGGGAATATGTCATCTGGCCAAGCGCGGGTATATACACGAAGTGGCTTGAAAAAACACTAAACTCGGCTAATGCTAACATTACTCGACGTCGCCGGTCGGTTTTTTCTTTGAGCTTTGCTAATTTGCGAAAATCGTCGCATTCAAGGGTCTTAGGAGGTGTCAGACGAAGGGAAAGCAATTAAGTAGTATATAGTTTTATTTTACGACTATTATTTGCAAGTATAATAACATGTATATATGCAGATGTATAAATTTAACACAAATACAGGCAAATAAAAAGTATTATAATGATTACTGACAATTGAGGCTCATATCAAGCGTTAAAATGAAAGCAATAAAATGTCTTTATGCAAATATTGATCTTATTATTCGAAATAGCAGTTTATGCTGTATGCTTGAGGGCAACTATTTTCTATATACGGAATTTGTTTACCAAGCAATTTTCCTCAAAAGCATTAGACATTTGTAGATCAATAGTCTTGTATGTATTTGGATCCATTTGGAGATGGATAGAGGTTGAAATAACATTCCCATGACTACATGTACTGGCGCATAAAAACTATGCCACGATATAACCCGAAGCAGATTTTAATATAAACGATCATGCAGTTCATTTTATATTCAAAGGATTCACGTTCTCAAGTAAATCGGCAAAAGTGCAGAAAGTAGAACTCACGTTGCAGAATTTATTTCATGCAAAAATATACGTCTAAGAATGTAATTTTGACATCTGTAACTGTACTTGTTTAGTTTCAGGTCATCGTTTGGATAATCCGTTTCAAAAATCATTATTTTACATCGCGAGCAATAACAACTTTATCACTTTTGCCACTAAATATATAGTGCCACTAAATTACTTATTTATGGTAGTGCTTTAGTAAATTTTAGAACTATGGTATGTTTGGAATAAAAATATTGTTTAATAATACAAATGATTGTTCATAAATAATTAAATATAAAATATCTTCAAAAATTAGTTCAAATTTGTTTGATTCTGCATTCATATCGGTCTTAATAAGCGACGAAGGCGTCTATTGCACACAGAATCAGTATCATCAACAGAATCTAGAAACCAGTATTTTAGTAGGTTTATCAGATTACCAAGCCTTTACTTTACTAATGACAAAGTACAATCCCAATCTAAGCTATGAGTAATCAATTTATTTACTAAATATTTTGATTATTTTACTGATAAAATTTACAAAACATTTATTTATTCAATAATCTTATTAACACAAATAATTGTTTGTAATATTTTAATAATACAACTTAATCATTATCAGCTGTAAATGAAAGATATAAGGACAAAATGTAATATTATCATATTTTCGAAATCAATCAACGTACAGCATAAAGTGTTCAGATTGAAATGGCATTTCATAGCGTGCGGGTTGCTTCATCCAGTATCCCGTTTAAAAACATTGCATACGGCAGCAAGTGGACATTCCACAGGTGGCCGACACAACAATGGACACGAAGCGAGTGCAGAGCGGTAGAGCACGAGTACCGGTGTATATACCTATACGCGTTACAGTACTACAAATTTCCAAACGTTCATGAGAATTTAGCGGCGGATGACAATGAAAGTAACCGAAACGAATAACCGGTGGCTCAGAGAAGCGCAGCGATCCTTATTAGCTCTTATCAGAAGTGCCGCGAAGCACGGCGAAGGAGAATTATACCGAGCAATCAGCACGTCGCCAGGGACACTTCCGTCGTTGCAATTTACCCATTCAATTGCTCACGTAGAGCTACGCACATATACGCGAGGCGGAAAAAGAAGCGAGGCGGACGAAGCGGTATGGATACGAAGAAAGGGAGAGAGAGAGAAGGAGACGGGGACCGCTATATGAAAGCGAACACGTGTAAGGTCTCCTTCGCGGACATCCACCGGGGATAAAGAGGGAGCAGGAGAGTCGGAGCGCCACAACGTGACTCACGACCTCGAGCTCTGGCGGCGGCAGCGCCTCCCTCGGGGGCATTTTTATCCGCGGGCCAACTAACGTCCACGGGAGTAGCCTCTCCTCATGGCGACGGCCGACTGTGGCGGTGGCGGCGGCGTCGGCGGCGGTAAGTAGTACCGGCCCGCGAGATATGCATCTCCACGATTAGAGGCGCGCGCGCGCTCCCGGGCGCGGACTCTCGTTTGCTGCTTAGACATCGGCGCCCCGAGCTTCCATTCTCCTCTCTCTCTCTCTCTCTCCCTCTCTGCACACACAGAAGCCTCGCGGTCGGCGCGCGACTTTGTTACGGGGTGCGAGAGACTACGCGACTGCTCCTCGCCAGGGAGAAGGATAATGATGGCCGCCGCCGCTGCTGCTGCCGCTGCTACTGCGGAGAATGGAGAGGAGGGAGTGTACCGATAATTGAAACCTCCGATCGACAATCGCAGGAAGTCTGCCAGTCCTGCTCTGCCCCATGCACGATAAGTCGCCGTGCGGATTTAGACGACGCGCTCGGCCGATTAACAAATCGGTTAATGAGACGAGCGAGTCCGCAAGCCGTTGAAATACTCAACTCTAATTGAAGACGGGGAATAATTAATGGCGAAGATACCGATCGAGGCGGGTATTATGGCTATTGCGGAATTCGCGCGATTGTTGCCTTTCTGCCGTATAAGTGCGCAGGCTTCCTTTTTTTTCATCGGGGGGTGAGAATTCCTTTAAGTTGTCGTCAAAGTGATGTTGATGGATGGAAATGACGTGGTCTAGCTGGATATATCATATGTACGATGGCAAGTAGCTGTATATATAGTAATAATCATAAAAAAGATTTGGAATCAATTGTCATTAGTTCGTTACTCATCAAGATGGACAACTCGGAAACGATCTTGCAGGATTGGCGTTCAGTACTCTCTTTCATTAGACTACTGAAAAGACAATTTATTATTGTTTATGGATAAATTTTCAAACATTAGTGAAATACATTCTATTAATAAATGAAAAAATTTTGTTCACAAGTATAAAGTTATAAAAATTTTTATAGATTTTTACTATCATATCGATTTTACAGATTTTCCTATTATAAAAAGTGTTATTTAAACATTTACGGATAGTTTGATTGAATATTATTAATATTTAAAATGGGCTACTACGTTGCCAGCATAGTGCGGATAAACATCAATTGTTAAAGAACTAATCTTTTTTTCTTAGCGTGTAAACAATGCCAAGTTTAAATACACTTTTATTACTAATTTTAAGAAATAAATTTTATTATGCAACTCATGAAATGAATACAATGTGTACAACGTTTTTATGTACGTTTTAGTGAACCAGTAAAAACAGGTTGTCTGTAGTACTTGTCTTTTACTACTCACAACTTTACTCATAAACCGATTCGTCTTGCGGACCCAGCTGCTACTACTTAAAGAAACGTATATTTGTTTTGGAACATTGTTCGCTTCCTATTTTTATTATTATCGTGTACTCTAAATTCCGCAAATATTTGCAAGCGTCAATAAGTGCATATATTGAACTCATTAAAAGCAAAAAGTAGAAAAATAATGATTGCTTTTTTGAAAACTAGACTCTGACAAATAATGGCAGCGTCACGAGCTCAATTTTCACTATTTACCAAGTCACGTAATGATTAATTACGTTTACTTAACCTGCATTTAAGTTTACAGTTTTTTCCCTCTTCCATCCGGACAATTACGTAAACTACAGCCAATTACGAACCATTTTCAGAATTTAACTGATTCGTTTCAAGTTCACACATGCAACTTGAAATCCTCTTTCCCCTAATGACGAAGCTCTTGGTGGCGTGAGCCAACTTGCGGTGCAACAAAAGGACGACAGTCATGAACGCGCACGTATACGCGCGCAATGACGTATTATACACTCGTAAATACCATTGTGTTATCGGCAAACAAAACAAAGTAGGAGCGCGCGTGGACGTCAATTTGAATGTGCCGCGAGTCGGCTCGCTTTCAAGGATAAAGCAAGACAGAGAGAGAGAGACGAAGTCACGAGAGGAGAAAGATCTTTCAGTCATAGTATTTATTAAGCGGCCTGCCGGCATAATTAGAAGCTCCAGAAAGATACATCGACGGCGTTAGTAAAATGCTCGGCGCATAAATATCTTCGGGATCGAGCAGCCCGCGCTCGCGCCTCGCCGTCTATTAAAGATCTTTCTCTTTCTCTCGCGCCAATAGTAGCAGTTAGCAGCAGCAGCAGCAGCAGCAGCTCGCGCGCGCGCGTCTCGTCGGGCATCGATAAAACATCTTTATTCGCTATTCTCCGTGTTGCGCGCATAAAGGATCCTGCCTGGAGCCGTTGAAGAAACAGCAGCAGCGAATCGAATATACATAGAAGGCGAGGAGCGCTTTTCCAAAGCACTCAGGCGTTTCTAGCTCGCGCGCGCGTGCAGCTTCTAAATAAGAGCTCCACTAAAGCTCTTGGCCGCTGCTGGCGTACTATTCGCATGCGCGCGGTTAGCTAGAGTGTAAAATCTCGAGAGCGAGGGAGAAGAGAGGATGCATTTGCGTGTTTTGCTTATGTGTATAGCAGAGCGACGCGACCTCAAGTATATGGTGCTGCTCTCTGACTTGAGAGCTGCACCGAAACGCCAGCTGAATAGGAAGAGGAAGGAACGGCCGCGATTCTTTCTCTCTCTCTCTCTCTCTCTCCTTTCTGCACAGCTTACCTACTGCCGGTGAGATGGAAAAAAAGGGCCAGTCGGAGAAACGTTGAGGAATGCGTGCGCGTAGAGCCGCTCTGGGTTTGCATATATTTTCTCTCCCTAACCGGAAAAAAATACGCGACCGACTACCTTTCCGAGGTGGAGGTGATCTTTCGGCAGCGTTTTTCCATTCTAATTGCGCTTCTTAGACGCATTCTTTCGACACGTAGCTAAATATTGTATTTCCCTACAAGTATGTACAAATTGCTTCAACTAGGGTATATTTACGTTAAGACCTTTCTCCGGGGCTAATGTTCAGGAGGAGGCTTTGCGTTTAGCATTTTCTATGAAATACTTTTGCTTTTAAAATAAACTTCAGGCGTGCGTATACAATGTTAATAGAAGGCTTTTTCTCAAAAATGCCTTGTTAAATGAGGCACAAAAGAAAAGTTTAGAATTTTTTCAATCTATGCGAGATTTTCGTAATAACAAACATTTGTTAAATGACAAAAACAAAGGGATGTCTAATTTACCTTTCTTTGCCAATTTGTAAATCTGCAATAGGAAAAATAATTTGTTCCGTGTTTACTTTTTGTGGTGTACTATATGTATATATCAAAATACATAGTTTGTTAAAAAAACGCTCGTGGTGAAGCGATGTTTTGTAAACCGTCATAATAAACGTCTGTATAAATCAAATTTACTCTACTTATTAATATTTATATAGACATACCGCTTCATTGTGTATCGAGAATTCCAACTATAACACTCTAAACTTTTCTTTGGAATAACGGAGTTATTTTTGTACTCCTTTTGCTCTGAAACTGAATATTATATGGTTAAAAAGTTGCATTTTCAAGGCTGATCATAGTAAGGCATCCTCTTTATACCCCAGTTTTCTTTGGTCATGTAACGGTTGATTATTTTCAACTTCATCTGCAAGAAAGCGTAATGTACTACCCAGCACACATATCAATGTATATATATAGACATCGATAGCTCGAAACAATTATCACTAATCACTTTCAACATAATCAAATGATATTTATCGCAATTTCGTTATTTATGGCCAGTAGTTTGTTATTTCCTCCACTACTGACTACTTTTATTTGAACAAATTTAT
The DNA here is from genome assembly GCA_035583055.1 of Torymus tubicola. Taxonomy (NCBI): domain Eukaryota; kingdom Metazoa; phylum Arthropoda; class Insecta; order Hymenoptera; family Torymidae; genus Torymus; species Torymus tubicola. The sequence goes on along the minus strand of JAWWEQ010000055.1, from coordinate 22,429,838 downwards.
ACTCTGCACTCGACATAATTTCGCGCACTTACGCGCGAGTTGCAATTAGTTACATCACATGCTCATCCCTCTTGCAGCTAAAAGAGGCCAGTTTCCGTAATTAATCGGTAATTAACGTCTCTCGCGGGGTACTTTCGAAGCAAAAAGGAGCAGGCAAAATTACGCGCGCGCGCACACACATATATACAGTCGGATGTACACATTTCTCTGGCTTGTGGCTGTAAAAAGGTGTGTGTACAGAGGCGCCTTGCACGCGCGCGGCCCGGCTCACCTTCGAGTGCGAGGACTTTTTGCCAATTTAATAGCCGTATCCCTACGTTCTTAGTGATAATCAATCCTTTTGAATAGCTCTCTCTCTCTCTCTCCCTCGCGTACTTTTTCACGGCCGATTTTATGAGAGTAATAACCTCGCACTTTTTGCGCGTGTCTTCGCACATCCCTGTACTGTTATACAATATAACCGCTGCTTTCGTTTGTTTTTGATTCATTTTTATCAAGTCGGCCAATGAAGAAACCCTGTTCGGTTTCTTCCGCCACATATATATACACACACACACACACGTGTGCGCAAACGAGAAGCATTACACATGCGCGCGGAAATAAGAAGACGTCGTCTTTCCATATTATTCCAACAAACCGTAAATGGAGAAAGAGAGAGGGAGCGATTTTCGCGAGATGATTTTATGCACTCTCGCGTACATGTATATGTGTATGATAGATCGTCGTTGTTTCAAGAGTATGCGATGAAGATGAGGGAAGCGGCTTTCTTCGCTTGGCGCTCGCATGCAAATGACGACGGCTTTTTCTTTCTGTCTCTCTCTCTCTCTCTCTCTCTCTCTCGTTCCACTCTCGTCCTGCGCTTTTTGTGCACACGCGTCGCTCTGACCCTTCCGCGCGAGCAATTTGCAAATGATCACGATAACGAGGAAGTCCTCTTAGTTATCGCGTCGATCCTCGGGCTCTCGGTAAAAAGCGAAATTATGATTCGATATCACTCGCGCCTTTGTTTCTCCCCGAAATTGCTTTATTTATCCGTCGCCGTGCTTTTATTCCAGCCGCTCGCGCGCTCGTATCCAACCGCGCGGTGCGATCCTATCGATGTAATTTATTATGTAATGTTATTATTAGACTGTAATGCATTACGCTGATGCGATCTGCGCCCTTTAAATGACTCGTGCTATTCGCCGCGCTAAATCAAAGCCGGCTAATAATGTATTTGTTTATTATTGTATATTTATGAACTTTTCTTCCCTTTATACAACCTGTACATGCAAATTAAATGTTATAATTATACGTTTGGAGCCATTTGTTTAGATATCGATCGGGAAAAAGTACTAATATGTCACTGCAAATACCTCGGCTGCATAATAGCATCTTTAATCACGGAGTGTAAAATGACACGATATCAATCTTCCTAATATCGAGTGACTCGCTTAACGACCTAAATACCCAACAAAACTCGCGATAATCGCGCTTGCACATTTATATGCGTACATAATTTATATGCGAAATTTTAATAAATACGTTCGAAGGGTTAAACAGAGTCGAAGAAGCCACAGCACATATACGATACCCCAATCAAGTCAGTCTCATTTCCTCGCATCGCGGTTGCAGATTAATAAGTCCTTCCCTTGCAACGATCCGTTTCCCGGCGCGCGATCACTTTCCCGCCGCTTGACTTTACATAATCACCAGTGGTGCAGCCGCGCGCGTGCGACTCATCATCGCCGATTGATTTCCCGCTCGCGATAAGCAAGCCCTGACTCCATTCTCTTTCTCTCTCTCTCTCTCTTTCTCCTTTCTACCTCTTTAATAGACCGTTCAGCCTTTTTCTCTCCTCGTTGTCGCCCACGTGAATGCGCCTGATGGACGATCGCGAGGGGCGATTACGCGGCAGCGTCCTGCGGCGGGGACCCCCGTAATCAGTGCGCGCGTTCGCTGCGCCAAGACTAATAATAAGCAAGCGCGTGCCCGTGCGAGAGGGAGAGAGAGAGCGAAGGGAACGTATAATGAACTCGCGCGTGCGAGCTAGCTTCTCTGTGCGTGTGTTTGTGTGTGCGAGAGAGCGTGACGTCACTCGTCGGCTGTTTGTTGCGATGCTCCCTTTTCATTCCGGAGCGGCGCACGCGCGCGCGCGCGCGCAGCGAACGCGATATCGCAATCGGTTTTTCGCGATCCGTTAGATTCATCGTGGCTGAGGCTGCTGCTATATAACAAGCTTGCCGTGCGTATACATACATATATATATATATATACATAAACGTGTATGTATGTATACAAGCGGGCTCCCGGGGTATCGATGCTCCTGCTGCTGCCGAGGCTGCGTGTAATTGAGAGGCCTTCGATTATTGCGTGAACTAATGTTTGCTCGAGATAGCAGCGCTGACTAATTTGAGATTTATTGTCCGGTACTTGCGGTTACAAACGTGGGAAAATATTGGATTCTCGTTATGTCTGAGCTTTCAACAACAAGCCGAAATGACATCTTTTTGCTTCTTTCTATATCAGGCATTGTGCTGTAGTAAAAGGTGTAAGAAATATTTTTATATCATGTGTTATAAAAGTAAATAATTCAAGTAATAAAAAAAGAAGATATTCATTAGGATGTGTTTGCCTTGTTTATGTGTGTTTATGGTTGGGGATATTTATACTTGTAAGTGTGGGTGTGTGTACACTTACATACTAGGACATATAAATCAGATTGCAATCGACGACAAGTTGTTTCTTTAGTTTGGTTTCATAAATATTTTATTTGATTTATATTATATTATATAGGCATCTTTATTTGGGGATGTTTTGAAAAAATAGTGAATAATTGAAATGCTCCAAAGTTTAACCTTTGTACAGAAGATTAAATTGAAATTACCACACAGTATGAATTATTCATTGAATATATATTTTTTCTAAGTTATATTATAAAAATTATTCTGCAAATGAAAATTAATTATATCAATTGAAGACAAGCAATTATGTTTTACTTATACAGTTAAAAAATAAATACGAATAAGTAGTAAAAGATGACTCCTGTCAGACGCTGATTGTCAATTTACTTTGCATTATTGTTTTATATTTAACTTTAGTACTTATCCAGAGTAACTTCTTTTAAATTAGATTCTTTATTGTTAGATTAGAAAAACATTCATGAATATCATGGCGCCCTACTTGACAAATATAAGTAACGAAGTGACTCACGTGTCTGCAAGATATTGTCTCACCCTTTGTATGTTTAAATAAGCTGTAACTTTATTTTTTTCTTCTTCAATGTGTAGTTTACTAAACGAATATTTTAAAGATAAAAATACTTCAAACAAACCTTATAAACAAAAAATATATTGTTTTTATGCTGGTCGAGGTTTTTCTTTTATTGAACGATAAATAGATTGAAAAAATATAAATATATTTTGTTTGTTTATTTTACAAGTTATAGAACAAACTAGCAATTAATCATAAAATTATGTTCAGTATCATTAACGATTTAATTGAACATCCTTCATGATGGCAGCATATAGTATAAAACTGTCAGTGAAACATCCCATTCGAATGACATGATGGCGTATAAAAGAGCTTATCGACGTGGAATTCGAAGCACGTCGCAAGAATGGTGCATCTGGTTTGCAAACTAGTAAAGGTGCTTGCGTCATATCCCGTGAGCTTTTAACATTTTTTTTCGCTTCATAATTAATAACTCTTATGAATATTTTTCGTATTTACGATTTGAAAACAAGAAATGTGATTTAAAAATAGCATGCTAATATATACATGATAAATACCTTAAGTAATCAGTTAACTTTACGATTTTGAAATTCAATGTATAAGTTAGCATAGAAAAAATCGTAAATATGTGTATTATACGATAAAACCAGTTTAAATGTGTTGGATTTTATTACACTTTATTTATTTCAAAGAATAAAAAGCACAGGTTGTTCCTTCAAGTACTACCTTCGCCTGTACTTGCCTTCGAAGCACTCCCGCATTACTCGATATTAAATATTTACTTTAAGTACTGTACAATATTATTATACAATATATTACTACATATTTATTCATTGTACTATGTTTCTGGTTAGCCCAGCAATAAATCTAATAAACATAATTACACATTGAAACTTTATCACCAACAACATAACGATATATAATATCAATATTATTAAAAGAAAGTGAAATAGCCAATCTGCATTATCTGCAATAGAATACAGGATATTAGCTTTCCTCGACTAACTCTTCTTATGATATTTATTTGAAAGATCGACCAAATGGCGCAAGAATTCAAATGGTTGACATAAAAAAAAGAAGATAATTTTATACAGTTTCTTTCGCGTCTTTTTACGACTTCCTACATCACCTGTACGCTCTCGCGCTTTGCGTCCGCACAAGTAAAATTGAAGCGCAAACGATGCAGGTGTATTACGGGTTGCACCGCGCGTCGCTCTCTGCCCCGGGGATGTTTGAGCGCGAGATTGAATTTGCCGACGATACGACGTGTACTTAAGTTTCATCCCTGTCGGATTTTTAGTACTACCCCACTCTCCTACGCGTAGTTTATTAGTATATGACAATACTTGTACGACGCTCTGATGAATTTCCTTCGGCGGAGTCTATATATTACCCTTTTCATCCGCCTATATGATAAGAGAAAGAGAGTCTAACCACCATGTTGTTTGTCTGTTACAGATTCATCGTCGTCTGGATGCTGGCGGCGCTCTCGACAAGGTCACGGGTGAGTTGTTCTGAAAATCGCTATAGTGTAATATACCTATACAAACATGTACGCCGGCGAGAGTAGGTAATTATGATGCTCCAACAGATTGCCGGGAATTATCGCGCAGGCATAAATTGATTTATTCTACATTGTTTCGAGAGAGAGCCACTCGCCAGTTACTTTCCTCCTTGGAATCTTAATCACGTCGAAACGAAGAGGCGAACCTTAATGTTTCTTTTGCAATGTACATGCGCGTGTACATATATATATGTATCCACCGGATAATATTTTTTGAACGAACGCAAGATTCCAGTACTTGCATATATGCAGAATTATGACTCTTTCTCGGCCTGTCAATAATGATGCTCGTTGTAAATAACACGGAGAAGTCGCGTGTAATTTCATAAATACACCGTAATATACGTATAAACGCGGTGCAATGAATATTGTGCATTCAGGATTAATAACGGAAGAATAACTCAAGGCCAATTACATTCTATCAGATTAGTGTGTGTGTGTGTGTGTAATCACGCGATATTAATCAGGCAAACTAAATAATCTCGCCTTTATTAAAAACGAAAGAAACTTGTTTCTAATTATTATTTCCTTTATACTTTTCTATTATTTATTTTGCCATTAGTCCATCGGAAATCTCGTAATTATCCCATTAATACGGGAAATTGAAATAACGAATCTTTATTGGGTATAAAGCTGTTACCAATTGCTTTCGTATTACACCTCTTTAGAAAAAGCTAACATCAATTAAGTGTAACGTAATACTTTACGTCTTTACATGCTATTACTTTAGCCTATAATAGATTTGTTGGAATGAAACAAAAACTGATATCTGACCTCTAAAATGAACTCACATAAAAAATAGATTTTAACGTTATTAACAAAATCAATATAAAATTATTATTTAATTTATCATCGACAATAATATAGTAATGTTTCTTAATCAAAGTATCCGTAGTTTTAATATACAAGTTAACTGTATCTAGATTTGTTCGAAATATCAAACCACATCTAGAAGAAATTCATTAAACTTAAGTGACCTTACTCAAGGAACAGCAATTGAATAATAACATTGATAAATTCTCAGTTCCCCTCTCTACCGTAATAATTAACGCAAGCGTGTTTGAAAGACTAAAGGAAAATTCCTGGTAACAGGTGGCGAGCGCAGAGACCGCTGACTTGGAGTCGACGGCCGAGGAGTCGTCTGTGGAGGACGCGACGGAGGATTATTGGACCGGAAGTGGCGCCGGCCCGGACGAGGACGATCACAGCCGCAACGAGACGAGGGAGGCACTTGCTCACGAGGCCAGCGATCACGAGGCCGTAAGTACATATACATACACAAAAGCGACCTTGACACCACTCACCGGCACACGACCACTGCACTACGCCGCTCTTCTCGCGCATACCCTTGAACAAAAAATCTCCCACTCTATCGCAAACTTGCTCTGGGAAAAACAGTCCAAACAGAGAGCAAAGCCGCCTACAGCGATCGCTTCCCGCTCGCGACGAGAGACGAGCAGTCGGGCAAGATATCGCTTGGGATGCAATTACGCGCGGGCATCGGGGAAAAAACTCCCGAGTTCCGCCTCACGCGCGTGCGCACGCGCAAAAGAAGAAAGTGAGTCGCGTAGCACGTGCGGGCGCCACGCACCACGACGACTCGTTCAACGTGTATGCCTCATTAATAAGCAAACGGTTCCTTCTCCGGCGTATTATATACATATGCCGCGATCAATTTCCGATCTATACTTCAAACGATTTCGGACGCGCTCACTCGCGTGCGTAACTTTAAGTAACGAGTCAGGTAGACTTTTTTCATCTTTTTTTTAGTGTATATATATATAAAAGTAGGAATCAGTGAAACGTGCGTAATGTAATTGTGAGCTGACGAGTGTATTATACATATCAGTACGTGTCAATTATGAGTTTATGTGTTTATCATGCTTCTCGCTCGCCCATATAAATTTATGTCGCGCGAAATGAGATCTTGGAGCAGTTAGTCAAACCTTTTTCTCATTTTCAGAACGCGTGCTCCACATCCAGGATACATTTGTTAATGTAATGGATAAAAATACTGGGATCGAGATTTATTATGGCGCTCTATGCGTTCGCGTGTTTTTGTGGTATAAGGGAATTTTTTTCGAGTGGATGTCAGTATTGCTTCCTAGAAATTTGCATTTTACATTATAAAGTACAGAAAATATTGCCGTAATAAATTCTAGCCTTTGATTAAAGATTTTTACGACCGGATCAAATCCTTTCGATGTTCACGACGTGTAAATATAGAAAAGCGGATGAAACGTTTTGTTATAAACGAAGCTTTTGCTGATGTAAAAGATTAAACTATTACTCATGTCGATAAAAAACTCTTGAATAGTTCAATTATACGATGAAAAATTTTCTGCATGCCTCGGGCACAAGAAGCAAAAATATTTTTGAGCTCACGGCGTCGATTTTCAAAGGTGGTGCTTATATACACGTGAGCCATCATCTATCTAATTCCCGTGGCTGGTGGTAGGAATAAGTTTCATTACATCATGTGTAATAATAGCGAAAAAAGTGTGTAGTTGCATGAAAATTCTTACGAAAAATAAGAAAGGAAAGCGTACTCTGAAATAAGAATAACAACGGAAGTATGAATCAATACCTTCGGTGGTGTAATGATACTTGACTAATTCAGTTAAAAACAAAATAATGTTTAGTTGTAATCACAATGACGTTTCTATAATACCGAAACTAACACGTTTTACTCCTTCTCTATACAAACGCTTAATGCAATAAAAACTTATAAAAGAACTAACATTATTTCTGAGCTAATAACCGAAACTAATGCATTAGCTTTTGCCAAAATCTAGCAAATCATCCTCATCTCATCCATAAACCAATAAAACGTGATATCCTTCATTAAAAATAGTGAATCGGATTAGTGTTCGACAGAACCTGAATCATGATAATTTTTGTACCTAGCATCAACGTGAACTTGGTCTTTGTCTAGTGTATGTATATATCGTACACGTTTCTTTATTCGTCATGTTTTTTTTAGCAAAGTTCCTTTTTCATACGTAACCAATACCCTAAAGTGTAAATTTTCTACATCCTATTATTACATCACCAAACAGATTGACTTATTTTATCAAGTTTGTAATACACTGGTAATAAAACAAATATTTTTTCACAATATTTAACGAAGTAAGTGATCAGCTATAGAATAACGCCCATATACTAATAACGTACACAGAGGCTAGTCACAGTGTAGGCAGTAAAGCAGAAAGTACACGTGTGTGTGTACACACGCTCCCGTCGGCTCTAATGATTTACTCGGGCAGCTGCGCGGGGAGAGGGAGAGATCGGCGCGGCTGACGCACCGCGAGCACACGCGAGTCTTATATTATCAATGAGATTCCGCGGTGCGATAGCGATCGGGCGCGCTTATTAGCCAATTTGTTTCTGCCCCCTCCTTTCTTCCTGCGGCTGTTTCGTTATCACCCACCGCGCGACGTGTGTTTTCTCTCCCGTTATCTTATCGCGCACCCTCTCCTATCACTATCTCTCTCCCTCTATTTTTTTAACGACTTACAAATACGTCGGTCCAAATAATTTGTCCGCGGCACCGATTGGAAGTTTGACCGATGCCAATTCTGCGGATGGAATATAGGAGAGAGTGCCAGGATCAGGCATCTGATAATTATATCGTACAAATGAGAAATGATCTTTCTCTTTCCCTCTCATCTTTTTCCTCCATTCCCCTTCCCGTCGACCAGCGGATCAGTAATAATTGACTTTATCTGCGTTGTGCCGGTAAGGTTTTCATTTGCCCGTAATGGAGAGTAATTTAATTTAATTTTAAGCCTTTTCCCGCGCACGCGCCTCGGCGATCATTTCTCAAGTAAACGGCCAGCACGCGCGCGCCCGCAGACTCGCTGCTTCTAATCGCTCGTTCGCGTGGTATTTACTTAAGCACTTGTGAAGTCTGCATTATTTATTGGCGAGTGTATACATACGGAGAAATGAATAATTTGCCGACGCCATCGCTTTTGAGTTGGAAATAAGCACCGTTAATCATAGACGTATAATCTCGCTATCCCAGTAATCTAGTTTCGAGCAAATATTTTCCTTTATTATCCTATAAAAGCCAAAATTAACGACCGTGCCGAAATCGCCTCACCTACTTCAATTATCACAAAGTGACGCTTGTTATACTTACTGCTCTATAGAGATGAGCAAGAAGCACGCTACATGTATATACAAACAAGTCCAGCCTCTCGGTAGAGGGGAAATCTGTTGAAAAATCGGTAAGCGAAATATCGTGAAAATAACGTGGACGAACGTATACGTCGCGGTAGCTGAGTCGTCGACTCACGATTGTGCAATATTTATACCCTCGAATCTCTCTCGAATCTCGCTGACCTCTCGCAGCCGGCGACCACTCGAGGATCGAACTCGCGCGCGGCGGGAAGTACAGCGACCGGCGCCGTCGTGGCAGGGCAAAAAGGGGCTCCTCTTCAGCCGAATAAACCAGCGATACTATCTATCTGATAATTTGTGAAATATCGCGCGCACGCGGCGCATCAACGTAGTTCCACGTCCGCGCGAACACGGCGAGGGTAACAGACGGCGTTCGCCCTTCACGTCAGCGAGAGCGAGCGCCTACAAGAAAAGGGGAATGCCACCATAAACAGTTAGCCCACGAGAGAGAAAGAGAGAGCTAGGCTTCCTGCTTCCTTTTTTACCATATAGTCGAAGAGCATCAAGCTCTCTCTCTATATATATATACGCGAGATCGACCTCCCTCCCGGAATATCTCGATAAAAGTCCCAGAGTGAACACGATCTTCCCCATCGAGTATGTGTGAGAGAGAGAGAAAGAGAGGGTAAGAAGTATATATACATATAGAGAGCGTAGATTCCGGTTTGCCAGCGTTGGAAAAGCGGGGCATTTCGCGCGAGTGACCCCGGCGCTCGCGTTTAATACCCGCGTCGACTAATGACTCCCGACACCCGCGGATCGACGCGCGACCGTTAATCATCAGGCCCGTATATGTACGCGCATTCCGCATATACTATATATGTATACCGTCGAAGAGGTACACGCAGCTATACGTATCGGACGGCGCACGCGTAGACACAATATCGCCCGGGGCACCGCGTGTTCGTATAATGGAGATGTTAAGAAGCGCGTGAAAATTGCACGGACGCCTCGCTCGGATCGTTATTTTTCTCCCTCTGCCCACTTTTGCAACGGGTCCGAGGCCGTGCTTTATTTTACGCTCTCTCTCTCTCTCTCTCTCTCTCTCTCTCTCTCTCTCGCTGTCTTGTGAACGCGAACACTCTCTGTTTGTTTTTGCTTCGGCGCGAAATATCTTCCTGTAATCACACGTCTGTTTCCGAGCTGGCAAAAGTTACGTCGAGCTCTCGAGCTCGCGCCTATATTGGCTCGTGTGGATAACGGTCCTGTGTATCGATGCGCCGCCGTCGTAGCTCAAAGTTTTATAGGTGATGATACTTATTGCCCGCTGTGTGTATATCGCGAGAGGGAGAGAGAGAGAGAGAAAGAGCGCACACACAACGGAAACTTGTTTATCCTTGCAATTTAAGGGGGACGTTGTTACGTTTGCGGGGATAGGCGAGAATTGCTTCGCGCCGATTTAACGCCTTGAATTTCATTTTCCCCGAGTGCCTGGTAAAAAATAGTAGTATACAATACTATCAATCAATTATAGTTTTTTAGTCGCATGTACACTGGTAGTTCTAGAAAGTAAAAAATTAAGTACAGTAACCATCTGAATTGGTCATCAAAACCGAACAAACGGGGTAGTTAGAACAACTGATAAATTGGCATAACCAACTTCATAGTCATTGCGATGTAAAAATGATATGCGAAACCAATATTTTTTCGTCAATCCAATTATTCTTTTTTTTTTTTTCTTTACCAACCAACCGGTTAGGTAAAATAATCGATCTTTTTTCCCCGTATGAGGTAAGACTAGTAGAAGCCAAACCATAAAACTTGTAGGAGAACACAAGTAGCTTGTAGTTTTTATTGTAATTTAATTTTTCCTTACGGCTAAAATAAAGTTTAAACTGCAATATTTCATATGCAAGTCACGATGTTACGATGTTCGCCTTCGAACTCTAAAGAAGATAAACGTATATGTAAAAGACAAGATCCAAATAACGCGAAATCATCTAAAACAACATTAACATAACATCAGGACACATAGTTTTTGCTCTCATAGTATTATAAAAAGATATCAACTCTATACATATCAACTCCATGTAAGAAGATTAAACTTGCAATTTTCTAGTCACCCGAGAAGTAAATCACAAAAATGATGGGGGAGTGCGTTTATACGGCGTAAAAGAGCAGAAAGTAATCTTCTTTGATCAACCGGCAGGCAGAAGAAATGAGAAAGCCAGTGGCAAGAATAAAGAATCGTAAAAAGAAATATAAGCAATGAGTACCGTGAAAATGGAGTTTAAAGCTGCGCATTAGGCGACTGTTAATAGCTTTATTAGGAAAGTGTATAGGTAGCAAAGCGAGGAGCGCGCACAGCGATTAGGGCTGATGAGAAGGCAAACGTGACGCGATCCCTTCTCGCGCGTTCGAGCCGGACTTCCTTCACACACAAGTTCAGCGGTCAGCATCGTCTGGCGCTTAGTTGCATCGCCTTGACCAAGGTCTCGCCTTAAACGGATTCCCCCCGTGACCGCGGTTTCGCTTTTCCGTCACGAGTCTTAAGCACGTCGTTAGGCCTAAACTTTCAGATGAGGCTAATTAGCCGCGACTGCCCCCGCGCGCTCGCCACACTTTTTTAATTAGCCGCTCTCAATACTTATCAGGCCAGAGGGCCGAGGGATCTTCGTAATTTATAGAAACGTCGTGAAGAGCTGCCGCAGCTTGCAATGTTATTAGTTGAAATTTTTGCTTGAATGGACTGATGAGCTTTCTAATGATATTTAGTAATAGAAGATTTAACTTTCGCTGTTTAGGAAGACTAAACTTTCAATTCTGTAAACTAGAACGAGTTCTTTATGGTTTTCTGAATAATAACACTTGTGTGTAATTTCAAAGCAAATGAGGCTCATTCTACGCATTTTTTATACGTAAGAAATCGTTTTACTGAAAAGAACATTCGTTTTTGTAATATTAATTTTGGGTAGCTAATATACTATTAATAATCTATTCACAGAGTTAAATTATATTATATTTAAAAGATACACACCATTACATTTTTAAAGTATTATTTGAAATTAAAAAAAAATGAAAAACCAACACTACGTACTATCTATTTAATTGCAATTCAATAAATCTTTTTTAAAGATATATTAAATAATTTTATATTTAATGTTAATATTATAAATATATATAAGTTATTAATAGATTGTTTTGAAATAGTACATTATCAGACTTTTACAATTATAATTTTAAACGAATACGATAATGTTGATACATCACCTTCAAGGTCGATCGCAATTACAGTATCACATATAAAATTATTACATTACAAGGTCATCTTTTGAAGTTTCTGACAATAATGACTATGTAGTTCTTGAAGAAATAACTTTGGATCACCTTGAATACTAATGATTCTGATTCGCAGAGTCAAAATCAATTGAAAAAAACATAAAATAATTTAATGTCAATGTGGGAATAACATAAAAGATATTTTGATTGATAATATTCGAGTATTTCCAACCTAGATAACTTTTTTAGAGTGTTCATAGAATAGAATTAAGTTTCTCCAGGCCGTTACCAAATACATAATCCAATAATATGGTGAATAGACGTATCAAAAACCGTTGAATATCTGCTTCCGCGTAATTAATTAAATACATTCACGTTCGCCTTGAAAAATACACATGACTTTGTAACACACGCGCAGTCGAGGCGCTTAATAACACGTATACGTAATCTTTTCTCTTTTTTTTCTCTCATACTGACAGACACGCGCTTCCCAGTGTCGTTAACATCCCCACAGGTGCACACGCACATATCAACGGACTTCTCCTATAATCCATGCGTCTCGATGTCCCGGCGGATGGCAAAAACCGGCAAAAATAGACAGGAAATGATTCTATCGCGTTAACGCGCTCGCGGTCTCTCCTCGCGGGCGGCAAAAAAGCTATGCGCACGCGCGTCCATCGGGACTCTCCTGCGGCTCTATACATATCCGTGTATGTATGTATGTGTGTGTATGCCTTGGCGTATTGGTCGGGAGTGGACGAGGTATGCGGAAGAAGCGTGCGCGGAGCGAGCTTTGCGTACTCGCGATCTTTTCCATTCCTGCGCGCACGCGTCGTCCTTCGGCTATCGTTGCCGCACGCTCGACGTCGCGCGTGCGTGTCTCCTGGAGCTCGACATCGCTCTACTTAATGTCAATGCGCGGCCTACGTATGTAGGGATAAAAGTAATACCTTGCAGTTACGTCAGATCTAATATGACGGACGTTGCAAAACAAATATTTATAGTTCACAGTTAAACCTTGGTAATTTTTTCAAATTAAATATAGAAATTTACAGTAACAAATGTTTTGAAAAATTAAAACATACCTATATAGTATAAAGGTTATTGTTTTAAAAAAGCGTTAAACAAGTAATGAATTAATTAAACAAACAATCTGTTTCTCTCGTGGCGTCAATTTGACGACTTAACCGCGCTCTCTTTGCCGAAAGGCCGTTGCGCTAAGTTTGCAGAGGAAAAAGCGTCACGGCATAGCCATCTCGGCGACAATTCCGGCGCGTCACGCGAGAAGCCGCCTCATGGTCTTCTCTCTTCCTCCTTCGCGTTTAAATGCGTGCTTCAACGCGCCGCTTTTTTCCGCATCTGACGAGCGCGCGAGGTGCCACATCAAGGCCCCCGCGAGAGAGAGAGAAGAACTTTCCGCGTAGTCACTCGACAATGGCGAGCGAGCGGGGAAGAATGCCAGCCCAGGGAAATAGACTCGTAAATCGCTTGTCACGCGCGAATCGTGCGCGCTTTTTCCTCTCTCTCTCTCTCTCTCTCTCTCTCTCTCTCTCTCTCTCTCTCTGTCTCTCGCTCTGCGACTTTAACCTGCCGGTCCCGCTTGTTTCCAGCCTATTATGATTTTTCCGACGCGCGTCGCCCCCTCTCTGTTTCCCTATAGTGTGCACACATGCGCTCGCGCGAAATGACGCGGAGGGAAAGCGAAGGAGAGAGGAGAGAGAGAGCGAGAGTAAACGAGCGAGAGAGAGAGAGATCGGGGATAATATAGGAGAAGCATCAAAGTAATAAAAGACCGAGAGACAGAGACGGAGACGCTCTCCCGGGCTAATAGGAAAAAGAAGAGGAAGGAGGAGGAAGCGAGCGAGCGAGCGAGGAGAGTGGTAGTGCATTAGCGGGAAAAAAGGATGAAACCGAGATAGAGCGCTCGCTCTCTCTCTCTCTCTCTTGCAAGCGCGAGCGAGGGCGAAAGAGAGTCGGTGGCGAGGCCGACGTGGGAGAGGTCAGGCTCTGAGAAAGTAAATGCTCCGAGTGCTTCGACCCCGCGAAGAGTAGTCGCTCGGCGATATTCGCACGGACGCGATGCGCTCGTAAAAGCGCAAGAGCGGCCCTTTCTTTCGCGCTCGTTAAGGAGCGTAGCCGATCGACGCCGATCGACGCGCGTGTGTGCGCACTCTCTGTCCCTCTCTCTTTCTCTCTTTCGCCAACGCACGCGCGTGCCCCCCTGATTGATGCGCACGCGGGCCGATGATGAGCGTTGCCAGTCGTCGCGGGAAGGACGTTCACCGGGGCTGTGCGTGTATACGCCGATGGCTGACGCTTCGTTTCGTCTTTAATTACTGTTAATAAGATGCGAGCTGTCCGACCCCCTACGTAGTGCTCTCGGTTATTGTTATATCTATTAATAGAAAATATTTAAATATTTTTTTCTCTTCAATATGTATATATCTTGGACAGAAAAGCATTGCAAACAATATTTACTTGAACATTCGAATGTGATATAGATATTTAGTTATAAAAATGATTACGGTTATTTCTGTAAGATTGAAAAAAAGGTTTGTTTGTAAGATGCTCCGTTATAGTTTCTCTGATATTTTCCTTGGTATCAGAGAAGCTTATTACAATCGACGTTATTTATGCTATGAGAAATAGTTATTAAATAGACAGCCGTGCATCGCAAACCATATAATTACTTACCCAGCTAATCTTTCAACGCTGCAGCGGCGCTCTCATCAATCATGTGAATCTAAACAGCATCTAACTCTGATTATACACGCTTCAATCAAAGTTTTTATTCAAGGAAATTCATCTAAGTTGAATACCTGTATACATAAAACTAATCAAACCTTTACTAATGTACATTATAATAAAAAGTATTCTATTGTGGATTATGTGCAAGAAATTTATTTTCAAAGTTTAACAAAACGAAGTATTTTTGCGGTACCGTTTTCTCAATTACTAGCACAGTATAAATATATTTAGTTCAACTTGTAGTTCACAATAAAATAGATTTCAACGCTATTTGACAGTAAGAAATAAGCTCTTTTAACACCTTGCTTGATGACTTTTATCCTGAACAGATTGCATTAATTTCGCATGATTGTAGTATTTTTATTCAAATATTTAGTAGGGGAGACTGGTCTAAAACCGTATACTTTTTGCAACTTGTTAATTAAAAAAAAATTAATAAATAACAACGATATTTAAAAATAGGGTTGTTTTTAGGTTGCTTTTGTCTACCTGAAAATCGATTTAATTAGCCAGACAATTATTTGTAAAAAGTGTTATTAATAATTTACGCAAGTATCCGGTTTTACCCCATTAAAAAAATTGTCGGGGTAAAACCAGATACTTTTATTATCTTTTTCAAAATGAATTTCAACCAGTATTCCACACACTAGAAGTAATGTAAACATGTAAAAACATTGTTTAATGAAAAAATTTTTTATAACAATGTTGTTTATGTTAAAATTTCATTTTATTTTTCAAAAATAATTAGATTTTCCATATAAATTAATTAATAATTTTAAATAAATAATAAATTTTAGTAATTTTATTACAGTAAAGCAAAAATCCTTTTTGTCAATAATTTTTTATTTACAATAATAACAAATAAATTTTTCTAGATCTAAATCACTACACGATTCATGAGCCCACTGACTGCAAATCATGCACTGTACCCAGTCTTCAGTGGATTCTGAGTTTAAATTTTGGCAAAAAATGTATTTTACGTCATCATAATCTTCCTGCTTATTCGTTTTGTTATCTTTTTTCTTATTTTCATTTATTTGATTACCATTTTTCGATCATGGTTTTTAGCTCTTGTTACTCTATCTGCTAAAGTTGATTTGGGCACATTACTCAGGTTGCACGCTTTCTTCAATCCCAGCTTTTTATTTAGAACATCGGCAACAGCCGAAGCCATGTCTCCTTCAGGCCAACTTTGCCAAGCAGATTTTCTAATGTACTTGTGCATTTCTATACCAAAAACAAAACAACAAAATTCATATATATGTTGTATGAACAACACGTTAAATATTTATTATGTATTATTTTATGTATATTATTACTTATTTTATGATTATATTGAACAAAATAAGAAATAAACTATCCGGTTTTACACCAAAGTTAACAAAAAAGTAATTATTAATATTTTAGAATTGGGAATAAAACTAAAAGCAAGAACAACGCGTACCTATTAGTTGTAACAAATATTATAAGGCTGTGTACTTACCGAAAGGATATGTTGCTCCCAGGAAGATTATAGAAACAATGACTGTTGCGATAAACACAATCTCGCTAGTTAAGAAATATTTGACTTCATCTGAAGTCAACAGTAAGCTATTGTTGACATAACTGTCGTATGCGAAATGATATTAGGGACATTCTTAAAGAGTTACAATTCCAGTTTTACCCCAGTCTTTCCTATATTCGATTTTTCATTTGCAAATCTATCATAATCATGCACCTATTATTTTTACAAATTTGTAATATTTTTATATTTATCTAATAAAAAATGATTTATTCTCTTTTTTTTTTAAATTAAGATGATCATAAGTAAATATTAAGTTATTTTGGAGTAAAAGGATTTGATTTGTGCTTTAATAAAAAAAATTGTTTAAAACTTAATTAAAAAGAAACAATTCCATCATTTCATTAGTATCAATAGAATACCACTAATGTAAAACCAAACTTGTCACAGGTGGTGTACGTAGGCGACGGAGCCGGCGGTACGTACGTCCCGGTACCAGCGCTGAAGAATCGGCCACTGAGCCCAAACCTCCAAGCACTGCAAACACTTCAGGGTCTGCAGGGCCTCGCCGGGACTGGAGGCACGGCGCCCGCCGCTGGCCTCGCCACCGAAGAGGATTGGAGGCGGCACCCCGAGTCCTGGGACCGTGAGCACCGACGCTACAGGCCCAACACCACGAGGGTTCAGCGTGAGTAGCCACACGTTTATAATATACATATATAGGCATATATAGAGGACCTAATAGCACGCGGAGGAGAACGATAATAACGCCTTCATTATATTCCAGCCGGGATGTTATATAAGCGCACGCGCGCGCGAGCACCATTGTCGTTAGGCTGTATTAACGGGCTTTTAGCTCGCCCCTCGGCTCCGGGCTATTATTTACCCGCACGGTGAATTCAATTATTGCGATACGAAGCCTTTTTGTCCGTGCAGCTCGTGTGCTGTTCTCTTTTTTCAAGAGAGAGAAGGAGTTCTTAATGACGTATCAAATGCGCCCTTGAGTTATACTGTAATTTCTTTGATAATTTTAATGAATTAAGCGTGATAGATCTCGAGTGCTTTTCGCTCGCACTTGATCCTCAGATGAGTTGCTCCTTTATCCGTGAAAATATTGCCCTTCCTCGGACTAAATTCTTTTTTTTCATGTCTGATAACTACATAGTATATAACTCGTAATGAGATGAAATGCATTAACCTCTTAAGTGCAAATGACTTGAAAATTAATCAAATCAAAAGTGGCCAAAAGAACTTGATGACTGAAAAATAAGTCATACTTTGCAGCGTTCACATTATTGATAGCACTCTTGGTGTACAATCGTTTTTTGCCATCAATCAAGAGGTTGATTATTTCAGTTTTTTAAAAGTACAGCGCCTTTGAAATTATTATTGTAATAAATTAATGTTGAAATAATAATTATTAAATCCTTTCTTGATTCATTGAACAGACTCATAAAAATTTATTTTGCATATGAGATATATAGAAACAGAGGAGTGTGAATTTAGATGGCAATAAAGTAGTTATAAATATATAAAGTAAAATATATAGTTATAATATTATAAAGTGATTAAAAATCAAAATTAAATTTCAATACTTTTAAATTTCGGAAATATTAGTACATTATATGGTACTATTATTGTAAATTAAAAACAAATCAATTACATTTCATCATTGAATTAGCAAAAAAAAAACGAAAAAATAGTTACAAGGAAAACTTCTACAATATATATAGCTGTAGCTGTTACTAGCAGGATATACATTGTCGATATTATCGTACCATGCACCGGTATCATATAAGCATAGCAAGGTACTTATTAAAACCGCAAATAAAAAACAATGACTGGTTATTGAAATACTTTTTCTATCTTTTTCAAATTGTATATTAGTCGTCATTTACGGTTTTGATGAGGCTATATAACTTGGTATATAAAAATTAGGTCACTTGTGGTTTGATTTTTTAAATATCAAAACTACTAGAAATGTTCATGTAAAACATATTTATTTAAAATAATTGTAATTGATAATATTTCGAAACCGCGAAAAATGTATATACTTGAGGTATAAACCATTTCCAATTACTTTTCATGATTTAAAAAATCGATTACTTTAATAAACAACACATCTATTTAGGAAAAATAATAATTGTTTATCCTGCAAAATATTAAAAGTAGAACACGTGATTAGCAGAAAAGGAGGTTGTATAAAAAAATTTTTAATTTTTCACTTTAGACCGTTTGAGATCAATTGATTTTCCCAACCCTATGCATTTAAAGAATTGTACAAAATTATTTTTTGTACCATGATCTTGTATCTGCGATGCGACTACCTTGTTAAAAATTCCAATTATTTGATGTCAATAATTGTAAAATGAACAATAAAGCTATTACATTCGAATTTCATTCTACTGGACTACTGTAAGAACGCTGCAATCCTACTAACCCGTAGCGGATATATAGATACAGCCAGACACATACACTCGGCGTCCAGCATCCTCGAACGTGCCGGCACTTTCGAGACATCTCTTTTCATATCCCCAGCACACGTGACACGTGCGAGCCGTACTCGTTCAGTATCGCGCGCGGGCACTATCGGCTCCCGTCATCGTGCCTCGCGAATTCCGGAGCCGTCTCGCGTCGATCGGTCAGTAGCAACAGCAGCAGCCGCGCTGCAGCTCCCGTTAGACTCAGCGCGGCAATTAAAACGGTGTCGGAAGTCGTACGAAGGCGAGAAGAGCCATAGCTACCCCCACGTCCACGTCTCATTGCCGTCGTCATTATCGTCATCACCCGTCATCAACTTCATTATCCCGCGACGACGGCCTACGAAATGTTTATCAGCGTGCCCCCGACTCTTGCTGCTTGCAGCTGCCGTTCTTGTGCCGTAACGGACTAAAAATCCGCAGAACGATTGGATTAATTATATATGAATGTCGGACTGTGCACGTGCGCTACATTCAGCGCGAGATGAAAATTTTCATTGGCGTCGCGACTGCTTTACCTTTGTCTGGTATAGAACGTTCCTTTGAAGAAGAAAGAAAGAAAATAAAATCATAATTTTCTAGATGAAGATTCTATTTCAAATATATTAATTGATACCTTCAAGACAATTGACTTCAAGAAAATTTTTCAGAATTGAACATCAGCTATAACATATAAGAGGAAATCTATGTTGACAAATATGAATATCAACTTCCATAGTGTTAAGCTAAACAAAGAAAAATGATTTTTTTAAATAGTACATTTTGATATCAAATGCGCTTTACAACATTTCCGATACTTTATCTAAAACATTTTTTACCAAAAAAAATTCCATTATATATGTTAGCATTATTTATAGTTCCAAATAAAATAAAAGCTTTTGAAGTGACGTTTCGAACATTATTTGCTATACTTATAGGTATAAGTAGAAACAGACAAGTACAAAAAGGCATTCAGTTTTGATTATAGCTATACATGATTTTCTCCTCATTTCTTAAGTTCCTTTTTGTTATAAAATCTTATTTTGTATTAAAAGTTATAATAAAATAAACCTTTCAATACGAAGCGCATTTTCATTTGAAATATCAATTATATAAGTAATGCGAAAATAGGTACATATAAATATAAATTCATAGAAAGAAAAATAATAAAATTATTAAGCATAATTAGTATACAAAACTTACACCAAAATAATTTAAAAGAAGTCAAATTATTTTTTATTTTCACACATTTCACAATGAATTTAAATAAAATAATTATTCTTCATTTATTCAAGAAAAATCTTTAAAAAATCTTGTAGCTTGGGTAGTATAGACATCCAGTAAATTAGATTGAGGATCTGATGCGCGAGGAAGTGACTTTTTCTTTACTTTGTATTGGGATAGGAACCGTGCGTGTAGAAGTAATTAATGACTTTTAATTTTTTAAGTAGTGAAAGTAGCCGCGATGACGCAAGTATTATAACTGTGACGAAAAATCACTGCGCGGAAAATAGTTTCATTGTATTCTAATTCTGGCAAAGAAGGTTAAGCAAATATCTGAGGAAGCGTTTTCAGTAGTAAAGTCAATGTTAGAATGACGAGAATCATATGGTTCTGTTGCAGTATTTTCTGGAAGGAATTTCGGAAGTGTACTAGATTTATCTTCGTAACTGAATAGATTATACATTTTTTTTGTATAATTTAAATCAACGACTGTTTTCAAATCACTATAATTATCGTAACTATATCCAATCCCTCAAAAACATTAAAGAAATGAAAGATAAAAACTTGCTTTGATTTTTTTTTAGATTTGAAAACATCATCAAACCTTATTACAATACGTATTCCTATATGAAACGGTAGACAAGAGAATGCTCGACCGGCAGTAGTGCTAATAATCGTTGTAGTAATGATAATAACACTAGTCGTATGGATGATAGCCAGTAGAGTCCGGTCTCCAGATAGATCGTGCTGGGATTTTATAAGAGTACTATTCTCCGACATTACCAAAGAAAAAGCAACGATAAAAAGGTAGGGGCTGCGCGCTCGCGCTCTCGATGCGAATGTCGTGCCTTGCAGTCGAGTCCTCTTACGGCTCACGATTCTCCCTCCTTCCCCTCTTTCTCTCTCTCTCTTTCTCTCTCTTTCTTGCACACGCGCTCAGGGTTCAATGAAGTCGTAAAGCCAGGCGCGAGGCTGAGTACGCCATGGAAACAAGAGGGAGAGAGAGAGAAGGAGGAAGAACCCACCCGTAGAATCATCGATAACAGCATGAGAACAACCATTATCTTGTAATGCGTCTCCTGTTGCTTCGCGTCAGCGCTGTCGATTTTCATGTGAGCGACTCGCCTTGTGTTTGCTATGCGCCTGCATAAAGTGTTGTTCTGCATTATTAGTCGATGCCGTGTAATGCATTCCTTTGATTCTCTCCTGCCGCGTGCGCGTGTGTGACGGATACAGTAGGGGAGAATATGTAGCCCGTGTTGCTCATTCGTACCAAGCTCCATAAGATTAACTTCTATTATGGATTACTTCATTTCACGGTCTAGTGACGCAACAGTGGTCGTATTTAAGTCATATGTTGAATTAATTGGTACATGTATGTATTATGCTCTAACATTGGTAATATAGAAAAATTTTATTTTATTCTTAATATCACACAATACTACGTGATAAATATTATACAAATACTCTATATACTATCAACATTAGCGCTAATTCATTAAACATTTTATTAAACAAGAATCTTTCATTTAAATATATCTATCACACATACGTTGAGATGCGCGCGGCTTTGTAACCTACATAAAAGCAATGATTTATTTTATAACGTTACCGCGCGTCGTAGCATACACACGAGACTCTATCTTCTTCTCCAAAAAAAATGATTTATCCGTCCTAGTTTATTATCCCGCAAAAAGTGCCGCGAGTGTTCAGCGGCTACGCGCATCAACCGCAGGGATGCGGAGTGGGGGGGTAGGGTAAAAACCAATGGAATTACGAGCGGTCGGTAATGAATTTCCCTCGGTGCATCGAGGACGAAACGAAACCTGATAATCGCACGGTCCATAGGCGCGTATTTTCATAATACCACGGGCACACAGCCAGCGTCCGCGCATCATATATAACTGTAACGCGCAATACCACAAAGCCGTATCGACGAGTCGCTGCATGGTTCCGTTAGTATACGAAAAGAGGAGCAACGCGGAGGAGACCTTCGCTTCGACGGACGCAGCGAGAGAGGGAAATAGAAGAAGGAAAGAAGCGGGCTCAAGTTGCACGGAGGACGCGCGGGTTTGCGCAACGCGCCGCTCGGCATTGTGTGTATGCAGAAGCGTTTTGCCGGCCAATGAACACAAAGCCCGCGAGAGCGCGAGGGAGGAGAGCTAATAGGCCGCCGGCCGCGTGCGGACGTTAAAGTCGCCCGCTGTGCGATAGCAGCTCTTTCGAGAGAGAGAGAGAGAGAGAGAGAGAGAGAGAGAGAGAGAGAAGGCCCAGCGTTGTATCATCGGCCGGAGGCCGAGTGTGACTATCGGCACGGCTCATCGTCGAGAAAGAGCCGCGTATATATATATACATGTACCGGCCGGCCGCGTCGGTGCGTTACATCCGCGGAAACTGCGAGCGCGTGCGTACAGTACCTCAAAGAGCGCGGGACTCGTGCATACGCTATGTGCGCGGCGACGATGAGACTTTCACTCGTTATCCCTCAACGATCCCCGACTCGTCGTCGCTCATATATACTAGCCGCCGCCGTTGCCCTGCGCGCGGGCTTTCGCTCGTTTGCGAATGCCGAGATTCCCGGCTGCTGCTGTCGCAAGACATTCAGATTTTGATTGTTCTGCATTAAAGGCGCGCGTCTGCTTGCATTGGGACGCGAAGGGGCATGGTTCGTTCGTTTTAATGAGGTTCGATTTAGTAAAACAGCAGCCTATCTGTGCTAATCATTACCAAATGTATATACTTTTAAGAATTTTTACGGATGCACTTGTTAATAAATGTTAAATTAATTAGTTTAGAGGTACGAATGTTTTTTCGGGTAGCCGTTATGCGCCTTGTAACACGAAAATTGCATCTTACGGTTCAATATTTTTTCAATTTTCTTAGATTTCTTTCAAAATTTAACTATTTTATATGATAATACATTGTTAAAATTGGTCTCTTATATGACAGTTAATAAAAATTAAACCTAAATATATTGTAAAGATTAAACTCTTACTTGAAATAAGGTATTTCTTTAAACTAAAAGTAGCTTTCTACAGAAAACAGTTCGCTTTTAATTTACACCAGATATTGTTAAAAATAAAAAAATTACAGTTTTACTAATGTATATCTCATCATCACTTTTGATTTTAATTTCATATTTATTTCAAGTTTTTTTATTTACTTAAAGAATCTTTTAAATTCATGAATCCTTTTTTATTATAAAAAGAATTAAAAATAATATTTCATATGAGAATCATTCTAAGAACAACTCTTGTACGATGCGAGATACTATTCAAGGCTGACGTACATAAATAGTAGTGTATAATATTTTTGTGTAGACACGACATTATCTTGTTACATTTCTCCGTAAGTAATAGAGCAAACCTCAAAGCTTTAATCGATTCTCGATGAGACGATGAGAGGAAAAAACATATATACAGCCTTTGTTTAGTTACGCGCATTTTGTACATCACGACCTCTCGAGCACAGATTCACGAAATATGATAATTAAAATTACAATTCACGATCTAATAACATCCTTTTATTACAGATATCGAAGCCGAGTGCCAAGATGACTATATGAAAATCCGCATCGGATTTAATGGATCTTTCAACGGCTTGTTATACTCAGCGGGTGAGTTCCAATTAACCATGAACTTGTAATTTTTTCGGTTAAGGGTATTAAACGCTCAAAGGATTTTGCATTAAAAATATTTTCTGCTATCGCTTGTCATAGAAAATTTCACATGGATTATTTAAGAATCGGTTCACTTATAGTAAAATAAAAAAAGTATCTCTCTCAAAAAGAAAAGTAGATCTCTTTTCATACAAAGAGAGCATAGTCAAGCACTAGATAGATAAGCCATAATTGCACTGTTTATCCGCGCAAAGATATTCAGTGAGGAAAGCTTCAGTATCGAAGCTCGAAAATAAAAGCACGCGAGCCCCGCGAGCAGCGCCTCATCATCGCGCCTCTCAGCGGCCCGCGCGATTCGTGGAAATCACATTTCTCCGACTCATCGCAAATTACGAATGATGGCAAGTCCCCGATAGGGCTTACACTTTCCCGCCGCTACCACTGGCACTCTCCCCTCCCTTCGGCTGAATTATTGCTTTCGCCTCGTCGGGTCCCGACGCGATCACGAATTCAATCCGATTGAGAGGGAAGCGCCTACTCGCTCCCGATCCCTCGGCCCCGACGCCGCCGCCGCCGCCGCACCTGACGGACAAATGGTAAAAGTAAATGGCTCGATAAATTACGGGATACTATCTGGCCACGCGGCACGGGCTTGAATAAATGAAGATTCGAAATTGATAAAGGGCGCCCTTGCGCGCACGAAGGCCGGATCATCCCGGAAGGAAGCCCGCGACTGCGCTTTTAGTGCACCTTAGCATACATATAGATTCGTGTAGGGCCGGGCGGCTGCTCGATCTCATGAAAAGCATGGGATCGTTCCTTGTTCCCCCGGACACTGAAGTACTTTACTCGTCGGAAGCTCGCGCGACTGCTCTGTTCGCTGGGTAATGCATGGGATACCTATATTAGATGAGTTCTATAAAGGGTACCTTTGTTGCTTATTTACTTCTCTCGGATTATTTTTGAATTATGCGGTAAATACTTTCAATATTAATTGTAACTTGTCACTATAAGAGTATTTATAAAATAAGTTTAAAGAATTCGTACATTTTGCATCTCCATAATATAAAAGTTGCTTTACGATAAGATTTTAATGAGGCCAACCGTATTTTTTATAAAACGAACGATGGAAAAGTCATTTCTTGTTCAAAGTCAATTAACTAGTTAGGAGTACCGACATGCAAAGAAGTATTTCATTCAATAAATCTGTCGTGCGTACGCTTTATATCATTATTTCTTTTAGTAACTTTTTCTAATATCTTATCGGTAAACGAAGAATGTACAGTCTCAAATAAGCACGTAATATTGATTTACGAGTACAAAGTAGAAGAAGCGAATGAAGAGAAAAAGATTAGCGAATTCTCGAAGCAAATTGCAGTAATCGCATATGCCGTGGAAAAATTAAGCGCGTAAATCCATCGAGTTGACGCTTTCGCGATAGCAATCGTGCAGTGACTGTAAATATGGGAGAAAAGCCGGATTTGGCGCACGAGCCTCGCGGCGCGCGATACGCAATCTCGCAGTTAAGACAATCGGGCTTTTTAATTGCAGGTTACTCCTACGATCCTGACTGCATGTACGTTAACGGGACGGGCCGGGACTACTACGAATTCTTCATTCAGCTGAATCGATGCGGCACCCTCGGTGAGAACACGCATCATCAGGACAGTAGGAAAAATCCCACGGTAGGTGAAAGAGGAGAATCGAGGGAGAAAGAGCGCGCACACTTAGCTCTTTCTCACTCGTTTGCAGACGCGGAAAATTCCGCAGGAGCGCGTTCAAAAAATCATTTTCTTATTGTCTGCCCGCAGAAAAATCTCATGTGGAACACCGTTACTGTTCAGTACAACCCGCTCATCGAGGAGGAGTTCGACGAACACTTTAAAGTCACCTGCGAATACGGTTATGACTTTTGGAAAACCGTCACTTTTCCCTTTCTTGACGTCGAGTATGTTCTATTAACCTTTCATTATTTTGTGTTTTCAAATTAAAAAAATTTATTTATTGTATCTTTCCATTCCCACAATTTAGATTTTTCAACTAAATTTTAACTACAGTCTATATATCAAATATATATTAACTAAAGTAATTAAAATAGTAATAAAAATTAATTATTATTTACACATGGAAAATAATGTATAATATTATCATAGAAATATTTTTAAAATTTCTTAAATTTAGTTATACTCTAAAATAAACAATAATCAGTTTAATATTTGTAACTATGATATTTATTTTAAAAACAGGATATTATTGACCA
Organism: Torymus tubicola; assembly: GCA_035583055.1. Lineage (NCBI taxonomy): Eukaryota > Metazoa > Arthropoda > Insecta > Hymenoptera > Torymidae > Torymus > Torymus tubicola. Next base: position 22,403,846 of record JAWWEQ010000055.1, on the reverse strand, counting down.
ACACGTATGTTAATTATTTTCAGAGTTGCGACGGGTAATCCCGTAGTGTTCACCTTGCAGCCACCCGAATGTTACATGGAGATTCGGTACGGTTATGGGACGACAGGTACTAGAGTAGCAGGACCAGTTCGAGTGGGAGATCCTCTGACGCTAATTATTTATATGCGTAGTAAATACGGTATGTCTCTGTTTTAATACGTTAGTAATTGTATTTTCTAAATGCATGTGTATGTTCGTGCCGATCTCCGTGTGAATGGTCCGCGTATGTGTATGTATGCAGGCGAATGTGAGTGTCTATGTCTGCAATTCTACAAAAAATTCACGAAACTCAATGTACAAACATTAAAAAAAAGCATGTTGACGAAAAAACTTTGAAATACTTATAAGAAAACAATTTTATGATAGTTTAGATGGCACAGAAATTTTTCTTATGAAAATTTAACTTAGGAAAAAAGTATATGAAAAGTATTTACCACTGATAAACCAATATTAAGCCTTCAAATGTGAGTACAAAATTTTCCAAAGAAAAGTAAAAGAAATTAGCTTTAATATATAAGCTGAGAGCAATTAAGATCGGATATTTCTGTGAAAAGTTAGGTGCATTTAAAAATCACAAAAAATCATAAAACAAATTAAAATTTTGTGATTGGAAAAACATCGCTCACTTTCTGCCGTTTATTTTTCGCAGTTTTCAAATGTACGTATCGTTGAACAGGATTATCCAACTTTAATGATTCTTAGCCTAAATTAAAGTATTTTTCTTCTATTTTAATTATTTTCTTGTAACAAATTTTTTGAGAAATTTTTTAGCTAATATTAGATAATCATTGATGACTATTATTAGTATGGCGTTACATAATTGTTTCGTTTTCGCGACGGATGCTCTTTCCACTAAGCTACCGATGCCAATTCGCATCTTTCCTTTATCTTATTATGTATGCAACTAATCTGCTTTTCGTCTATTGCACGACCTATAAAATAAAAAGAAACTTATCACAAAAGTGTTGCATTTAAAATATTTTATTTGTTAAATTTTTGAAAATCGTAAATTAATTAATTCTTGAAGAAGGCCAATTATTGCCGCAAACACTAACAGGACTATATTTCATTCAGCAGACGGCTTCGACATCGTAGTAAACGACTGCTACGCGCACAACGGTGGCAACAAGCGTATCCAGCTGATCGACCAGTATGGCTGTCCGGTCGACGACAAATTGATAAGCCGATTTCGCGGATCCTGGTCTGAGAGCGGCTTGTTTGAGACCCAGGTCTTCGCCTATATGAAAACCTTCAGGTTTACTGGCTCGCCAGCACTCTACATCGAATGTGACGTGCGCATGTGCCATGGTCGATGTCCGGTGAGTCTGCCAGACAACTGGTTATTATACAGGAGACTGCTATAATTTATTATAAAACTTGATTATACTTATTAATCGCTTAACTAAAATTCTTAAAACAATAAAAGTAAAAAACAAAGGGATTGAAATTTTCATAATTATATCTTTTTTTTAGAGTCAACCATGTCACTGGAGAAATGCGAAATCAGTAGCCAAGCGATCCGTCGATGCACTCGAAGGGCCGTCTACACCAGCAACAAGTTTATCAGAAAACGTTAATCTCTTCCAATCTCTCAGAGTGTTACAAGAGGGAGAAGCCGATACGGAACTCTTCCAAAATGTCACAACGCCTTCTCGTAGTAGTACGTAAATTACTATCATTATATAAAAATAACAAAATATCACTATCATTATATTTTTGCATTTCAAGCCTCTAATTAAATTTTCGATATCGGCTAAAATATTAGTTAATTATTTTAATTTCAATAAAACTTTTCATTCTTATTAGCTTCGAATTGAATTCTAAAAAAATATCTTTTCATATTGTATTTAAACTATTCCGGGTAATATTTATCAAACACAGATAAAAAGTGTATAGAATTCTGTGAAAATCTATTTTTTAAGTTTTTCTGTGTATTAAATTAAACGCACTTTCAAGATTTATAAACTTCTAATTACCGACTAAAAATGAAAGTGTTAAAATACAGTAAAGTAAGATTAATTTTCTCTGTGTACAGGTACGAATGATCCAAACGCAGACCGCGTGTGTTTGCGCCCGACGGTCTTAAGTACAATCGTAGGCTTAGGATGTGGCATTCTCTGCATAATGGCGGGGACAATGCTAGCCATGTGCTCGAGGATGCGTCGAGTTGCACGGGAAAAGCTACTCTCCGACAGCATTAGCTACATGACTCACAAGGGACGAATCAACTAGAAGATTAAAACAAAAACGCATTTCGTTAATGCAAATACCATTCGTGATTCCAATTGATTTTTTTCATCATAGGTTTATCATTATGGTCTCGTAAACTGTTGACTGAACAAGTTATCTAGCAAGAATTTTAAAAGTGCTACGATATCAACATCTACAGTTTTACTAATATGTATGTCATAATGATATCAAATATTACATAAAAACATTTTTATCTGAATGGTAAGGCTGAATTGAAAATTAGCATATTTTTATTGCTTACAAACAAAAAAATTTCTTAAATTTTATCGTTCAAAAAAGTATGTAACGATATTTTCCAACGACTGAAATAGAGAAACAGCATTGTACTTAGAAAAGTTGTAAACTTTGAGCATATTTTACTTTATAATCATAACTACTCATCACCTTTCTGATCTAAAAGGTGACATCAAGATAATCATAGACACGCGCATAATATCGATGCTATTATAATACTCATGATTGTCTACCAGATGTACTATTTTATGTAGTGCAGCTATTTTGTCGTATGTGTGTCAGCTTGCACGCAACATTCTCAAGAGAATGTTATTTTATACAATTTAATAATATATACTTGAACGAAGCTGATAGTCCCGTTGTCGAAAGACCACCAGCTTACTATATATTATTAATAAATCAGTTGTCAGCATCATTACATCATCATCAATACAATTTGTTTGATTTACTCTAATAAAAACACAATGAGATTTACTTGTAAAGTAAAACTCATACGAGCTGGTAAGAAATGATATTGTATACTTATCATATTTTTAAAACCTTTTCTCTAATGCACTTCAAAGTGTGTATATTATTTCATAATTAAAGTGTAGACTGAGGAAAATTGCCTGCTTGAACATTAACAAAAAACTGATATACGATCTTTGCTCATTTATCATGTTAAATAAACAATTAGATAATTCCTCAAAATATTATTCAACGATGCTATGAGATTTTTCAATTGCATTTTATATAATTTTTTAATAACATTTCTCGCCGTATTTCTTTCAAAATAAATTTCATCATCTTTCTAAAATAATTCAAACAATATAAAAATAAAAGGAAATTTTAAACTCAATAGTAATTCCACCTTCTTTTAAATAATAATTAAAATATAAATAATGAAGCGTTTAAAGAAAAGATTCAAATATCTAACAGTTGCATAAAAGCAAAAATGGGATTTTATGTTTCCGTGCATCGAAAAGATAATTTTAACACTTAAAAATACTTGTCTTTTCGATATTAACATTTTGAAATTCTTGTTTTTCTATATGTTAAGGTAGTTTTCTAGTAATGACAAGCACAGAGAAAACGTATGCAAAAACCCATTTGCCCTAGGCCACAAAAAATTACTAAATGTTCCTGAGCCTAGTTTGTTAAATGAATTTTTCAGAAATATTTTTGCAAATGTTTATTTTCATCTCTCAAACATAATTTAAACATTCATGTAACGATTGCAGTCCAAGTAAAAACGGTGTCTCAACAAAATCAGAAATGGTAACTAAAAAAATTAAGTACTACTGTGTCATCACTTATTTAGTATTTTAGGAGCCCAAAAAAGTCAGTAATGTATTGGAGAAAACTACCTCAAAATATATAACATAACTTGAAATGAAACTATAAAAGAACATAGATAGTAATCATAATACAACAAACAGGCGATTTTTCAAAGTAACTGCAACATTTTTTGAACTTGTTATAATAAAGTGCTATACATAGAGTTGCAGTGCCTTATTTTAATTAATCGACAAATCTTATTAAATTCGCAATTAATCAAGCAACATGTCGTAGTATATTAATTACTTAATGTAAACATCATCATTATAACCCACCGTTACTCAAAACACTTAGAAACATGGTACATAGATCTTTTGTTGCTAATTGAGAACTTTCATTATTAAGAAATTTCATTATTAAAATTATAAGATATTGGTCTAAATGAGAAACAGTAAAACTAGATTTAAAAAAATAATATTTATCACACAGATTTACGTTATCGACATAAAGTATTATTGATTGCAAAGTTAACTTTGATTAATTACATAAAATTTTAGTCCAAATCTGTAATGCTGCAATCTATAATCTATGGTTCTAAATGTTTCTGAATAATGAATAAATGATATACATGATCTTAATAGATAAGATAGATAATTTTACTTGTATAACGTATCATCAATTAACCACAGATTAAATAATGCGTCTCTTAATTTAAACATCGAAAATCAACTGCAAGTACGGCCAGCGAGGATTAAATAATATTTTGCTACCAAACTTTTAATTATCTTTAAAATTTTATAACTAGATTCAATACTTATATCTATGTAGTGTAATAATAATTTCACTTCATTTTAAATAAACATTTTTGTACCTATCCGTATATAATGGCAATGCGCAAAATATTAGTTTCCCCTTCTGGTTGTGCAAAACTAAATCATTCATTTTTGCTTTGCATATTTAACTTAATATGAATGTTGGGGTTACCATATGAGTATCCCTTTGTTCGATAAACTACTTGTAAATACAGTGTATGATGTGTAGTAGTAGTATTATAATACAAACACGTCGAATGTATCGAGGTTTCCAATAAATATTATAATACCGTATGTGTTAATCTCATTTTTCCTCTATATCCTACAAATACACAAATTCTGAATATAAGGTAAAGTGGGTGAAGATGCCACACTTAAGAGAAAAAGTGAAATAAAAATTTTAAAAATTAATGTAATAACATTTTTATAACAGAAATGTACAAAGAATACAATAAACTAATAAATACGTAATAATTCGTCGACAAAAGTTTCATTAACTATTAATTATTAATATTTGAAATTTATGACACGAAAGTGTCATCTTTCCCAACAGTGCGGGGAAAATGCCACATACTTATATACAAGATTTTATATTAAACGTGAAAATACAATATTAATAAATTGTTTTCTTACTTTAAATAAAAAAATAAATACTTTTAATGTTTTTTAACAAAAACAATGTGTTTTGTATAAAATCATAAGAATACAAAAAGTTACGCCAATAATGAATTGTTATCATTACGTGTTTTTTCTTTTTGTCTTTAATCTGTGTGAAAAAAATGGTTCCTAAAATGATTATCAATATTCAAGTAAATATTTAAATTTTATATTTTTTATAAGCAACATTAAAACGATCTATATTATCATAAAACAAAATATTTCAGTTTCGTGACATTAGTATAAAAAATAGTTAACACCGGAAGATTAATTCATAAAACTTAAAAATTTAGAATTTTCAAAAGAAATATTGCGAATTAGGAATATTTGTTCGCTTTGCGTAAGAATAAGATCATTAATCATGGGAAACACTGTCATGGTCTCAAAGCCCTATTCAATAAATTTAAGTAAAGAAAATGTTACAATATTGTACACGACGTGCCATCTATGAAGTAGAGCATGAACTGATATGCAAGTTAATGCATCCGTAGGTAATACGTGCAAATTTAAAAGCATTACATATCTTATAAATAACTACCTTAGTTATTAAAAGTCTCGCATTCAAATAAACTGTAAGTCACTGATTAACGAATCAACCTTTAGATGGTTCTATGGTTATGGTAAACACGGCATACAAGTAACAAAAAATATATGTTAACCCTGAGATCAAAACGAATTTTTTAATATGTTTTTTCAACCTTGGTTGCCACATTAATTTTCGAGAAAAGAATTCCTGAAAATGGTACATTTAACACATGGAGATACGCATAAACAATACCAATGTCCATGTTTGAACCAACTAACCACCATTTCCCTTTGAAAATTTTTCATATTGCTGTTCAATTTCGAATAAGACTAAAGAAACACACGAGCTCCCTATGCTGGCAATGTATATGAACCTACTCTTGGCGGCCATGTTTTTCGACGACAACAGATCCCAATATGTATATGAGTGCACGCAACAGTTGCACCTTTACAAAGTTAGCAGACATCGACATTTAAAACATTTAAAAAACTATTGCCATTACCAATAATTTCAAATTTTGTTTTATTGGTATTGTTAACAGCTTTATTGATGTACGAGCTGTACCTGATTTGTATCAAATTTTTTAAGTTAAAAATGGCTTAATATTATAAACTTGTTTAGAAAAATTCATTGATTAAAATAATTCACTTTTTCTTTTAAAGAAAGCTTATTTTCTTTGTAGGTGAAAACTGTTATGCTTTAAAAAAATTCTAGATTCCGCCTTGAAAAATAGATCCATTTCAATTTAAATTAAATTTTAAGATTTTAATTGTAGAATATACGTCTAAGTTAAATTACCGATAATCTTGTGAAGTTTCAGAAATTTTTCGTAACTTTAAAATGGTACAATTGTTCAAGATGAGATTTTTAAAATGCGTTATTTTCTATATAATCACTCAAATTTTATATTACGTAAAAATGCAAGAGAGAAAAAATATTGAGGCATTTATCGATAAGTGCAATTCTGCTGAACGTGCGGTAGAATTATCCGACACGCGCGGCAATTTGAGTTCGTAACTGGTTGAATAAAAGGAGTAACAGTTTGAACTTTATCCATAATGTTCAGCATGCACGAAAGTTAAACCGAAATACAAACATGAAAACGTGCCTGCTACTAGTGTTTATTCCCCTAATTTTATTGAACTGTTTCGAGTCAACAATTTTAGACTAACAATTAATCTATTTTAGTTTTCATACGTGTATCAAGTATTTGAAGAACTCTACAATTTATCCACATTTTCGGAGCGATCAAAAAATTAATAGTATATATAGGATATATAGTACTCGCTACGCTCCGGCACTATTCTCACACCGTGCAATAATGAGCCGCTTAGGGAGAATCCACACGATCACCCTTCTCCTGCTCCTTACACCGTACCCCTACTTCGTCAAGCCTTCCTATAAGGTTCACCATCTTGACTATACTATGCTTATCGGAGATTTCGATAATGAATGAGAGAAGCGATGAGCATAGAGTGGTCAAGATGGTGAATCCTGTAGGAAGGTCCGACAGGATAGGGGTACGGGGTAAGGAACAGGGGAAGGGTGATCGTGGTGATTCTCCCATAAGTACGTTACTATACGTGTGCCACGCCGTGCAATAATGGGTTACTAAAGATACGAGTATCGTACAGAATTTTATAGCACGGCCTGCCTAAGCCAGGCGTCACGCATATCCGTGACCGAGCAGGCCACTATTGCACCGCGAGGTTAGTAGCACCGTTGGTGGTAGTTACCCCCAACCAAAAAAGTCAGAAGTGTACATTTTTACCGTTGGCAATTACTTCCACCCTACAGTTCGTATGATATCACAGGCCGTCACAAACGTCCGTGTCAGTATGGCATCACGCTTGTCACTCTATTGTAGACACATCCTTAAGACGGTTATCGTGATTTTAAAATGGGTTCACTATTTATTTGTAATGTCATAATTGTTATTAAAATATAATAATGTAAGTACACACATATATGAAAGGCAAATACTTTCTAAACCAAAAAAACTATTACGTAAACAATTGTTAATCGGAGACGTAGATATTGTTCGACTTTAATGTTTAACGACTCACTTTACTCCTTAAACATTCGTCTATGACCCATCCAGGCTTAAATTATGAAATAATTAATACATGTGAAGCAACATGTAATTGTTTACAGTACAATATAGTATAAACTTAAATTTTACTGTGCTTAAACTTAAGCTTGGATGGGTCGTAGACAAATGTTTAAGGAGTAAAATGAGACGTTAAACATTAAAATAGAATAAAAAATAAAATGTTGGCAAATTACGAAAGTAACCTTTTTACTTATTGATCAATATCTACGTCTTGAATTAACAAATTTTTATGACAATAATTTTTTTTCGGTTCAGAAAGTATTTGCCTTTTATACCCGTGTGTACTTACATTATTTTTTATTTATTTATTTATTTATCCAGAGTATATATATACACTACATTACATTACATTACATAGTAATCTCGCAGAGGAAAATAAATTTCCTGTTTGCGAGTCCGAATTACAAAATATACTTACAAACTAACTAAGAACTAATATAATAAACTCTCTTTATTTATAACGTTAAATATTAAATAAT
>JAWWEQ010000055.1:22277256-22395379 GCA_035583055.1 Torymus tubicola | reverse complement strand
AAAAGTAATTGAAGTAAAAGAGAGATATGCCAATTCATAAATTGAGATGCTTTGTGGCTCATCTAAATTTTTATTGGCAATGTTATTTAAAAGCTGATAAAATTTAATGGCATGTCAAAATATGAGATTTGAAATATTACGATTCTACGTATATATACTCTATTTCTCACTAAATCATTATTATTATCTGTTATTATCCAATTATTTCTGTTAACTAAAATCAGTTGTATGATTCTAACAACTACGAGACAATACCGTTTACCTTACACTTCATGCGCAAACAATTGACATAAATAGAAATCCACAAATACAATGAAATATTGAAAAGCTGTAGGTAGAATAAAGGTCTTCCGAAGAATATAAAAAAACATATCGCGTAAACTTTCAAGAGCACGCATCGCTGTTTCAGAATTTATATCCATCTATTATTGCTTTCTCCAAAGCAAATTCTCCGAAGCAAAGAAATAACTCACGTTTTTCTATAACTGACAACAAAAAGATACACATGATCATTTTCATTTTAAAATGTAGGTTGTTGTAGCTTTTAAAATGTTGGTCTATGAAAACTTCAATAATTGCCGATATTAAGAATCCACCGAAGAAAACAATATAAATAAAGTTTGGAAAAACAAGGTGTCAATCTATCACTAGCTATTTTTACATAAATATATATATATATAGTGCTTACACATCATTCCAATTGAGCGTCTAACACGCGACACTAACGATGCGGAAAAACACTCGTAAATAGCTAAAAGTGAAACATATATAACACGCAATCCTCCAACCCCAAAAATATATGCGGAACATCAAAACACACCCTCTCTTTGCCATTCCTCCAGTATCCTTCTCTCCCTTTGTGTTTCAACCCACGCGGCCCTCAACGGCATCATCTCGTATATATATATATCGACTAGTCAATGCTTTATTTCTATTATACACATATACACAGTGCACCTCTATACGTCTCTTATTATATTTTTCCTTTCCTTCCGCAGGCCTTGACTTATCGACTAAGCCGCAGTCAGCATTGCCGAGGGCGCGTGGCCGAACAATAGCCGGCGGCCATGGCACTGGTGATGCTGCCATGCGACCTGCCCTGGTGGTCGGCGGTTACAAAGCAGCTGGACAGAGCTGCCGCGGCGAGGAGCTCGCCCGAGCTCGTTGACGCCATGCTGCGACTGCACGACATGTGCAAGTAAGTACGCATACTAATTGTCTTGGATTTGACAAGCGTTTGCGAGGCTGTGTTGAAGCGGTTGCGGGGAGGGTTGCGTGTGCGATTTTCGGAGAGATATATATACGAAGTGTGCACGTGGCAATTATGGTCTGAGGATGATAATGAGGAGGAGAGGGTCTGCGACCTGCGACGGATCGATTTGTGTATGTATGGTTTCTAGGGATGCGGTAAACGATGACTATATTAATGAAATATTTATACTTTGTGTCTGTTAACACCATTTTTCGGATGCGTGCCAAGTTTTCGCAAATGTGCGTTATTATGGTAGCAGATAAAATCTCTTTTTTTATCATTTTTATCTCTGTAAATATTTGTGTTATACTGAGATCTATGCGAGACAATTATAATAAAAGCTTCAATTTAAGGTAGCCTCGGCCACCCTGAAAAATACTTTAAAAGTATTCCCAAACAAGCAACGAAATTCACGAGCACTTTTTCTTAATTTTTCTCTGACTGTCTTAGATGAGTATGATATTTTAATGAATTAACATTTTCTAATGAGTCTTGGCTCAAATCAACGAGTTGTCGGTACTAGAGTTCATTTTTTACTACCAGAAATACTATTGGAGTTAAATTAAGTTTCTGTCGCAAAAAATAATCAAGAGGCAGCCAATTAAATAAACCAAACATAGACGTCATCTTTAATTAAATGTTAATTGTTGAAATGTATGTAATAAAGCATTACAAATTCATCTTTATCTTTATTTTAGTCTACTTACCGAACTAATCAAATACTTTTTATAACTTATTTGCTCACTTATAGAGGACAATTTCAATACTGTACTTAACTTTATTTTAACTGAACTTTACTCAAGTTGAGAGATTTAACTACTTCGCGATTAAATTAAACAGATTTCTCACCTCGAAAAGGAGAACAAGGGAAATACGTTAACAAGGAAAACCAATTACTTGTGAAAACTCTGTTATCTGATAACAGGTTTTAAATTAATTTTTAGTTTAGATTATTATAATTGAAATAAATCAGAATTAAATATTATATTTAATCATCGCAAATACATGAATATTGTCAACATTTATATAATAATAATAGTTTAGTATAATAAATGAGTATCAATATGAAATTTCTACATAAATTATATACAACACACAGCATTGAAGATCTGAAAAAGCGTAGATATTTTTATTTCATAATCATGTATTATATAATAAATTGTATATAAATCAAATCGTGTTTTTTAGAAGTAACTAAAAATTCATATAATCGTGTTGATGTAAACAATCGATTTTCCATTGTCATTACACTTAAATTAATATTCTTCACATTACTAGAAGATGTGTCGTGAAACAAATCGTGCATTCAATATATATTACAGTAAGTTTAAATTTTTAAAATGTAAATTCAATAATTTATGATTACCCGAAGAATTTGTATAGGTGAATTATTAAAGAATTTTTAAAAGAAAGGTTATAGATTATTAATATAGTCTTCAGAAATAGTATATCTTAAACGTTCAGAACAATGTTTCCACAAACTTTGTGGACAACAAGTCAACTTTCGCCAAGTCTAATTTTTCATCATCATAATTCCCCCCGCATTTGAAAAGTTAAGGCGATTCGAAGTGCTGTTGTAAAAGCAACATAAAACTTCCTAGTTTGTGCGGAAGAAACATTAGCGTGTGTTTGTTTTCTTATTAGCGAAGAAACTAGTAAACGCCAACTTTACTTAGCAATCTTTACATTTTCTCCTGCAAAAGCTTGAAACTTTGAGACTAAAAATAAGTCGACTATCGGTAATTGAAAGATAAACTAATATTTGTGTTCAAATTATTATGGGATCGATACGATATCTGTAGCTATACATTCCTTACAACAATAAATAAACAGCGTAAATGCACTCTAGTATTTATTATTATCGATTTTAAAAAACTACAATACAATAATTAAACCAACTGCTTGAAATAAAAAAATTTGTTTTTAACACATCAAAGTATTTACGGTTATAAATAGAGGCTATTTTATTGTTACGAAAATTCAAGGTAGACAAAGAATCAGCAAATTTTGATTGTTTTTTTATAGTATTAATTGCATAAAACTATAACATTCACTTTCAGTTAATTTGAAAAACGTCATAATTCACACAGTCAACTAAAGTCTCGTGGGTGGAGTGATAAATTTATTCTTAAACTACAATGTAGATAAAGATAATAACGCTTATCTTAAACGCGAGGCAATACAACAAATCGGAAACATTTAACGAAAGCGATTGATCTACAAAGTAAAATGCAATCCTATGAATATGCACTTCACGTGTCTGGGCAAATTGCCTTTGTCAAAACTACGTATCTCCAATTCATCAGCTTCAAAAAGCTTTGCACTACATATGCCTACATTCAGTGCACAAAACAAGAAAAAGCCAGCCGGTCTCTATACGCCACCCAAGTGCATCCGGATCAATAAAGATCGAATTATCGGCAATGTAACGGCGCTTAACACCCACGTCCTCGTCTCGTTCTTCCCGCACCCTCACACCAGCAAATCCAATATACGTATAGTATACCACTTTTACCCATATACACACACCCTTTAACTGCTCTCCATAGATATAAGGCCGTGTAAGCCAATCACTCACAGTCGATCGAAGAGAGACCGCGCGGCTGTGCATATCTATGCCTATATCTGCACACCTCGATCCACATACGTCATTGCATATCCTATACATATATACGTACGTGCATACATCCACCGCGCGAATACCTTTACCTACAGATGCATCGTGAGTAGCCCTATGCACAATGGCTGTGCACTCGCAAGTAGAGAGAGAGAGAGGACGCAGAGCAACAGGCGGCGGCGACGGATCGATCCACTCGCGCCCGGCTACACAGCAAGCGAGTGAGTGCTATATTCGGCCGCGTGATCTCACGCGCACGCACGCCTGCGTCTGCCGGTGCGTATTTTTGGAAAAAGCACACACGCATATACATACAAGCGAGAAAGAGAGTGAAAGAGAGAGAAAGGGAGTATAGGTGTGTGTAGAACCGCGCCGACCTTCGAGGTTCGTCGCACTCGCTGTGGAGCTTCCGGGTGTATGTGACATGGTATACGGGGGCCTGTTAACCGGCGATAAGCGGATTTTTTCCTCAAGAGAGAGAGAGAGAGAGACCGGCGGCGATTGATTACTGGAAAAACGGGAGGGATAAGAGAGAGCAGAGTATTTTTCTTGATTATTTCCGTCGGTGGGTCGTGAGTATGCGAGAGATTTGCTAAAGTTAGGGGAGGTGGTAATGAAGAGAGTTTACGGGTTAGGTTTGATGTAGGTCGAGGGTGGAAAGCTGATACGAGGCTTATTCTGTAAGGGAGAAGTGAAAATATTTTTCGGGATTATTATGATGTTGCTGCCGACTTTGAAGCTCATTTTTCTTATACCTTGTAATCGATATGAGCTAGTGTAACTTTTATAGTTAGTGTAAATAGACTATCACTTTTTTCGAGTGGCATTATACTTTGATAAAATATTTATATACACTTGTTATATAACAAGGTAAACTTTTATGGTATCACCTGATAGTTATATAATTTCCTTTATTGTATATATATGTATATAACATGTTTTGCAAAGATTATACATGTTGTTTTATTAAAAATATAAATGGGGAATTATTCAATACAAGCGTGTCCACATTATAGTTGTGCATTAACGTTTTGCTAAGTGTTCATTAACGTATACGTGAGTAACAGCTGTCTACAGGACAAAGCATTTTGTTAGGTGATGAATAAGAGCGTACACAAAGGATGAAGCTGCAGAGCAACGTTAGCTCTGGCTCTTTTTCCAAAAATAAATATGACTTGCTCGAAATGCACCATCTCTCCTTTGATGTCTACAAAAGCTACACAACGTCACACGGCTTTTACAATAACCGGCCGTTAGTTTTATTCGTTCTGATGAGAACGTTTCAGTATTATATTGTTATTTAATTAATGTTACTTTGAATTTAACGCATTGAGAAAGTCGCTCCATTCGTCTTGGTGTTATGTTTTTTTATAATTCAATTAATTAGTGAATATAATGAAGATAATTCAAGCTAAAATAATTGTGTATAATTATTTCATAGCAGTTATTGACAGTAGTTTTTATTCATATATTCGAATTTTTTTGAAACTTAAGGAGAATCAACAAATTTTTCATAGATTACCGTTAATTCAATTTGATTAAAATGTTCAGAGACTACATATTATATCTGTTTGGATCACTAAAAATAGTAATCTATTTCAAGAAAAAGCTCGTGATAAACAACAACGTACGAAAATATCTTAAAAGACCTGTCTGAAGAAAAATTTATCATTCTATAAAAAAAGAGAAAAATAAAGTTTTTAATTAAATCATATTCGATTTCGTTGCACACACATACTTATGCCAATTTTTCTTTACTTCGCAATTACAGCATAAGTTTAGATCCAGACGAGGACAAACAGGACCCCGACCTATTCGTCGGCCTAGCGAGGTACCTCGACGAGGACCTCAGCGCTGAAGAGCGCGACCACGTCTTCTCTAAGACGATACCCAGCGTCGTCAAGTGGGCAAAGGACCTAAAGAAGCACAAGCCTCCGCAGGGCCTGCATTTCAGTTTACAGCAACAGGGTGATTCGATAGAGCACAGCTACGCCTTCATCGCATCTCTCATTGCCAACGCCTTCTTCTCCACTTATCCGAAACGAACGCCAAAGACTCATCCTACGTTAAGGGACTTTAATTTTACGAATTTTTTTAAGCATCTTTACTTGTAAGTGTAACCTTCTACAATTGAATTATTATTAAAAATATCTGATATCACAATTACTAATAGTAGAAATTCACAAAAAATTGCCCATAACTTGTTTGAAAAGAATGACGAAAAAAAGTTTAAGCACATTTCCGAGAACCGATTTCCCTTATTCTATAACTAATATAGTACACGAAAATGATTTTTCGTTATTTTTACCAACATGATATGGATATTAAATAATCTCATAATAATAGGATTTGCTTATAACTTATTCATGATTAAAAATTACAAAAGATGACCCTTCATTTGTTTTTTTTTTTAAATTGAAAATGTTGCTTATTAAAAATTGAAAATGTGACGAAATGTAGGCAGTCGAACAGTCAATTTGAGGAATGAAATACTACATTTTTTGCTCAATTTTGAACTTTCATAACTTTGAAAGAAATCAACATTTTTCAATTCTTAAAAATAGCAAATGAAAACTAATCTTCCGCAGTTTTTAATCATGAAAAATTTATAAGCAAATCCTATAATTATGAGACCATTTAATATCAATATCGTGTTGGTGAAACTAGAGATCCCGCTTATTTTGCATTCAAAGTTTCAAACATGAATTGTAGCTTTCTGAAAAACATTATTCCGATTTTGTATATTCAACATCATTTTCGCGTACTATATTGGTTATAGAATAAGGACAATCGGTTCTTGGAGGTATCCTTACAATTTTTTTTTTTCGTGCAATTTTTCGTGCGAATTTCTACATATATAGAATTTTAAAACGAATACAATAAGTCTGAACTTGAATTTTCTAACAAATAAAATCAGGCAGACAAAAACCACCTGTCACATTACTTCTTTCTGACTCGTAGAAAAAGTCAGAAGTCGAAGCTGCGCGGTGTGTTTCGCTACTTCGAGTACCTCGACGCCGAGGGTGAGCGCGCCCTCGAGGGCCACCTGCTGATCTCCCGGCAAGTGATGCTCTCACGGCAGTGGCTGACGATCGAGGACTGGCTCGAGTGCCCCAAGGCTCTCTGCCCGCTCACGATACGCCACGAGGGTAGACTCGAGCGAGCGGATCTCGAGTCGAAGCAGCAGGGCGGACCGATGCGCGTATGCTTCGCTAGCAGGTGCTTCGGCGACGGTGTCCTCGAGGCTGGCGCCACCCAAGAGTCTATTCAAGTAAGTAAGTACACATCGCCACTCTCTCTCTCTCTCTCTCGCTCTCTCCTAGCTTCCTTTGCGAGGTGCCTTTGTGGTTATCTCTCTATCTTGTTCTATTGTCTTGACGCGTTGCAGGATATTTTGTTTTCAGATGATTTCGCGTAGTCAGTGCTTTCGAGCCTTGGTATTATTGCGTTCGAGAGGGATCGATTGAGTAATTAGCTGATTCGTTCGAGCGCGAAAATGGCACGAGCGGTTTGTTGCGTATCGATAAAGAATTATAAATAAAGAGTCTTTTGAGTAATCAATACACCGGAAAGCATTTTAAAAGTGTTGTGTTTCATTTAAAATCCCCTATTGATTTTAATGAGATTTTCATAAATTGTTATAAAATAATTATTTCGTACCATCATCATAATTATACTTAATATTAATGTTTTTTGAATATCTATATACTTCACTGGTAACGAAAGCATGATAAATTAGGGATATTTCATTACTGCATATTCATGATCATAAGTATGAATGGAAACTTGGATTGAATGTATCTACCAGTTATACTATTAAATACATTGACTTGAATTTGATTATAGGTGGCGACGCATCCTGAATTGTTAGCTGTTATATTATCCGTGGAATCGTTAGAAGACAATGAAGCCCTTATCATTGAAGGCCTAAGGCATATATCCAGGATACAAGATCCTAAAGGTCGAGCTAATTTTGATCCGATTGCCGAACCAAATACTGTGAGTTGATATAATATTAGTCTAAGAAACCAACATATAAATATGTAAACCTTCTACGTTTTTCTATTATTTAAAAATCAATGTTCACAGAACGTAAAAGAATTATTTGAAAATACTTTTATTACTCTGCCAAAAGTGAGATTTATATGAAACACTGTAAATACATGTGCTCTCCCAAATAATTTTTCATTTACTGTACTAGATATAATAGACAAGAAACATTTTAATTTTCACCTTAAAATAATTTTTTTTTCTCTTTTATTTCTTTTTCCACGCGATATTTCAAGAAACGAAAAAAAATAAAATGTAAACTACAGTAAAAATTTGTTAACTATATATTCTCCTTCGCACAGATAATGCTATGCTGCATCGACGCTGAGGACTACTCCCGGTTGCCGCTAGCTCAGTATGAAGAGGACAACGTGCTGCGTGAACTGAACAAGTCGCTACTGGGTTTCAGGCAACGCAGGCCACCTCAGAGTCCGGGTGAGTTAGCTCGACAGGATGGTGAGGGTGAGACCGGACCCGGTACTCGACGACTATCACCTATCGGGGAGAGCTTCAGCAGTGCCTCACCCGAGATGGAGGATCCGCTGAGACGGGCGCGTGGAAAAGTGAACAGTGCCGGGAGTCAGGGTAGGTTGCGACGTCGGTTAGCTTTGTTGGGCTGGATTTGTAGTTTTGGGTTATTTGTTAGAAAAAAGTTTATAGAGACAAAGCAATGTGACAAAAGAGTTTCTAATAACGTAAAACGTACGTTATGCATACAATTGTCATTTAAGTTTTTCTTTATTTTAGAAGCGTTACGTATTGCAACATTAATTATTTTTATTATTCTGTTCGGTTAATAAAATTTGAATAAAATTAAATCGAATTTTCGTTTAACAACGAATATCATTATGAAGTAAATATTTCAAAAAGGCTACTTGAATCTGTGATGAAAAGATGTAAAAATACCAAGAATAAGTAAATAATTCTTTATTAAAACTAAACTCGTTAAGCTGTACATATTATTTCTTTTTACTTTTAATATTTCATCTATCATATAAATTATATTTCACCCACAAATCCTTGTTTTGAATAGTTTTAAAATATAACATTTTAAATTGAAGAAATACTGTAGGAATACTACTCAAACTCTTTTGTCTGAGGTGTGAATTTTGTTTGTAGCCTCAGCGGTGACGCAGCACTCGAGCGAGCAAGGCCGAACACGCGGCAATGGATCGTCTTCATCGACGCGCGCTATTAGCCCGGGCCGTGTGCTAAAAGTGAGCAGTGCTGGTCGTCGACAACGCTTCATCGTCCTCGGCTCGAGCGGTGAAGCCCTACCGGTCACCCGCATGTCCATCGCTCAGACGTCTGTGTATAATAGTTGCAACAGCCAGAGTACCGATAGCTTTCACAGCGCGAAAGATACGATAGAGGAAGAGGGTGAGTTACTGCACGAAATTTATATTTACCTATTTCTTGCCTTACGCGATAATTTATTTATTTTTTTTCCATGTATTTGTATACGTATTAAAGTACTTTTCTGAAGTCTCAGTTTAATAGTATAATTTTAAAGGTATTAGGTGTGACTGTTAGTTATTTAGATAATGAAATTTTTAAAGTGAAACATCGTTATATATATATTGTCAAACAATATACTTTGATCTATTATAATAAATTATAATTTTTCACTTTTCAGTATAAATAAACTAAAATGATTATATTGATTTGTTAATTAGAAAACGAAAATGACGAGGAAGATGATCAGAAACAGTCGAGGCGGTACAGTGAGCAGCTCGACACCCCGGAGAGAAGAGGAACTTTTGCGCAAAGATTAAAAGACGCCCTGAAACGTGAAAATTCGGCCACCGGTACATCTACAACAAACGAATCTACGAGCGAAAGTAGTTACGCTGTCGGTATAAGTGTTGCCGGCAGCGAGGTTGCAGATCAAAACATAAAGTTAGTTTAATCGATTCTTAATTTATCCAACCGTATCCAACCATGAATTTGTCGATAAATAATTTAAACTTATCACAGAGTAAAGAGAGGAGGTGGCTCAAGGGGCTTCGTACTCCGAGACGAGACTGTGGACGAAGACTTCCTAAAGGAGTCCCTCGAGGCTGAGCAAAAGTGGTTGGGCAGATTTCGACAGAGTCAGCCGGCCATACTTCGTAAGGAAACCGGCGCAAGCAGTAGATACAGTTTTAGTACGGAATACAGTTCCGGTGAGTTGTCGTTGGTTACCTGAAGAAAATTTTTCATAGAAATTACAAAATATTTTACAACGTTATTATACTACTTCGCGAAAATTAAAAATATTATTAGATTTTTTAACGATTTTTACTATTATTTGTAAATTTTGTCTTGAATTCTGGTCATGTATTAGGCTACACAGTCTGTTAACGATTAGTATAGTAATTTTTCTAATACTATTTCTATTTCGTGTATTATATGATCTAATCTTAATAATAATATAATGGATTTATGTTTAAAAAATATGAAAAAGTTCTCTATGCTTTATAAGAAAATAATATCTTAACTATGTTTACTGTCTCTACTTGAAACTATACTGTTAATATTTTAACTAGAAAAAGTAGGTCTTAATTACTTCTCATAAAGTCTTTACTTCAAACCTCTACTGAATTGTTATTAGTTATTTGTTTCTATACATGAACATTTTCAACTCTCTTATCTTTATTTATTATGCATTCATAAAAGTTTCACAATGTTAATTAAACAATCTCACATTAAACTTGTTTTTGAAGTTACTACAATCATTTAATGAGCTAATCAAATAAGGAAAACAACGGACAATCAGAATAATTATTGAAACTAAAAAAATAATAATATTGGGATAATGCGAAAAATGTATATCCATCTAAAAAACTAGAAAAAACTTCCAACAAAAGTCAAAGTAAAAATACTTTCACCATTAGTCATGCTTCCATTACCTGCAATCATTCTTCTTCTTCTATGCTGTTTTTTTTACAATGTCTCGCTTGATTTCCAGAATTTTGCTCAGAGCTGGAGGAGGTGTATGAGCAATTATCCAAGTGGCTGGACGAGCCCATTATCGGCGGCGGCGACGGTGCGGATGGTGCGCCGCGTGAGCAGGACCCACGCGATCGCGCTGTCGTCACATTTGCCAGCTCACTGTTAAAGCGTGCCCTGAGTGAGTCTTTCGCAGGGGTGCCGGTGCAAGAAGGCGAGCCACAGCCACTCTTCGACGCTAACGATACCCATCAACGGCACAAGCTGCAACTTGCTGTGCGCAGCTTGAGCCTTGAGCTTGCTCGACAAAAAAGCCGCAGACAGCCTTCGGTGAGTAAAATGAATCGCGAGAGTTATGGTTAAGGTGTACGAATGTGTGGTTCAGTTTACATGGAATATTATAGGAAGGTTAGAGAAGTTTTCTTTTATATTAATGGTAATGTGTATAGGGTGGAACTTTATAATAGATTCGGTAAAATTGTAAGGTGGGTAATGTCATATGAAGCGTAAATTCTTATGAATTGTGTTATGAATATTTTTATATTTTCAGTCAAATTCCCTGTAAAGTATTATATTTTTTAGGATTGGGTTGGGTTTTAGACTTAATAGCTTTACAAGACACTACGATAATTTTTGAGAGTGTTCTACTATAAAAGTTGATATATTTCATACAAAATTTTTCGATTCGTATTAACGGGAGGATTCAAGAATAAGCATAAAAGTGAAAAAATAAAAATATACAAGAAGTGTGTTTTATTAATTCTTGATTTAAATTATAATTTAGCAAAATTCTAGTATAAAACAATGATTTTTGGTAGTTTTTACCACATTTTTTTAACTAATTTCCAGTGAGGTGATGGAATGAGAGACAGTGGTAAGAATTTATCAAATGATTCTCATTGAGTGATAAAAATTGAAAGTGCTAACAATTAGGTTTTGAAAAATATTATTTTTAAGAAATATTCACTCCATCAATTTTTTATTTTATTTAACATTTTTAAAATATAAAAGATTTATTTAAAAAAATTTTTTTTTTCATTTTTCTTTTGTAATGAAAGAATTTTAAATAATTACTATTTACTCATCACACCAAACTCAACATAAATAATCTTAATCATAAAACTTACATTTTAAGTGTCAAATGTGATTAATTATTCATAAGTCATAAAAACATTTCTAATAAAAATATATGGTAACATTTGTAAATAGGAGGAGCATTTCTTCGAAATATTTTATTGCAGATTTAAATAGTTTTTAACTTTAGGCGCATACTGTACGTTATTAAATCTTTAACTCATCGTCTTTTTCTACTAAATGATTAGAATAATAAGTACGCAGAAATACACGAAAAAATCACATAAAAATTGTTTTAATTTAGTAACGCTGCATTTTATCGCTGATTTAAAATTTAGCTTATAGATATGTGTAAAATGATTTTTCTCTAATTTATTTTACAAGTAGCTGATAGTAATTGATTCTTCATAATAAAAACAAATCTAACTACAACATTAAAATAAAATGTACAGTAATTTTTACTAAATCAGCACCGACTATATTTTTTGTTTGAGATTAGAAAAATATATATTTAGTAAAAAGGATAATTTTGTAATATATTATTTTATCAGAATATAAAAAACAATAATAACTTATAGTTATAATATATAATTGAAATTAAAATAATTATAGCTCTTAAAATAAGAATTGGAGAGTAAATGGACTTGAAAAAACGAATATCTAGAACAAACATTTTAATGAAGATGTAAAAACAAATTCTTCTGATCTAAAAATAAAATCTGATCCGATTTAGTTCGTGCACCTCCTTCAGCTTACTAATCGGCTCTTGTTTTCGAAAAGTTATTATTTTCCAAGTAGTAAAACAAACGACTACCGTTTTCTAACAGAGTAGACATGCCACAGCTATTTCATAATTTTTGGGTATAACAGAAAAAGAAGAGTTGCCAAGGCTTTGAACAACGAGTATTCCTCGAGTGCCATACACTCTCTTTACAAATTATAAACTAGCTTTTTTTATTTAACAAAGTAAAATCACGTTCATCTAGCATAGACTGAAAATACGATAGATCAATGCCATACGCGTCTTTCATCGTATTTTCTCTCTAAATAATATATACAACACAACTGCGTTTGCACCGCAATAAATGTGCAAATCGGCATATATCCACTCCTGTAGACCAGCGATGGAGGATCTGCAGCTACAGACTGCACAAACAGCAGCAACAGCAATATCACCAACAACAACCATCACAATCATGACTCGGAGGACGACGAGGCGTTCGAGGACGCGTTGCAGGGTGATCCCCGTCTCTTCCGCGACGCGAAGAATTCGCAGCGGCGCAAACTCATGGCCATCACCTTCACCTCCGAGCTGTTTCAAACTCTGTCCGAGGACGAGGCTACTATCGTGCTGCCTTCGAGGCGCAAGAAGGTGCTCCATATATACACGAGTTAAAAAAAAAATCAAAAAAGCCTCTCCCGCGGGACGCGCACATACACACTTCGTAAACGCTTATGTTAATTGTCTTCGAAGTGTAGGGGTCTGCGTGTATATGAACGATTTCTAAAATTATTTCCCTTTTACGTCTCGAAAAGAATAAGAAAATATTTTTGAAGACACACTCTTTTGTAGGAAACATAGGAACACGATTCGTTTGGTAGTATTATTTTTTACTGTCGATAATTGGATTTTTTTTTAAATTATTAAACATACCTTTAGTTTGGTCCTGAATCAGTTTACGAAAAAGAATTTAATATGAAGTTTGCAAAGAAAATTAAACTAGAGAGCAAGAATTATTCAGAGTTTTTTTTTCAAAATTAGAAAATATTAAAATATATTTTATTATAAATACGGGAGGTCGAAGTCGAGCTTAAAATTTACTTAATAAGGTAAACAATTGGATATAATTTACTGCCCTGTGCCTTTATTTATAGACCAAACTAAAGATTTTTTAATTATATTTTTAAAACCGAATCATTGTCTGCAAAAAATAATACCACCAAATCTATCATGTTTCTATTCTTTTCTACATTCAAAAATAAGAAAAGATCTATCTGATGACTGTGCCGTAAAAAAATTTTTTTATTCTTTTCGAGATCTAAGAGAAAAATAATTTTAGGAATAGCTCATATACGTCCACGTTGCTAGAGAGCCGAAATGCTTATATTGATTGTGAATTGATTATTAACCCATGCGATTAACCAGTGCTGTGTGCGATCGCGATGATGACGATGATGTTTTAGCCTCTGTATGTGGTCTGTACATAATAATCACTGCCATTGCGTGTAACCGCCTTGTAGATAGCGCAACTAATACACATTATAATATTATATATATATATATATATATATACCGATACACCCTATCGTTGCCATTTAATTGAAAACAAGTCTGTCTCTCGTTCTATCATATCAGTTTTCTCATTATACGACTGTAAGAATTATTATAGCCTTCGCTGAATTGCCAGAAATAGATTGTTGGGAAATTGATTTTATGGTTTTCGATCATCTCCGCTAAAATGATTTCCGTCCTCTAGTATGTATGTGTAGAACCTATTATGCCTCGTGTACCTTTGTAAATAATATACTGCGAAATCGATTTCTCAACAATCTAATTTCTTCCGAGTTTCAATATATATTAGCTTATTAAAATATTCTATCCATATCATTCTATAATGAGAACAACAATGTTCACCTCTCTTTCCAAGTAAAGGCTTACAATTCTCCGACCCTTCTTCATAGATGTTTCTACACAATCTCTAACCGATAATAAAATACCTGAATGATTCCATAGTGTACCCCCTCCTCTCATATCTGATTATCACATCGGAAAGTGTCTTATCATTTATGTAAAAAATTTATTCAAATAATTATGCAATTCCACGAATTATTTATCTATAACTACATAACACTGTAAAATCAATAATTTGTTTGGACGCAGATCTCAAGGGAGAGCAGCCCACAAGACGGCCTACTACCCGTGGCGACGGGCAACTGGGGTTGCGGCTCGCGGCTTAGAGGCGATCCACAATTGAAGCTCGTAATACAGTGGCTCGCGGCATCCATTGCTGGCGTACCCCGGCTGATATACTATACCGCCGGTCACTCGATGCTAACCAAGGTTTGTCTGATTTGAATGTATAAAGAAGGTGCTTGCAAAATTCAATAAAATTAAAGTAAAAAAACATATATGTAGCTCGCGAGTAGTAAAAGTCAAATTAAATCAGACATGATTTATAATTTAGATAGCGCGCATCTATATATAGTTACTTCAGTAGTGCAAACAATCAATATATCTGTGCGTTTAATATTTTCTACATTATTTGACAAGCATTATAAAGATAAAACAATTAAAAAAAAAACTTGACGAACAAAACTTGGATAAAAGCGAATACTAAACATCTCTATCTATATATTAAAAAAAATTCAAAGAAAACTGAACCAATTTTAGCTGGACACGGTGACTCGAGTGCTAACGGACCGTCAGTGGTCGGTAGGCGATCTTGCTGCGGCAACGCTGCGCTTCTCGGTGCAAACAATCGAGGAACGACTCGAGGGTCGTAACAGCCTCTTCGAGGAGCTCATTGGCATGGACAAACCCAGCCCTTAACCCGACGAGATGCTCTGTGTACTTGTCGACCTGCTTGCCACCATGATTGAGGACGGCATCTCGGTCCGCCTCTGACGAAGCTCCCGATTCAACGCTGTGTTTTACCATTTTCATTTTGTTTTTTCTCTCTTACCGAGGGAACGCGAGCTTATACAAGTGTACATGCGATAGAAAATGTCTGGTGAAAGTATGCTCAAATGTTAAGATTGTGGAAGCGTGCGCGAAGAGTTTTCCTCTTTCATTGTCGTTGTATAACAGAGATATAAATATACACACTCACGCGAAAGTACAAATTTTCCCGGTTACATAAAAAGGGCAAATTTTAGCAGAATCTATATGTGGTACTTTATACAATAACCCTGATAAATTATGATGTACAATCAGTCGCATCTGTAGAATGAAAACGTCGTTGAATATGTAAAATTTATGATGTTTCTGGAAGAAAAACTATTGATGAGATTATTGCTTACGACTTTATACATTAACTTTGTTTTTGTACTTACAACTTTGTATTTTATAATTATTTAAACTCGAGCGATTTTTACATTGAAATATTTTCACCAGAAAATAATATATTTTAAAAATGTATGGAAAATTACCGATCAATTACCAATTGTTTTCAAGTCAATTAATGACAGTGAGATACTTTACCCTAAAAAGTATATTATTACGGTACTCATGTTTCGATGAAACATTTTTAAAAAGAACTCTATTTAAAATTAACGTTTTACTTCTAAACTATTTACTTTTGTTCAAAATTAATTTATACAGACAAAATATTTATTTGTTTTATGATTGAGCTATAATTTAAGATATATTTAGTTTGACCAAAAGTCTCAATTTGTTTAAAAATTTATGTCCATGTGTAGAACAAAGTACTTACGAACATGTCTAGGAAAAGTAACCGAGCGGGTTTCATATGTCTAATTTCTCGAGCCTAAATACTTGAAATCATTGGATGTGATATATTTACGCGAGAAGTGATTCCAAGGTGGAAGTGCACTGGACACTTTTTCGATGCATTTCTGTATAAAAAATATGTACACACGTTTTGAAAAATCGAAACTCAGATTGAGAAGAAGTGACATTTAAGTAGTTGGATATGTTGAGAACATATTTTTTGTTAAGATGTATTTATTCGAGATGAACGTAGCTATAGCTGTATTATTTTTAAATGAAAAAAAACAAAGATTTTAACATATATATATATATATATATATCTAGTCAAACCCCAGAGTAATAGTGTTTAGATAAAGTAACCATCAGAATGAGAATTTGCTGGTGTTTCGACATATCAGCACAATATCGAAATCGCGCAAATATCAACACAGATTTAATGTTACGAGGACGCAAAATAACCAAGATACACTAGAGTACAATAGAAAATAATATAATTCTAGATGAATTTTAACACATTTCTTAAAAGTAATGAAAACGAATTTAGAGGAATTTGAAACGATAACTTCAATCAAAAATACTAACGAATTTACTCAATAAAAAGTAGAAATTGCGAAATTTTAAACTCAAAAATTATATATATATAAAACAATGTTCTATCCTCGGTACATGCAATAACTAAAGAAGCACAATTACGTACGCTATATTTTGTACAGCGATATCGAATTAAGTTGTACATTAAAGTAATTAGATTTTTAGAGAAAAGTTTTTAGCGATGAGCATTTTTTATCAAATAAAAATATGAATGAGTAACGGAACATAAAGTAACAGATGCTTGTTATACGTGCAGTATGTAACAATAAAGGCGTCGACAAGAAGCTTTTTCTATAAAAAGAAAAGCGAAAAAAAATTATAAAAGTAATTTATACGCTTTTGTAGATCAAAGATATAAAAGAATGTAGACAAGGTAGAGGAATCGATGTTGTGGCCTATCGAAATTTATCATTGGTAAGAACGTGCCAATTAAAATGAGGTCTTCCATAAGAGGTAGCTGGTGCAAAAAAAATATTTGACAGTCGATTATGAAGTCAGTTTTCACTGAACGTGTAAATAATGGCTAGGAAGCTGGAAATGTAATTATCTTAATTATATATACGAAGATGAGAGAAATGCATAGCGTGTAAACAGTATGTAATAGGCGATGATAATAAATTTCTATGACATTTAAAATGTGTTCTTTTCATCCGAAAATAATCGTTTTACCTAATGAAAAAAAATCTTTGAACAGTAATCACAGCTTTTATTTAATATCACATGTTAATAGTTATTTCTGATTTTTTGTTCTTTTTTTTTATCTTAGTATTTTGAAAATCGTATAAAACCACCGTACACGAATGACATTTCCGAAGTGGTTTCTTATCCAATAACTCGATCTGATTTTTTGTAGAAAAATTATGGCTGACTTTCGGTTTATGAAATTCCCGTCAACCTTATTAAATAAATAATTACGTAATTAATTCTGTTAAACGAACTTTTTCAGTCCTAAGTTGATGGCAATTAGCATGTAGTTATAATAAAAAACAAAACTTTTGAAAAACAAAACTAAAAACTATATTGAGCTATCAGAAAAAGAGACTCCGCACTCGGCGGGCAGCATTTTGTTTATCATACAGAATATTAAATTTGTGTACAAATTGATTCGTATCGTTGCAGCCTTTAGTTATAATTCCGAGGTATGTCATAAGGCCAAAGTCGTTGCATTGCTGAAAAAAAATTATATGTAAATAAATTACTTAATTACGGATACGTTTAGTTTACGAGTATGTAATAAAACGTCAAATATTTTGATACTCACGTTGTAGAAGTCTGCTTTGAACTTTGGATTGTTTAATACAGGTAAGCGATGACTCAGTGAACAAGCAGCTCTTAAAACTTCGTGATTGCCTTTTAATTCTCCATTTTGTACTGCTTCGACATACCTCAAAACTAATTTCACTCTTGAGTGCAACATTTTGATTGCACTGTGCTGAGCAACCAAATGTTCTGCAACTATTTATCATACAAATAATCATTAATTAAGTTATTAAAATTCATTAGTTTATATACATAGCTTTTAATTAAAAAGTAAATTATTTACCTAAAGAACTTTCAGCTTGATCATTAGTACACATTCGAGCTACATGATCAACACCAATCCTTTCTGCTTCCTCTGTAGCTAATGTGTAGGTTAATGGAACAAATAACATTGTAGCCTCTCCATTTACTAAATCAATAACAGATTCATATATAGACACTGGCAATTGCTGAAACAGTAAATTTTGTAAACAGTAAGTTATAAAGAATCAAATTTGTTTTACAGAAAAGAGTTATTAAAAATCTTTCACAGCATTCTTACATCTGTACTTTTAGGCCGTGGATCAAGTTTCAGCACTACTGGACTTTCATTGATTTCACATATCTGTTTATGAACTTTAATATCCCTTTCAGTAGGTACACTACCTGCAGTGTACCAGCCAAGAAAATCCATTTCACTAAAGACTTGTTTAAATTGTTCTTCTTTTGTATTATAATAATCTCTATCGATTATAACATCATCTCCTATACATGTAAAAAGTAATTCAAAGGAATTCATAATCTCAATGTTACGTCCTTTCTGTTTCCCAATCAATGCTCCATATACTAAAACAAAATATAGATATATTAATGCTTCTTATAGACTTCTGTAATATACAAATTAAACTAACTTTCATTTACTACTTCATATTTTTATTAAATAATAATAATTTAAAAGTAAAAATAATGTTCGCAGTACAGTTTTAATATAAAAAAATTATTAGGTACTACAGATATTCTAATCAACATAGAACTCTGTACTATTACAATATTTATGTAGCAAAATTTGAAATTACCAAAGGATTATTAGTGAAAAAGAGGCACTCCCATTGCTCCGTTACCCATGCATCACCACAATCTTCTACCATCCAACTTACCAAGCTGGTCGCTGCCTTCCTGAGCTCTGAGCCTGGTCCAATGCTCGCTGACATTCATAATGACCAGTGGGTGCAGACTGATAGAGACGGAGCCAACAGTACCCGAGGATGCCATAACGCGCGCCCCGCTGGCAGCGGCTGCGCCGCTCACTGCTGACGCACTAGCTGTCTCGGTCTCGATTTGGGCGACGTCCATAGAGGCTTCCTGAGCCTCGGAGGTACCGGCGCCCGAGGCCGGGACTCCGGTGTTCGCTTCATCCACCTCCATCTCGCTCGGCTGCTGCTTCTCGTCGCTCATTTCGTTTTGCCTATCGACAACGGTAAAATAAAAACAATAGACGTCAATCAAATGTTTCTCAAGACAGAGAAATGTAGTTAGTATGTATATGCTAGAAAGAAATATTTTGTAGGTTAGAATGAAACTTGATGTGAATAACAATTTACTCACCGACAACGCTATAACGTCGAGATCTCGGCGCACCGGGTGAGTGCGCGCAGAGAGAGACAGAGCTGTTTTCAAGCTGGACTGCTTCCTTTGTTTTGATTTCGGCGTCTTCGCGCTGCGTAACTGCAGGTATCAACAAAGCCGACAATTATCACTGATGCGCGTCTACTTGTACGAGTCTTGAGGACAGAGTTTGTCTACGTATGTACCTATATACCGTGTGTACAATAAGCCAGACGGATAGTATATGCCATACACAGTGTACATGCGAATTTCAGTCGCAAATTCGCAATTCTGTAGCGCTGCCCTGCTGGTCTTCAACGCAGAAGCAAGTATAAACACGTGAGAGTGGGGGCAGATACTGAGGGGTATTGTACACATAAAGCGTCGCGAGCGACTCGCTAGTTCGCGCCACTGCGCGATGCGATACCGCATATAGGTGTTTGCTGTACTGATAGACTGGCTCGCTGATTGATCAGTCGTCAAAAGATAACCAATGAGAAATGCAGTCTAATAGAAATACACAAATCCGTACATGGCATCGTATGGCAGGAAGTGTAAGTAGGTAATGTAGGTATTTTCAGAAAGAGGTTCGCGAACATTTCCAGATTTATTGGTCGTTGTGTGGGAATTTTTGAATGATTAATGTACGTGTACAAAATTAAAAAAAAAAACATTTTTGACAGAAAACACCTATCAGACTCGAGATTTCTTTGGTTTTGTCATCCTTTTGCAGCGTATAAAAAATAATATTTTTTATTACAATTCTTTCAAAAAGCATATATCATTTTTTAGGGAGCGCCATACATCCATCAAAAAAAAAGAATGCAATATTAAAAAATACAAGCTTTTATTTACTTTTTACTGGATTATGAAATATTAAATGCATAAAATTATACTGCCTGTCCGTAATTTTTTAACAAATCAATTTCTATTTTATCGCAAAAAGCAAACGAAAAGTCGCATTCTTAAATTTTTCTGATAAAATAATTTGCTCTACGAAATTCTCATTTCCACGATTTTTGTATACATATATTTAAATTCTTTAAATAAAATAACATGTTTAAATTTTTTTTTAGTTTTTATCAGTGATACAATGTACAATCGAATAATATATGATATTCTTTTAGAACTATACGTTATACAACAAGCATTACACACACTTTTCAAACAACCAATTATATTTTCTTTTACATATTTTTATATATTTGTTATAAAAATAAGACGGACAATTATATCCTAAGAAGTTGGTTAATTTGTTATTACAATTCTGTGGCTCCGAGGCATAACGACATAAGTCCACTTTCGGAGTTTCTGAGAAAAATGGGTTTCAATGTTCAAACTTATTCGTAAGATCGGAATAAACGGGATAGGGCGTGATACTGTACTATAGTCAATTAATATATTTAAAACAAATATTTACACAGTGGTATGACCAGGTTATGCATGTTCTCCTTCGTGAAAACTCGAAAAAGTATATGAAGTTATTATGTCGTTATGCCGGAAACTTGGACTTATCTAATAGTCCTGTTCTCTTAAAAGGCATTTTTTTATTTCGTAAAAGAACAGGTATTATGAACTAACTTTCGAAATTCTCACGTTTATCCACTTAACGTTTGTAAAATTATAAATTTTATCTAGTTATTGTATATATTTTATTTGAAATAATTTTTATGTGTAATTAGATTGGATAAAATAAATCAGTGCTTTAGGGCAATATTTTAGCTACTAGTGATAGTTTCAAATGAAAAAGACCGATTTAAAGATACAAAATCCAAGGTTTTCCCGATTTTCAAAAAATGGACTTATGTCGTTATGTCTCTGAGCCACAGAATTCATAGTTGTACTGAAGTAAATAAGGAGATATAATATCTTTGAATGACAAAACGCTCAACGCGACTAAACTCTTATTTTGTTTTTAATATGTATTTTAATAGCCCTCTTCGCAACTCAACTCACGGCTAACGAAATGCCCTATATATACTTCCACATAATTTTCATATAGGATCTTTTAGTACATATCAATATATTTCGTAAATAAAATTAATCCCGTTGGTTGGATTTGGTCAATAATTTAACAATATATCAATATTCCATCGAATTTGATTTCAATTTTTCTGAATTTTCTGTAACTGGTACTATTTTGCCAGTTATGTAGGTCATATTTTGTTTATAAATTCATATATTATTGATTTTTGTTAGCTATATAACGCATAATCATATGTTTTTGTTCCCATGCTTGTGAGAAAATATAAATGAAGTAATATTTAAATATAAAAAAATCAATAATCAATCGTAAAGGCTCAATATATGGTAATCGAGTGACACCGAAGTCTATATATATATATATATATAATATGGAATACTTCAATTAAAATTTACAAACTAAAATAAAAAAAACTTGACATATTTATATTTACGTATCCATCGCTAATATTTTTCATCTACTTAGTCGTTTGATGTATATATTCTATATAGCACACCCTTCTTTAACGCTTATTTTTATCCAACGACTCAGAATTTATGGTCAATTTAATTATTAAACTAACTAGGAGAGGGTCCGACCTCTGGATCACGGATTTTGCTCAAACTTTCAGATATGTACTTGGATACCAAAATATAACGAAAGATGGAATATTAGACTCTAACGATTCGATAAGCTTGAGTTATCGATATCTTTAAGTGCATTTTAAGGAAATATTGCAAAAAATGCTCGTTTTTATTTGTTTATTATTTAGTTTAGATAAAGCATACATACAAGTGTAAACAATGAAATTAAAACTAGAGAGTGCCAATTTTTTATTGCATTTTTCAGAATTGAAAAATATTGAATCTATCCAAAGTTGTGATAGTTTAAAGTTAAGCGTAAAAAAATCGCTTATAAATCGATGAAAACTATAGAGCATGTCTATTTTTTAATGTATTTTCATTGTTTAAATTTAAACTATCACAACTTTGGATAAATTCAAATTTTTCAATTCTGAAAAATGCAACAAAAAGTTGGCACTCACTAGTTTTAATTTCATTGTTTACAATTATATGTATGCTTTACCTAAACTAATTAATAATCAAATAAAAACGAACAATTTTTGCAATATTTCC
The DNA here is from genome assembly GCA_035583055.1 of Torymus tubicola. Classification (NCBI taxonomy): domain Eukaryota; kingdom Metazoa; phylum Arthropoda; class Insecta; order Hymenoptera; family Torymidae; genus Torymus; species Torymus tubicola. The sequence continues at coordinate 22,372,471 of JAWWEQ010000055.1, read as the reverse complement.
TTAGAATGCAACTAAAAATGTCGATAACTCGAGCCTATCGAATCGTTAGAGTCTAATATTCCATCTTTCGTCATAATTTGGTATCCAAAAACATATCTCAAAGTTTGAGCAAAATCCGTGATCCGGATGTCTGACCCTCTCCTAGCAAGTTCTTCTATACAAGACGACCTACCAAAATATTTCCACTCTATGCTATCAATGTAAACAATGGCTTTTCCTTGAAGATAACAGAGTTCAATCAACCATAACGTTTATTGACGCAAATTATTTTTTACCAGTAAATAACGAGTCAAGATTAAATCAAACAAGTTTACTGAATATTATACCATAATTTTCATAAGAAAAACGTGAAAAAATAATTATGTTAAAATGCAACCAGCGTATGCATATAACTCGTCTTATTATGTGTGCAAGTATTAATTAGTTGTTTCTATCTCTCTTTATCTCTATTACGCGCACCTTAATTTTGTCTTTCGTCATACCAACGGAATGACAGCTCAAACCCCACGAAGTAAAAGTTGTCTACAATACAAGCGCAAGGTAGGAAAATAAAAATTTTCTGCCGTGACCTCCTACGCGCCTTTATACCCGAGACTTGACCGCGTTTTTGGTCCAGCCAATGAAAGCGCCAACAACAAGTGCGTCCGCGACACGAGAAAGATTAAAAAGTGCAGCTGCTAGAGGTGTACAAGAGTAGGGAGGAGACAGTTCTTGCACTGCAGGCGTGCGAATATATCAGTATGCACTCAATGCGTCTCGCAGTACCGTGATTCCACGTGTATCATCGATCGCCGATACCCGAGAATAGAGGACTGTGTATTTATAAGTGCTCGTTGTCTGGTATTGTTTCACTGTTCATTATGAGGTATGTGATGATTATTGACTCTTTAAACACCTACTATAAAATATATGGTAAATCTAAATTTAGATATAATTTAGAGAAAGTACTACTAGATATTGCAGTGCATATGGCATCGGAGTAGATATAATATGCTAAAGTATCTACTGTGAAGAAGATTTTTATAATTTTTCAATTTAAAGCTTTTCACTTGACTTATTATGAAAATTTCTCCATTTTATGATTCTAATGCAAATAAAAATATTTTATTTTACTATATCTTAACCAAAATAAAGTTCATTAACTATTATAATTTATCAATTGTTAATTAAATTTGAACTCATCATTATAATAAAAAAATACGTGTGAATTGTATATAGCTTACACATTTTGTAAACAATGTATATATGAATTTAATTAAGTTTAACAAAAGTAACATCAAATTTTATGTTACAAAAAACTTGGCCTATTAATTTTCCTATAGAGAAGAAGCTTCTAATACAAACAATTAAAATCACATAAAAGTAATTATGATAGTAATTATACTACATAATTACATGGCCAATAATATAATTTTTTTTTAATTAATTCAATATAATCTTGTTTTCTTTATCCCTATCGGTTTCTATATGCATATTCTTTTTAATATTGATAGATATTATTGCAAGAAATTTAAATTTTAAATCAGGAATATTCTAAAACATTTGAGTTTAACACTTTTAATAAGACTTACGGAAACATGCATTGCTTGTGTGATTTACGTCACTTTCAAAGCTCAAAAATTGCCTATATCAATTTTAAAATTATTATTATAACTTCATGTGCTATAATTTTAATGTAACTGTTAATTGCAGTTCCGATGCAGAATTAGATCAAATACTGTCAAAGTGCTTTTCAGAAGACGTGCCAATTAGAAGTATATTTTATAAAGGTCTTTTCGTGCCGGATTCATATCCAATAATTGCCGATGGTATCGAAAACTTCGAAGTACGCGATGAAGATGTTTGGGTTTGCAGTTTTCCAAAGACAGGTGTTTTCATAATGTTAGATGGATAATCGTTCTTAAAAAAATTTATTACATTCATTCATAATGGTGTATTATCGTGCAGGTACTACGTGGACCCAGGAATTGGTTTGGAATATTGGTAACGATTTGAATTTTGAGGCTGCAAAAACTCCATTAACTGATAGATTTCCTTTTATTGAGTAGGTGTATAAAAATTATGAAAAGTAAGGGGATATATGTTTTTTTGTACCGAACTGAGCATTGAAATATTTGGTTATAGATTTACGGGGACAACAACAACTGGATGGATTTTAAATCAAGATCCCACTAAGAAGTTTCCTGACAAAATAGCTAAGAGCGTGGAGTATAGCACGAAATTACCTAGTCCTAGATATTTAAAAACTCATTTGCCGTATCACTTATTGCCACGACAATTAAGAGAAGGTGATAAAAAATGCAAAATTATCTATGTCGCAAGAAACCCAAAGGACACGTGCATTTCTTATTATCATCATTACAAATTGTTGGAAGCTTATCAGGGAAGTTTTGAAGATTTTTGTAAATTGTTCTTGGGAGATAGGGGTAATTGTATATTCTTATTACATTTTATCATTATCGTACCAATTATTATATATACGTATAATTTCATTATTATTTTCCATATTTACATGAATTATATTAAATAAAGTCTACTATGGACCATTTTGGGAACATATTATTGGATATTGGGAAAGAAAAAACGATGGAAATATGCTATTTTTGACGTACGAAGATTTAAAAGCTGTAAGTTTATTTTCGTTCCCATGAATATTCTAGTTCCTTAATTTTTAATGCTTTCCATATTTAATTTCTATCCAGGATCTACCATCTGAAATAAGAAAAATTGCAAGTTTTCTCGGTAAATCTTTAACAGACCAACAAATACAAGATTTACAAGAGCACGTCAGTTTTAATAAAATGAAAGTTAATCCCTCACTCAATATGAAAGGAGTTATCGACGATTTAAAGGCAAAACGATTATTTGGTAAAGATTTTGTAATAGAGGGAGAATTCGTTCGAAAAGGAGCAATCCGACAATGGGAAGATTCAATGTCAAAAGAACTAATAAAACAATTCGATGATTGGTCAGCAAAAAAGTTAAAAAACTATGAAGATTTAAAAAATCAGTTTTTATAAATATTCAAATTATTTTTATACAACAGAAAACATTTTTTACAAATATATTTTATTATTTAAAATGTAATGTGCTCAATTTACTTGAATGTCATCTCTGTACATTTATTGATTTAAAGTTAACTCAACTTATTTTAATTATGAGTCAATTGTCATTTTTTTGTTTTTTTAATGTGGAATCCACTTAAATTATACATTACTATAGTAAACAGTCCTTAATTGTATCGAATATTTATACAACAAAATATTTTGGAGTGATTATTTCTAGTTCTACAATACATATACTGAGAAGTTTAGGATTTTTAAGAACAAATATTATTATACCTAATACATATTTGACATCATCAAAAATCGATATTTTAATTTTACAAAAATGTGTATAACATAATGTTTTACTATTTTCGACTTTTATAAAAGCCAACAACCAGCTCCCCCAAAAATACCAAAATCGCGATGATATGACTAACGGCCAGAAGACAGAAACTGTAGGTAAGCTCCTCGAGAGTGAATATTCTGGCGCTCTGCCGGTCATCGTTCTTGTTGCTACGCGAATTGATATCTTCGATTCGTCTGCGAAAAATTTGATAAGCTCCAGCCTCCCGGAGACGTTGGTACATGACGTCCATCCTGTCGTACAACGGCCAATCCTCGTGCGTGAGGAGAGTGAGGTAGTTGTCGAACATACTGGAACGTGACACGTGCATTACGTCGCTCTGAGTGATGCCGAATTTGATCACCATGCAATCCTCGAGGCAGGCTACGTTCTCCGCTCTCTTGAACAAACATCGGTTCGTGATTGTCATAAAGCAAGGTAAAATTAATCTCGCGAGATTATTCCATTCCGTTGTTCAATTCCCGTATCAAGGAAAAGAAAAATATAATAATTATAATTAATCCAATAAAAATTAGAGAGAGAGCTTTTACTTTTCGATAGATATAATAAATAGTTAAAAATAGAAAATGAAATCCGGAAATGTTCTACTGCCTCGAGAGCGGCTGACACCTATTAACAATAGAAATAGTAGTTATGACAAATCATTTCTCGCAAATATAATAATAATGTTGGTATTGGATAACTATCAGGTTTAATATACTATTTTATAAATCATAAGTTTCTTAAAAATAAACAATCACTGCGACAATAATAACATAGAGAAAAAAGTTGTTGTAAAAATTAAATTTCATTGTAAATGAGAAACGGACTTATATTTTCAAGAAAATTCCAGAATCGATAAAAAAATTTATAGGAGTATGAGTCTCTCCCTCAAGTACCTATACCATCACATGAAGTTATTTTTACTGCAAAATTTAAGAGTTAATGTATTTTCAATGATAACGACCTGTTGCTTAAACCTTGAAGAAAAAAATATGTATCGTTTAGCTCATAAAAATTCTTTGCGGTTTAGGACAACCATAAATAAAATAAGCTATATTATAGCTTTTCCCGCTCGATGTACATGGTATCGATTGTTACCTAGAACAACCGTCCCCATTTATCAAATAACTGGGCAGGAGAACTATATATTATAGAAAATAGAAATTATCCGTGCCAAGAGCATCACTCCTCCCCTCTAACTTTTAACTGAATTAACGAAAATTTCATAAAAAATACACCAAACAAGAATGCATCACAACGATAATAAAACTAAATCGTCTTACACCGAGTCTCTCGATACACTTCATAAGGCTGCTCCGATCCCTGAGTCTTGGAACCATTCTCGGATCATCATCCAAGAACTGATTGAAATACCTGTCGCTATGAATCTCGTGCTTCGAATTGGCCAAATCCTCTTTTGTATCAACAGTCGGCCGGTAACTCGGTACCGCAAGCAAGGCGTTCAACTGACTCTGCACATACGAGCTGAAACCCATAAAAAGGATGACGTACCAAGCGAATAGCAATCTTTCGGACCTCCGTCGTGGCCTGTACATGGCCGAGACGCTAGTCATCATACGGAGTACGTCAAGAGTGACGGAGTGCCAGGGTTGCCGGGTAAACAGCCTAAGAGATATTATGGAGCTGGCAAGGATGAGGCCGATTAGCTGAAAGAACTCGGGCGTGAGGATGCGGCCTACTTGCTCGATGATCGAGATTTCCTCTTTCAGACTGACGATGCACAGACCTGAGGTTTCGAAAGTGTTGATCTCGTTACGCCAGAGGTTGCGACGGTATTCGATGTTTATCCCCATGTCGCACCTGAACTCCAATAATTTCATTTTTTTTTCGATTAAACGTTTTTCTCGTATAATATATGAAATTGAAACATTCAAGAGGGGACAGACCTGCCATATAGAATATCAGCAATCAAGTCGCTTGGTATACCATTGTGATCAATGATTCCCCTTGATTCGTTTAATATAACATGAAACGGCGCTTCGAGCTTTTCCAGTATGATGTGCAAAATTTTAACGCTCATACCGCTGATTTTGAATGGATTCGTTAGATCCATAGGCATGAGGATGGGAATCGGCGTTGCACATACGGTCAGAGGATATGACTTTAATTTCTTTGTTTTGTCAAAGATGAGATTCTTGCAAACTATATCGGAGCGATATTTGATCAATTATAGTCACGTAATACAATTATAAATTAGTTGTACAAAAATTAAAGATCCGAACAAAATGAATATATAAAAGAACCATTATTCTAAATTATAAAGAATGAATTTATTATATTTTTGTTCTCACTTATAAAAAACTATACCTGGCAATTTATATGATTTCTCCTGGTAATATAATCGCTTAAATAGTGTTGACATGAACCCTCTATCGTGTTCGCGAATATCAACAAACTTCCATTCATCCGGCGCATCCCCGCTATATGGATTAATTGTGTACAATTCAGTCTTGTTATCAGTTGTATTGCAAAAGAACACAACGTTGATGACATTAAAGCTGAAAGCAACTTCCAAAATATAACGCGCGTCGCCGCAAGTTCCATCAGCACTTGACAAGAAGAAAATTCCCATCCCGTTCCACCACGTTGACTTTCGAAGTTCTTCGAATACGAGAGAGAACGAGGATGATTGGATATCGTAAAGAAGAAAAAAGTTTACAGGATAAGGTTTTGAAAGAACTTCCATCAATTCTAGCTTGAACACGCTTCTGTTTCTTGCGTAATAGTTGGCTTTTCTCAAATCTGAAATTCCGACAAGAGCGACGGTTGCGAAAACGTCACCGTTAAAATTCATGTTGATATCGCTCGAATTTCCATTCAAAATTATTGGTCCCTTTTTATCTTTGAAACATTGTTGTATAATATTCATCTAGTTAGAAAACAAAGCCATACGTACACGAAGTAAATTGTTAAAAATTTGTTGTAAAAAGTATATAACACTGGCAATTTTCTAATATATAACAAACCTACCGTCGTGTATATAAAGGATGTAAAATAATTTTCTCGTTTTACAATAATCTTTGAGTAACTTGGTGAAGATAATATAACTTTTGCATTAAATATTATAAAAAATACAATTATAACTCTCATACTTATATTCTTTTGTGAACTTAATTTAAACGTTACAATATTCAAATATGTACACGTATGTCTTAGATACTCAAGTTTCATCTGCACTTGTAATGCATGCGTACCCCAGATACGGAAGGTTTCATAAAATATACTATGAATAATATTAATTTTTAACATGAGTATTTATGCTTTTCAAGTACACATTAAAAAACTTGTGGTTCTTAAAACTAAATTTAATAGTTTTCTTGGATCTAATAAAATTTAATAAAGTGTTCATGTTATTATTCACTTGAGTACTACTATTAAATTTGTGATGGACTATAGCAAACGTATATAAAATGTATGTGGAGTGGTACTGTCAAATTACGAAAATTTTTGTTTGAAAAATAAACAAATATTTTCGACTTAGATATTGAATTTATTTAATTTATAAATTTCTTATATTAGATTTTTTATCGCATTTTCGCGCGGATACAAAATGTATATATACTGAATGCAAGATATATAATTATAATTATATACTCGATGAATATTTTTATAAATTATATAGTTTACCATTCTACTGAAAAGATTTTACAGAATATCTCTACATACTTGCGTAATAGCTTATAGCTACTTATCATACAAATTTAATATCGACAATAGCTTTAGACTACTAAAATCAATGTTTTCTGCAGCCGTACGTAACTTTTGTAGCTTTCGTCATATAAGTGATATATAGATGCAAAAAATCGATTGTACCAATGCAAGATTCATTAAAGTAGTGTACCTTTTAGATTTTTAAAATATTTACAAATAAAAATAATAAACCTTTATAATAATAATTATTGTAATTAATTAAAATGGTTAAAATAATCTCAAAATTAGTACAGTAAATATCTATCCATTAATAAAGTACTTTTAAGACTTTTATAATTATCGATTAAATGGAAATAAAATTCTTAAATTTAAAATTCCCGCTCATGTACCGCATAAGCATTCTTTGAAAATTCAATTTGATCGTACCGATCGAGACATTAAATTATTGTATAACTTTGAACTTTCTAATCTGATCGAAATCAGACATGTCACGCAGATGTCGAAATTAACATACACATTGATGTTATCTAAGCTATAACGAAAGCGCTGTTTCCACTTTGCAACACTAAAATGCTTATATGTCGCACCAGCATTGGCGCGCACGCGGTGTATCATCTTCATCATCGTCACTCTGTACTCTTGCACTAACAAAAAAGCGGCCATATATAGGTGGTATCGGCATTATCTGAAAAGAGGCGCGAGAAACGACGAAAGCGCGCGAACGTCGCGCGCGCATCGCCTGTCGGGGCCGTCTGTCCGCCTTGATATTATTCTCGTTCTGGATCTCCGAAAGCAATATTTCGGAACAAGAGCGAGCAGCGCGCTGCTCACAGCTGCCGCGCAGCAACGTCTGCGCTCTCACTTGAAAAAAACAATATATTAACCGCTTGGAGAAGCGGGCAGAGCGAAAAAATAAAAGTAGGTATACTATACGCGCATATAAGTAATACGTTTCATCACCGCGGAAGATATGCGGCCGTGCGCGTGTCAATGAGGAAGAGTTTTTGGCAGGTGAGTTTGCGGCAGAATCCCTATGGTTACGCACACATCATATCCGCAGCCGCATTGCCCGACAAAATTCAGGCCGAGACGCGAGAGAAAAAACAACGACATTTTATAGGTTAGTCCTTCCTCTCTGTCCTAACGCACGCTCACGTCTCGGGGAAAGGAGAAGAAAGTGCGTAACGTAACGAGTGAGCGCCGGGGTCGAGGTTGGCCAAGGGTAGGAAATTATCGCTTGCCGAGAGAGAAAAAGGGAGAGAGGAAGGTTTTTCGAGCTTTGCTGACAATCTTTACAATGCGAGACTTGCTTTTCTGAAATCTTGGACGACCGGTTTTTAACGTCGGAGCTCGAAGCTGGGAGGTTATGTGTGTTTTGTCTGAGTGACCTGCTGATAACGAAGATCCAAAGAAGATGATTGAGAAGGTGGCTCACGTGACACAATTCAAGAAAATCCTGCAGGAGTTTCCCAAGAATCTAAAATTTTGTTTCGCCTATGGCTCAGGAGTCTTCAAGCAGCAAAAAAATGATCCATCAAAGAATATGCTTGACCTCATATTTGTAGTACGCAATCCATACCAGTGGCATGCTGACAATATCAAGATGAATCCAGACCATTATGCCCAGCCTTTGAAGTTATTTGGTCACAAAGCTATCGCTAAAGTTCAGGAAACTTGGGGTGCCAAAATATACTACAACACACTTATCAAGACAGCGGAAGGAAGAGATATCAAGTATGGAGTAATTTCAGAGATTTCTTTGGTGGAAGATTTATTGGACTGGAACATGTTATATTTAGCTGGAAGACTCCACAAGCCAGTGGAAATCATTGTCGAGCCTGATGAAAATTCTCAGCTAAGAACTGCTCTGGTTCAAAATTTGAATTCTGCTGTACATGCTGCTTTAATATTGTTACCAGAACACTTCACTGAAGTGGAATTTTACAAAGTTATTGCTGGACTATCTTATAATGGTGACTTTCGAATGAAATTTGGTGAAGATAAGAATAAGATTAATAACATTGTTGTACCTCAAATTAGTAAGTTTTCAGAGTTGTATGCTCCAATATTAAAAAATTTTGATCAGTACTTAGATTTACCAAAAAGTGGAGATCCAAATGATACGTGTAGACAGGATCTAAGCCCAGAAACAAGGATTCATCATTTGAATCACTTGCCAAGAACCCCTCAAGTAAGACTAGTCAGAGCTTGGTCACAGGGGCCAAGATCCAAAGATACTGAAGATTGTTTAAGGGCTATTGCATATGATCCCGATTCTAGTGAAATATTAGACCAGTGCCTAAAGGACATTGTGTGGAAGTCTAGTGTATCCCAAAGTTTAAAAGGACTAATCACAGCTGGACCTCTAAAAGCTATACAATATAGTAGTGCTAAATTAATGAAAATGATGAAATCTATTGAGAACAAGAAAAAACTATCGCCGCCAGAGTTAAAACAAGAATTGAAGAAAAGTGATTCAGTGACAAAACCTACTGTGAAACCAAAGAGTGAAACCAAGAATTCAGAAAAGCGAGCCGACTAGTAACAAGAAATTGCATTTTGAACTTGTTACAAAGCTGTCATTGTGTTGATTATTTTGTAATAAAGCACACTGTGCAGTTAAATTATCAAAATTGTTTTGATTTATATAGTTTAATAAAACATATTTTATGAAATGTTGAATTCTCTTAAAAATATTTTATTTGTTATAGATATTAAGGTTTTTAGTTGTAATATTTAAATGTTTTGCAAAATAAATTTAAATTTGGATGATTTATACACAAAATTTTATTTTGGAAATTAAGATCAATTTAATGTTTGAATATTATAATTTTTATTCTTAAATTAATACAATTATTATTAAAGAAATTAGTTGGAAAATTGTTACCACAAAGTTGACCAATAAACGAAGTATTTATTACAAAAATAATTGATTTGTGTAATTTACAGTGTGATGTACGAACTTATTCTTACATGAAAAATACTCAAGTATAATTCTAATAATATTTTTATTTCTAGATATCTCCAGAGATAATCTAAAAAATGGATTCGGACTCGGAGAGTCAGGATAGTGACGAAGGACGACGATTTCGCTTTGAAACGACACGAAAGGATGCTGCCTCTCTTCCAGATTCCAAAAGAAGACTTTCACCACTGCGAAACAGACGCACCGAGCGCCGATCGCGTTCCAGGGGCAGGAGTAGAGATCGGAGCAGAGATAGAAGCAGAGACAAAAGTAGGGATAGAAGGGACGACCGGTTGAGGCATTCGAGGGAAGATTCATCCCGGAGAAACCGATCGCCCAACGACAGGGACACGAACAATCGGCACTCCACGAAGGACCGAAGTTCCAAAGAGTCCACGAAGGACACCAAAAGCAGCAGCAAAGACTCAAGCTCGAGGAGGCACGAGAAGGATTCTCGCACTCATCGCACGAAAGACTCTAGGGGCTACGATTCTAGAGACTCAAGAGACGGCAAAGATCACAGCGACGGTAAGCACAAGAGCAAGTCGCGTGAGAAGCATAAACAGCGCTCGAAGGACAGGAGTCGCGAGCGCAGCAGCCAGGAAGAAGCTCCAAAAAAGGACGAGAAGCCGGGGCTGGAGGTCGAGACGCCACCGCTTGTCTCTACCGACACAGAGGACAAGCAAAAGCCGTTGCTGAAGAAGCGACGCGCAGAGGAGAGCGAGAAGGTAAATGATCCTATTTGCACGGAGCGTATCGAGCCGAAAGCCGAACCGAGCAGTAGTAGTAATACCGTAGTAGCCGTTTCAGATATCATGCTGAGCCGGCCCGCCGTCACGACGGTACAGCTAGATACCGCCCCGTCAGCCAAGAAAAAGCCAAAGTCGTTCTTCGATCGCGTCGTCAACAAACGGAGCCGCGAGGCTGAGAGCGACTCGCTGTACGGGCCAGCGTTGCCGCCGAAACTCGAGCAAAAGATGCTCAATGCACAAGAGCTCGTAGAGGCTGAGAGCATGACGAAAGATGTAGATATGGTAAAAGCACCCGCAGAGGAAACGACGGCAGCCGAGAGTATCGGCCCCTCTCTGCCCCCGCATCTCCAGCCGGCGCTGAGGAAAGACGATAGCAATAACGCTGCTGACGAAGCGGAAAAAGATGTAGAAAGCCTAGAGGAGAAAGAAACGGAAGAGAAAAAGAAAAGTACAGACGACGAAGACGAAGATGAAGACGATGCCTTTGGTCCCGCTTTACCTCCGCACATGCAAAAGAAAGTAATCGGTCCCATGTTGCCCGCAAACTTTACTGTTCCTACTGATGTGCCCGACGCAATGCAAGACTTAAAATCCGATGCGGGAGATAAAAACAATGATGATGATGATAACGATGATGACGACATAGGTATAGGTCCGTTGCCTCCCGATCATCCTGCAGCTCGAGACAACTATGTTCAAATGCAGCTCGAGTACAGGGCGCGCAAGGTCAAAGAGAGATTCCAGGATAAAGTAAGAATGTTTCGTAATAAAAATATATATATATATTATAATTTTGATTAATTAACGTTGCGTAATATTTTTTCAGACTAGTCCAGAGAAAAATAAGCGCGAAGAATGGATGGTGGAATTACCACCAGCGCATGCTGTTGCCTTAGGATTGGGTTCGATAAATCGTAAATTTAAAACTAGCGAAGGTCCAGACATGTCCGACAGATCGATGTGGACGGATACACCGGCAGACAGACTCCGCAAAGAGAAAGAAAAGGTCATTTATTGAAACTTATTAGGAACCTAATTTTCCAATTGATTATGCGTCATAATAATAATAACAATGTTATAATAATAAATAGAACTAAAAGTTTTTACGAAAATGAGTGTAATTTGAAAATTTTTTTACAACAGGAAGAGAATCGATTTGTTCCATCTCAAGAATCGAAAAAGTCCAAAAAATCGAAAGATAAGGACAAAGACAAAGAACCAGAAGAGCTTGTCGAGGAAAAGCAAGAGTCATTGTTGGATATGCATTTAAAAAATTTAAAGAAGAAAAAGAAGGTAAACACATCAATATGTAATATAAACGTCATTGGAAGTAAAAATAATTAAGTTTAAATGATATGCTTATGATGACCCAATAATTGTAATTATTTGTAGAAAGCGGAAAAGGAAGCAAAAGAATCAGGGTTACCGACTCGACGGCCTTTTGATCGTGATGTTGATTTGCAAATAAATCGTCTGGACAACGCTAAGAAACAGAAGATTTTTGAAAAAGCCAGTCGCCTCAACGATAGATTTTCTGTGGGAAAATACTGATGACTAACTGTACATTATTTATTAGCTGTAATATAAATTGGATGCTTGCTTAAGTCTAAAAAGTATCGAAAAAGATGAACTTTATACTTTTTCGTTAAATCGTTAATGAATAGTTTACATTCTTTAATGCAATTCTGGAATTTTTGTTTATTTGCAAATAGTTTACCTATAGAATTCAAAAATTAAAATTATATAGATTCTAGGATTTATATTTTTTATTTTCGTGAATCGCCATATCATCATGGACGAATGTGTATAAATCTCTTTTGTAATATCTGCGCCAATGTGTAAATCAAGAAGTGCTTGTTTTTGAGAAACTATTAGTTATAGTATTATTTTTTGTAAATCTGTCATGATATATGACCGTGTTAAAGCCTACAAAGCAAAGTCTGAATCTGGAACGCTTCTTGATGACCTTGAAACATTATTGACATAAATTGAATGGTATGTATGTGTGGTTATAATACTAAAGTGAAACTAAATATCATGTTGATAATTGGTTGTTATATAAAATAAACTCCTTTTAGACAAAGATCTTGTATTTCTTAATGATAAAATAACGATCAGTGGATAAAGCAAAATAAACTATTTTGGATTGCTCATTGTAGAAAAATCTTCAATCTTATTTTCAAAAACATTATTTATTTTATTAAATTTGTATACAACATGTATATACTATCATTATATTTAAACTTTTCGTTTAATTTGACTTTAAATTAAGAATAAATCATTACCTATACAACATTGCTTATAAATCAACATAAAGAAAAAATTAACAAAAAAGTACATTAATGTTTTTTTACAATTTATTAATTTTTTTTATTTATAATAATATAACAAATTCACTTCTTGCGAATCACCCATACATGAAAAATATGATTACAAATATTCCCTTATTTTATCTGAGTTTTTATATGCTGAAGGAATTCGTAGTAACTCAGCGCGTTCTCGAATCTGTCCTCGATGAGGCGCTCCGTGAACATGGTCCTAAAGTGACCGTCGTCCCTAATGACTTGCGTGGTCGCGTAAAACGGCTTTTCGTCCTGCAGTGTAGCGATAAATGTCCTCAGCCTCTCGGATTCTGGCGTCGAAAGCTCGGGCAGCCCGTACAGTTCCTCGGGGATAGCGGCGAAACTTGAGACACCGAGAATGTTGTAACAGAACGACGGGTGCACGTTCTTGCCGACGTAGAGAAGTATCTGATCTCCTGCATCGAGCAAGAAGACACCTCGTGAGTCGAGCTTCTCCGCCGATAAGTGCAATCGTTCGGGCTGCGGACTCAGTTGGCCGTCGACCTCACTGACGGTCAAAGCTCCCAAGTCATGCACAGCGTACATATCCGGATAGATCATCTGGATGAGGTGACACAGCGGCAGCGACTTCAGCTGGCACATAGCGAAGACCCGGTCGTCGAGGCGCGTGTTCACGCCGAACCTGAAGGCCTTGCACTTCAGCAAGGCTATTATATACATGGGTAAGAGCTTGAGGTTGTGCGGAGCCGAGAGGCCGCTGCTTGGGAATCCCTGCAGAAGTTTGTACGAGGAGAGTGCGTCGACGGCTGCGTTGATAAGCGCCTCGCGCGCGTCCGACAGTGAAGACTGTAGCGAGCGGTCTACGGCCATCTTTGCGAGGAGGCCTATTATGCATTGCTGGTCTGCTGAGTAAATGACGTCCGATAGGCTCGAGGTGATGGGCAGGCAAAGAGTGTGAACGCGGATCCTGCGCTCGCCCTTGCTCGACGTGTAGAGGAGTGCCGCCTGGAAGCAGACGGTCTGCATTTCTGAGAGGTTCTCTTCGATGGTCACCTGCATGCCGAAACCTGCGTCGGGGTTGATGTTGGGCAGACTGAGTAGATCCGTTGAGCGCACGAAGAAATTGCCGTGGAACGTGTGGATGCTGAGGCCGCGCGTACATCGGATGCGCATCACCGCCTCGAAGCCGATCTTGCGCGTGAGGTAGCGCCGCAGCATTTTGTCCAGTGCTTCAACGTGCTGCAGCTTCGATGCTTGGAACAACGGCAGGTAATAAATACACCCTCCAGAAAATTTACAAATGCCCGATAACGTGGCCAAATCGCTGTACTGGCAGTTTAGGAGAAATAGATCGACGGCCACTTGCTGACCGCTGCAGTCGAGCGCTAGCCGCTTGTAAAAGTCCGTGGCGGGATTCAGATAAGGAACGTCTTTGGACGATCTGGTGTTTGGATCCTCTCGAGACTGAAGCCCACCTGGACCTAGATTTGGTAAACATAATTGAAATACAGTAACCCGTCCACCCGTTGGAGACATAAGCTTAAACGCAGCTTGAAGTGCTGCTCCTAAAGCACAATTAGTGTCATAACTATCTTTAAACATATATGGCAGCTGATTTAACAAGTCCTTGATAAGTTCCTCTCGTTCCTTTAAGTTGACTATTAAATTTTCTGGACAAGGCAGGAAAACGTCATCTACATCCAACATAATCATTTGGTGAGGCTGGGACACATTTTCTTGCATACTAAAAAAGTGTAATGCTGAATTAACTGCTAAGAATCCAACTTGAGTTCTGCCGTCACCAGGTAGCCTGGACATTTCTTCGGCAACAATGTTACATACTATATTTAAATAACCGCTTTCCACAGCTAGTCTTGATACGTCAAATATGAAAAGGTATACCGCTGGTTGAGGTGGGCGTAGCATATATTCGCTTGGTGCTATGAATTCAATAGTACTAGTTCTTATTTCAGGTCTTCTGGATGGATCTCCATAAGACTTGGTTGCTGGATCAAATTGAAATTCTTCAGGAAGTTCATTAACTTTGTAACATAAATTACACTTCCATCTTTTAGAATCTACAAAGTAGACAAATGGATTTATATATGTTCTGCATGATCTACATCGAACAATTGTACTACACTGTATTACAGGTAAGTGATTTAAATCTTTGAAGGGATGTATAAGAATGCCCAATGGTAGACGTGACTTTTGCAGTAATGAATTGCAATCTGGTATTTTGGTTAATGTACATCTAAAAATTTCAGGACTACAATTAACTCGATCCAGCAAGTCTTGATGGAGTTTTATCCTTGGAGGTGCAACTTTTTCTGTTGGTAAGATATTTCTACATTGCAGAAGATCAATTGATTCTGTACCCCAAATTTTATTAAAACCAGCCTTTGTTACATTCAAATTCTGATTATTCATTTGATTATTGTATGAACTATAATTTGAATAATTTGCATTTGGTGACCTCATATCTAGTGGTCGGTTTGATGCTGAATAAGGCTGTGGAGGTAATGGTGACATTGCACTTGGTTGTAACTGAGGTTCCGGTTTGTATGTTGGGTAGGATGGTACTCCACTTGACAAGTTAATATTTTGGAACTGTTGAGACAGTCCTTGTGATGCATTAGTTCTATTTAAAGGTGGCCCTGTTGATAAAGGTGGACCACTTGCCATTGGAGGTCTATTATTCAAAGGTGGTCCACTGGATATAGGAGGTCCACTATTTAACAGAGGAGCACTGGATACAGGAACTCCACTATTTAGCAAAGGACCACTAGAGGTAGGAGGTCCACTATTTAACAAAGGACCACTAGATATAGGAGGTCCACTGTTTAATAGGGGGCCACTAGATGTTGGAGGACCACCAGGTTTAACAGGTCCACTGTTAAAAGAAGGCCCGGTATTTAATAGAGGACCACTGGTTTTCACAGGTGCACTGTTAAAAGAAGGCCCACTATTTAATAGAGGACCACTGGGTTTCACAGGTCCACTGTTAAAAGAAGGCCCACTAGTTAACGGAGGACCACTAGATACTGGAGGTCCACTAATGAAAGGAGGTCCGCTATTTACAGAAGATGCACTGTTTAAAGGGGGCCCACTATTCATAGATGGTGGTCCACTATTTAAAGAAGGCCCACTATTCATAGATGGTGGACCACTGTTTATAAGAGGCCTATTGGTTGTTTGTGGTCCACTACCTAAGGAAGGTCCACTGCTCAACAGTGGAGCACTATGTATAGATTGTCCACTACTCACTGGAGGATTAGCATTTAATGGTGACATACGAGGTGGTGCTGCACTCATAGCTGAGTTGGTATTTAAAGGTGAGGTTCGAGGTGGCACAGTACTCATAGATGGATTAAGATTCAATGGTGTATTGGGTGGTGGTCCACTGTGTAGAGGCTGCCCACTACTTATAGGAGGCATTGTATTCAATGGTGAGCTGCGAGGTGGTCCACTATGCAAAGGCTGTCCAGTACTCACAGGAGACATTGTATTCAATGGTGAGCTGCGTGGTGGTCCACTATGCACAGGCTGTCCAGTACTCACAGGAGACATTGGTGAGCTATGAGGTGGACCACTGTTCGAGGGAGGGCCACCATGCATCGTTGGTCCACTGTTCAAGGGTGGTCCACCTCCTACAGGTTGAGCATTACTCATTGGTGAGCTACGATTCAGCTGTGGGGCAGGAATCAACTGTGGGTTACTGTGCATTGGTGGAGCTCTGTTTATGGGTGGAGTACTGTTCACTGATGGTCCAGTGCTTATCGCTGGTCCTCCGGTGCTCATCATGGGCCCACCACTTGTCAATTGTCTGTTTGTCATGACGTCTTGACTGTACATTGCACGATTTTCGCCATGATACGTATCCATTCCGACGTAATTGGACTCATTGGGCAGCGAATTGTCCTTCCGACTCATTGAACGACGATAAGGCGCAGAACGACGTCAAACTCGAATAGTTGAAAACAGTTTCCTCCGTGAGCACTCGAGAGGTTAACTCGGTCGATCCTGAAACAGCAGTAATACATATACACAATTAAAATCTCTTTTTTTCCAAGGCTGTTGTAGCCAGCACGACAAAGTCAGGAGCGATCGCTCTACCTTCATAAAACTCTGCGAATCTACGGAGCGGCGATCGAGGCGCGTGATAAAATAATAATTCATATATTACACTTTATTGTAAACAACTTAGTTTAGTCATCGGGGAGGCGTAGCGCGTATAGGAGAGAAACCACCTAGACGATGACTTCGTGTCACTGATCGAACTGTACACGCGGGCGCGCGAGGAGAGGGCTGTAAAAAGCTCGAATACGTGTCTCATGTACATATGCATAAACTCAACGCGCAAAGGCCTCACTCAAACTACGACAATTTCTTTCTCTTCTTAACAATTTTGCCCATTGTAAACTTTAACCCTAAAGGTGTGTCTACAACCGCCCGCCTTTATAACCTCACTACGTCAGCGGGGCTCGGTCTCGTATCTTCTCTTACACTCCTCTCCGCTGCCTCTGCGCAAACTCGCGCACGGTATGAGCTGGATGACAGGTCATACGCATCACCCACTTGCGCAGCCCGCGCGCGCGCGCGCGCCTGAGTTCTTGTATGTGGGGGACGCAGCGGTGACGACGGTGGCTGAGCGGCTGATACTGCTGCTACGTATGCGGAAACGACGTTGCTCTAAGCTACTTGTATATAGTATATAAGCAAGTGTCAATTAGAAGAGAAAGAAAAAGATATATAAGCGATGACGAATAATCATGATGTATACATTTTATTCATCCGTGGTTATATAGAATATATAGAGGCGCATGCCGCGTATCACCGTTTTCAGGCTTGAACGCTGGAAGTTATATTTTAAGTATGATTCGAAATCGCAGCTATCTATAAATAATTATTCGACAGTTGGATGTATTTCAGGAAGTCATAGTAGTTGTGATGTATGTGTGTGTTATAGTGCATTACCTGCAGCAGATAAAAAATTGATAGCAGGCGGCTGGATTTTTCCGATAAGTATGCGACTCCGCCAGCGTATATATATAATGTATGCACACAAGTAAGAGCGCATTTGATATGCACGTGCGCTCACACAGCGATATTTCGGTGTTTATGCAAAACCAGAGCCGAGCTGGCGATATTCCTTAAAAATGGCAAAATATATAGACATTCTATTTCAAGTGCCTATTATCTCGAATTTTTGTTACATAATTGGTTGAAGTGAATTGACAATTTCACGCCGCTGCTCTCACCGATTTATGCGCGATTAATGATGACTGATCGCAGATGATATCTATGCAGCAAATTATAAAATATTGTAAAAATACGTTATTTACAGTTATCACAATTGCTCAGGTAATATACTCGTAGATACGATCCACAAACAGATTGCGTCGAACAACGTTTGTTTCGAAACATGTAAATTGTATAAAGTTTATGTTAATTTTATTAGGTAATTATTAAAATATTAAATATACAGCACTTAAAATATGCTAAATACAAATTTACCTTTTATAAGTACGTCCTTCCGATTTATATAAATAGTTTCGATTGATAACACATGTTAAAATGTAGTTTAAAAGAAAAAAAACAATCATGTTAAGAAATATAAATGAGCAAATTAATAAAGCATACAAGTTTTTTTTGCTACTTATCAAATATAATTGAAGACTTGGTTAATTTATTCTCGAAATAATCTCATGCGCTCAAAATGTTTGCCCCGATAAAGCCAAAAATACACTGATAACACCGATGAGAATAATTTTTTCGAAAATTCGCGCTTCTAGCAGACGTCGCCACCTTCGTGCACACCCGCCCGGCATCCGCATCCGGTTTTATCGGGCGCTCGCGCAGTCGCGCTCTACTGCTGCCAGAGCCGCCGCCGCAGCGATTTGCGCAGAGCCGCGACAGTCCATGGCAAAAACATCGAGCGAGTCGTCATTCGTCACCGTCTCGCTCCGTGAAATCTTGCAGTTTTCCGCCCGCTTTCGCGAAAAGTGCCTGTGTGTGTGCGTGCACGGTGCATCACGTTTGTCTCTATAGTCTATACCCGGCTGTTAGGATAGGGCCAAGCCCCACATGAGCCGCGACAGTGCCGACGACGACGAGGAGCCGTCCGCAGTCCGGGATATTACGATGTAAGCATCATCGTAGTCTATATACGCGCAAACTACTGCATGTATGTGTGTGTGTGTGTGTGTGTGTGTGTGTGTGTGTGTGTGTGTGTGTGTGTATGTATATGTGCATATATTGCTCGCGCTGACAAAAGGTCGACGAAAACATCAGTGCTGTGTGTGTGATAAGTACATATGCGCGCTGCAGCGCACTACTATGTTCCTGCGGCGGAGTGTATATGTATGTGTGCGCAGTGTAAGAGGAGGAAAGTCGCGGGTGAGGTTTTTCCGCGCTGTGATGAGCATAAATATCTAATACGCGAGTGGTCGGGTTTAAAGTTGGGGTGTCGATGCGCATGTATATACATGTGCAATCCGAGGGGTGAGGGTTTAATAAGGTTAATTGCTCTCGCAGTTGTTTTTTTTCGCTATATTATAACTCGCTCATGATGATCGGTAATCGTTGTGCGAGCGCGCGACTATGTGTGGGTGCTCGTAAACAATCGCTCGGAGCATGAAAAGAGCCGAGATAAAGAGAGACGAGCACTTGGCTTCACGGCGTACATTATATATAGGTACTTATCTATCCACACTCGTTATACGCCTGTGCGTAGCACTTTGAGAATTAACCTCAAATGTGTACAGTTTTTCAAGTATCCCAAGTGTCTGATCTTACATATTGGCCCTAGATATTAAGACATGTTCCCAATCTCTCTTTTTGGCTCCGTAACAAACATATATAGTCGAACTGTCATAAATTGCGTCACGCGACTCCGAAATCCACAACGCTTATCCAGTAAGGTCGTCTCGTACATAAGTTATATGCAAACACACACAACTGTCATTTTACGCTATTAGAAGCAGAGAGGAGACGACGTGACATTGATCTCGTGAAACTTCCAGTTTTTTCGGATTTGGAGCTTTTTATACTTGCTGTCTAATGTTATATGCACAGTACATTTGGAAGAAAATGATTATTGAGATAAAATGCATGTTGAGTCAGCCAGAAATAGTCATAATGGATATAGAACAATAGAAACTTTTACTGCTGAGATCAGCTTAGACCTTTAATTGCTCATTACTTGAGAACCATTAGTATTTTCTTAAAAATTTAGATTATGTACTAATAATCAAGAAATAAGTGAAAGTATTATGGAAAAAGTTTAATGTGAAATTCTTTTCTTTTTAAAAATAAAATTTCCACTCAGATAGCCATTCTATTGATGATGTCAGGCTCAAATTATCAAGTATAATCATCAAAACTTTACTGTTAAATGTATATGTGTAATGAAGAAGTAGCAGATGTGAGATTAGCGAAAGAGATTAGAAAATTTTTATGACTATCTTTATTGAAATACATATCAAATCTGTGCTATAAGTTCTTTTAATGAAAGGCTGATGCTCCTTCCTTATCAAGCCATTCTTTAATTGTTTGAAAGCATCAAATGTCAGAAGATTAAATTGAGTAAAAGCTTCATACAATATTTAAAGTTTCAGTCATGCTCATATAACTGTCCAAAATGAAAAAATTTTTAAGGCAAGATTACAATATCATCTCCTTTGTTTTATTACTGTTTAATTTGCATGAAAATTAAAAGCTTTATATAACTTTCACAAATTTTCTCAATTTCCAAATCAATAGCAATTGAAACCATAAAAATCAATAGCAATTGAAACCATAAAAATCAATAGAATCCACACAAAAGTTCTTTGAAAATCTTAGCGTATTTTATTGCACAGTGCTCTACTACTATTACATAAACTTCCAGTAATATTGGAATACACTATTTAAAATTTAAATAATACTATGTTTAATTTAATATTTTGTACAACCTATAAGATTTTTATAATTATACTTACAGTTTTATTTTTAATATATTGAAATATTTTTATGAATAAAATAATTGAAAAGATTGACATCTCTTTTTGCAACAATTGAACATTTTTGGTGATTCCATGACTGTTTACAATTCTAGATAAATCAAGTTAATCAAAACAAAACATAAAAAACTTTGACAAAAACAGGTCTTTTCCGAGAACGCTGAAACGTTTCTGTAGTGAACGCGTTCTCGCGTTCCCGGGTATACTTTTGTACATAAAGCGGCTCACGTCACTTCCAGATTACACGGTTACCAGCGCAAGACTGCACGAGTGTAATCACGCGCAAGCTTCATGAATATTCTGCTCTTGTCGATCGCTTTGAGTTTCGTGAGTTTTGTCTCTGTTCTCGCTTCTGATCATCACTCCCATGGTATCTCTGTAGCCCCCACGCGCGCGCAAGTTTGCGAGCGATGATCGTTAAAAGAGCAGCGAGGAAGATCGAATTCAAGGCAGTTGTGCGTCGCACAATGGCGAGCTAAAGGCTCTACTCGTCAGTATGCCGTCGTGCGAAAGTGAGGGAAAATGGGTGGAGGAGGAGGAAGTTGCACTTTGGTGCAGACTCTGCAATGTCTTCTCCACTATGCATACAAGAGAGAGAGAGAGAGAGAGAGAAAGAGAAGAGAGAATGAGTAAGAGAGTGAGAGAAAGAGATAGCACAATTAAAAGCACTAGTGTGCACCGGACAAAGGTTTCCTTCTACGATTACATGTTTTGTGGCTTTTGTGGCTCATCTTATTAATAGCGTATAGGTACTTGTTGGTGCTAGATTATCTATATGAGACAGTTGTGTTTGTGGTTTTGCATGTTGATATAGCTGAAATTGTTTTATTTAAAATCATTTCATAATAGTGATTAATCCTGAAAGAAAGATTTACTGTGATCTTAACACTCATTACAATTGATTTTTGAGACATTTTATATTTTTCAAACTTGATATTACCAAATGTACTGCAGTCATGAATCTATATGTATATATTACATAGATATTTTGTTTCAAAATTGATAATGATATCTGTGTTACAAGGTCAATATAGATGTATGAGTAAATCTTAATAAACTTCTGTTTCTTTAGTTGAGTTCTTTAAATAAATGATGTTTTTATTGACTATTGCGTGTAAAATAAATGCATGATTATACAGTGATATATGTAAATATATTAATTCAAAGAACATATTTCATTAACTATAAGATTACTGTTAAAAATTGGCGTTGAACAACATAATTTGTAGTTAGTGAGTTAAGAGCATTGCATAAATAATGTGTGATTTCTAAGCCAGTTTTTTAATATTTATTATCTATAATTTCAATGTCCTATTTTAGCTATACTTATAATTAGTGAATATTATGTTTATTTATAAAATTTTCATATCTGATAATCATATTATTAACTTAATAAAACAAAGTTATGATAATTTCAATGTTTTTAATAATATGTTTATTAACAAGTTATTAATTTGATTAAAAAAAATTTTTTTCTATTTAATACCATGATAACTTTTCTTAAGAAAATTATTAAGAAATTCATATTAGTATTATTTACGTATATTATTTATTTTTCATAAACTGTGGAATATATATTTTTATTATCAGATGAATGTTGGATATATTTCCTTGGTACAGGATAATGTCCAGAAAAACTAGTGAAATTTCTCATTCATTTCCAAAATAATTTATTTTCCCAATTCAACACAATTACTATTATTAATATTACTATTTTAAAATTTGTATTCATTCAATTTCAGGGTAACATTAATGGATGCTGTATCAAATTTTTCAACAAACTGGAGGCTGTAATATGTAAGGCGCAAAGGTGGGCAAATCCAAATGAGACCATAGACCACCAGATGTCTAAAAATATCAAAGGCGCTTACTAACAATTTGAAAAATGCTCAAATGTTGTTTAAATCAGCCAACGCAATTATGGTTTGCAATATTAACCATTTGCGTTGGCTATGTAAAGGCTGATATTTTAGTATTTTCTGCAACTGACAGTCATAAGGTTGAGCAAGGATTTCGAGATCTGCCTGCAAGGTTCGGTGGTATGATACCAGCCGAAGGAATAAAGGTAACAAAAATAGATAAGTAAAATATAAATATTTCACTGGTAACAAAATTATAGAAATATCAAAATTATGGTAGAATACATTACATATTATTCTTTTATCAAATGCTTTTATAAATAATTTTTAATATCCTCAAAGTTGATGAGACAATTATTAAATTACACAGGTTCACAATATAGAAAAAGTTTTTTTTCATTATCCATTGAAGCCGAATATGATTTCAGTTTTAACACTTGATATATTCTTAAATCTCTATATTTTGAGAATTTAAGACCTTCATAGTAAGGTCAAAATTTTTTTTTGTTTATTTAATTAATCAATTATATTATAGAGTACAATCATTTACTATATAATCCATTTTGAATTGTCTCGATAACATTTTTCTCTTTTCAAAAATATCCAATCATTGTATTTTAATGACTCAAAGTAGATTCTCTAGTGAATAACTGGTATTCTGTAATATCATAGAGTAATAGTTGATCTTCCAATGAAGATATCTTTCTACTAGATATCTCATAACTTTTAGAGTCAGGGATAGATGTAATTAAATGAAGTAAAAGTAGTGTTTTAATAAATTTTTAATTTCTAGGGTTTGGTAGTTTATGCTAATCCACCAACTGCTTGTGAAGATATTAGAGGCCCACCAAATGGTTCAGAATATGAAGGAAATAATTGGATAGTATTGATTGCCAGATTAAACTGTACTTTCGAAGTCAAAGTTAGAAATGCTCAAAAAGCTGGTTACAGTGCTGCAATTGTGCATAATGTCAACAGTAATGAATTGGGTAAGATAAGTTTTATTAACTTGTTTTTATGCTTGTATCTGATCAGAAAGAGAAAATGTGAAATAATGGTTCAATTGAAGAATGTTACGTTAATAATACTTTATTTTTAATATGAAGAGATTCAATGAATAACATTTCTTTAGATTACATGGTATTATAAATATAATAAATTAAAATATATCAGTACCATTATTCAATTTTATACTTATTCTGAAAATTTATTTTATCTCAAATACTTCGTAAAAATCATTTATAATATTTTCTAAAATTTATTATAGAGCCAATGTCAGCAAAGGATTCTACAAATGTAACCATTCCATCAGTTTTTGTCAGTGAATTTACCGGTTCACTTCTCAAAGATGTCTATTCATATGATGAGGGTTACTTTGTTCTCATCAATGATTTACCACTTAACTCAACTCATCTGCTGTTGCCGTTTGCTATTGTTGTGGTCATTTGTTTTCTAGTCATGGTGATTTTCATGGTAAGATAGTAATTTGGTTTCTAAAAAGAAAATTGTTATCTAAATTACTTATAAGAAAGATAAGTTACTTTGAAGTGTCCTATTACACACAATTTAAATGCTCTTATTTTTATCATGCTGATTTAACATTAATTACCTTAACATTTATTAAAAATTCATCATTTTACTTTAATCAACTTTACTGTGGTGATTCGCGATATCTTGACCTGTTTTATAATGCAATTCCATAACGTGTGTATACTTCTCGATAAAAACACATATATTTCATGGAAAATAACTTATACATAATGTTGATAATTCTTTTTATTTTAACTGTTCCCACTTCAAAACAATATTTTCGATTAAAGTCATAATTTTTTTATTTAATTATATATTCTATATCCTATGTAAAATTATTTTATTAATTTTCTAGGTTGTTAGATGTATTAAAGATAGGCGTCGGCAGCGGAGGCACAGATTACCAAATTCCAGCTTAAAGAAAATTCCAACACACAAATATACAAAAGGCGATCCGTATGAAACGTGCGCTATTTGTTTAGAAGATTATGTTGAAAATGAAAAATTAAGAGTTTTACCTTGTGCGCATGGTAAGTTAGATTTTATTAAATAAAATTGAAGTATCATTTTATGTTACATAAAGTATATTAAATTTTCTTTTTTCTACCTAAAAAAGCTATATTATTAACTTATAAATTTTTATTTCTTGTATTTCCAATTGTAATTTTATTAATTATTGACAGTTTGAATAACATAATATTTTTCAATATTTTAAAAATTTATAACGCAGTTTCAATTATGTCTTCAAAAGATTATTGGAAATGAAATATAGGTGTATTAATTCAAGTTACTGTATTTAAAAGTATATTATATCAAATTGATATTATTTTTATCTGAAATGTTAATTTTATGATAAATGTTATTCTTATTTCTCGGCAAAGATCTGAGATACTTTAATTTACCACTTTTATGTAAAATGATTTCGATTCAAATAATTTTTATTCTCATTCTGAATTATCTTGTTAAATTTAAAGTTTAACTATTTTTCAATCCTATTTTAAGTTATGATGTTGTTGGTACATATAAAAAGATTTACAATTAATTTAGTTCAAAACTTAATCAGACAATTGACTTATTGAAAAAAAATTAAACATTGAATAATTAAATATTTTATACATCACATATAAGTAAGATAATTTCTAAGTACATTACAAAAATACATCTTATCTTCAGAAACGCTGACATGACACGTTTACGAAATTTCCCTTCTCCTTACGTCACAGAATTGCCATCATTAGAAGTCAATAATATATATTTTACAGTTATCTATTAAGGTCAAAACTATGATATTGAGTATCGATAGTTATCTCATTATCACGGCTGCATGCGATAATTGTTTCGGATCAAAATTTATTTATTTATTTATTTTTTTTGTGGGATAGCATTCTTATATTTCTAGATTTTTTAGTTTAGTATTCAATTTATAAAATGACTTCTATATAATTATTTATGATTTTCAAAACATTCTTCAAAATTACATATATTAAGTATATCGCAAAAAACTTATTTGTGCATCCAACAAAATTTTCAATTCTAAATCATGTAATGGAAATAATAGTGAAATTAAGTTTTTACGATACGAGTAGTGTTAATAAATAATCTCATGCAAGCTAATATGACCATTCTTCTTATCAACGTCTACATATGCATTTCTTTTGGTAGCCTATCACACGAAGTGCATCGATCCATGGCTTACGAAAAACCGGCGCGTTTGCCCGGTGTGCAAGCGCAAGGTTTTTGCTGCGGACGAACGCGTTGAAGAAGACTCGGAAAGTGATTCTGAAGCTGATGACACAACGCCGTTGATCAGACACGATCAGGCCGCAGGCCGTGGAAACGGTACCCAGGGTGGCACCTTTACCACCCAAACCGAAAATCCATATTGGCGACAACTCGCTCGGACACGGAATCAGCGACCACGTCGCGATTCTCTTTGCTCGGATTCGAGCTACGAGTCCGCGGACAGCGGCAGTGCCAGCAGTCACGGCCCTCAAGGTGGCGCGGATGGAAACGTCGGTGATCAGCACCACCACACATCTCGTAGAGCCGATGTCGAGATCAATAGTGACAATAGAGACGGCGGCGGTGAGCCTGCCCCGCGGAACACGGTGTTCATGGTCTCAGACAGCCACAGTATAAATGGTGGGTCAGATGATTTACTGAAAGCAGGAACTTTTATTTTTTTTCTTGTTTCAGTGCTGTTTTTCACGACTGATGAGGAAAAAGTTTTATACGAATAAATGTTTACAAAAAATTTTTTATATTAATGTGCATTGTTGAAACAAATGGTAGAAATTTTTGTTATTTTCATGTTCTAATTACGTTAATGAGCACTAGTTCTGATAAAGTCCTTGAAAATATTTTTGTTTATGTGATTATATTAATTTTGAACAACTTATAATTAAGGGATCGAAATCTAAATTTTTGTTGTTGTTAAATAGTCAATACTATAAGAAAGCATTTACTTAGAACTTAAGAATTCAGATTAAAATATACCTGTTGCAGTTACAAAATTAGCTATTAATATTTTACATTTTTTATTTATTATTATAGTTTGAATGTATGAATTTAGTTATTAAGAAATATTTTAACAAATTCAGTATTCTGATACACTTATACATGTATTATATGTCAATTGATCTCATAAATTAAAATTTTTTACTTAGTTTTATGTAACTAAAGAATGTTAGTGTTTTTGAGATTATTTTCGTAATCTCTGATTGAGTAATTGTTTTTTTTTTTCTTATCAACTTTGAATTTGTTAATAATTACGATACACATATCGACGAATATAAAATGCGTTTCTTTATATAAAAATAAATATATATTTTTATTAAGACGACCGATAAACACAATATTTAAAACATAAAAACATTTTGTTATATAAAAAGGGTACTAAAGTATCTAAAAACATTTGCATTGCTTTAGATTTATTTGTTATTTAAAACTACTTATTTTTGTTATTTCTTAATAAATTTATTATTTCAATGTCAAAAATAAGATTTTGAATTTAATAATGCGTCGGAAATTATGACTGAAAATAACTTTTGTTTGCTATGTTTTACGAAAGTAAACATTGTATAGCCTAACATTGCACATTAGTTTTCAGATGTCTTTCATACTTATGTACGATTTCTTTGTAATATCAAATAATAAAATGCGTACTATACTAGTACGTATCGTTGCACAAATTTTTTAGTAAGCCATAGATATTTCCTGTGCAGGTGAAGCACCGGATCTAGAAAAGTCGGTCAGCAGCACCAAACCTCATACAGTGAATCTATCAACAGATGGAGATGATAATTCTACTCAAGAAGTTAGTAATCACGCTGTCGCAAGACACGCAAGAAATGCTCCTAGAGCTGGTGCTATTAATCAATTGCCAACTTCAGTTGTTCCCCGAGTGTTGTCTGATGACAATGATGTAATAATATAGTTTCGTTCAAAATCTTCCTTTATGGTACGTTTTAACGTATACAAGTTTCTACAACCCTATTACAAAATACCTTTTTTAAAACAAACAAGTTGTAATACAAAAAATGAATTTTATTCTAAATTTTATTTTTTTCTGTTATCAATTATTTCTGTAATATTAACATCATTTATTTATTTTTTATATATACTGAATTTTTAATATCAATTATATCTTCTGAATATTTTTTATATTTATCAACAATTAGTAAATTTAAATAATTAAAACCCGAAATTCTTATTTTATTAATAAATTTTGTAAGTTTTTGATTTAATAAAAAAGGTGTTTATTATAGTGTTTCATACAATACATGTTAAAATTAGTATTATTATATTCCAGGAAGCGTTAAATATTCCTTTAAGCTGCTCGAAGAATAAATTAATCAATTGGATCAATTGGTATTCAATGATAAAACCATCTAATATTCAAAGGCCAGAGATGTCCTGCACCCAAAGATATTCAAAACATCTTAAATTTCAACCTACTGAAATGGAGACTGCATGTTTTGTGTAATTATCAATATGACGATACATTTTTATTATTATTAAGGCAAAATGAATGGAAAAATGTGGGTTGTAAGCCATTGGTCGAGCAAAAAGTTTGCAATAAGTTGATTTGGTTCTCTTCATTTTAATCAAAAGTGATATAAGCCTGCTTTACAGTACAAGTTGATCTGATTTATATTATGAACAAAACGATTCTGAAAGAATTAATAATACGATGTTACGGTTTTTATTATTCTATATACATATGTAGAAAAAATATAAATTCCAATTGACTTTGTTGGTAAATAGCCTGTGATACAGGGGTGTAAATATTATTTTGTTGATGTGGCAAATATTCAGACCAAACATTGAAAATTCCTTCTTTGCGTAGGAATCGGATTAAATTTTTATCTTATTACAGTTTTAGACAGATTTATCTACATAATTATACGTATAAGAAGTTTTATTTTTTTCGTAGTTAAAGGAGACTTCTTTGGACTCGAGTCTTTATTCATAAAAAAATAAATAAATCTCATAACAATATGTTATAGATAGTAATACTTCTTAAATGTATATAAAGTTATTTAATAAGGGCGATAAAAACGTTTTGTAATCGTGATAAACTTTAGACAAACTAAAAATACGGCATAAAAATCATTGGATCTTTATGAATAAAGTAAAAGAATGTAAGCTCTTGATGGCAAGTTTTTATTCTTTACATATTTCCTAAAAATGAAAAATATTAATCTAGGCCTTGGATATTCTTACTATTTTCCAGGCGACGAAAGTTAGAAAACAATATATCGAATATACAGAGTTGCGCGTTCAATTCGCAATCAGTGGATCGTTACTATATCTTTTTTACCTTTTACGTGTAAAAAAATCAAAATTCAAAATTATAAATTAAATATTATCTTATTAAAATACAGAAACATACTTGAAGTAATGTACATTTCTGTAATAATTATTATATAATTAGAGTACACTGTATTTATTGGATGGATTTCATATTCTGATATGAGAACATTTTAAAGCAAGCTCAAAATCAATTGCAGCAAAATTAATTAGAATATTTTTTTACAAATGGTAATAAACCAGTAATATCTAATTTTTCTTATAATATATTAGTTTATTTGTCACAGTATCTATTTCTATGTTCACTAATGCAATAGGGGTATTATGCAGTAATGTAAAACAAAGTTGTTTAGTTTTCTATTAAAATATTTTTATAGAATACCATTTCATTACATTTTACCTTGCATATTTAAAAATACGTGTTTAATCAATTAATTCAAAATTATCATGGTATTTTTTTATCACGAGGTAATTAAAATTCGATTTGAATACGTAAAACATTATTTTGATTCGAATCGAACGCTCACATTTCTTTCTATAAGACAGTCAGGTTAGTTAGTTTTGTATAAAGCCATGTAAATAGTTTAAGTGTGGGAAATTTCGTTAATAAAACGACATAGTGTTTAGCATGGTTTATATAACTACGATTCGGTAAAAATGATAAGCTAAATACGAACGTTTTACACGATGGATGGCAGCGCTATGGATTTTATAAAATACAATAAATAAATAGCTAACTTATCCGGCTCTTGCTATGATTATAACGCTTTAAAGTTATTAATTTTATTATAATTATGTTATTATTATTGCTATTATTATTCATTATAAAAAATAAAATAAAGTGTATTTATATTTTTTATTCTATTGACTCAAGATGTTTTGAATTTATTATTTCATTTATTTACTTCACAATTGGGTCCGCAACTGTTTCCCGAAATATCCAAGGTATTTGTATATGTATTTACATACATTGAAAATTATATGTTCTTACTTAAATGTTTCATGAAAATTATATTTCACTTGAATTAATAAGGTTATAAAAAAATAGAAAAATATTAAAAAGTATTGGTACATCGTTTTTTCAATAAAATAATACGGTTTTTAGGTTTTGTAGTTTTTATTTGAGTTTTTTTAACGCTTCTGCTATTTGTACGTCAGATTTATGTATACAAAATATATACATATATAACGGAATATAATTTCTCTAGTCAGACGTCAAAGCAAAACAAACATCATAGCGACGTGTTTTGAACCTTATTCTCTAAATCAATGTACTTTACATCTAACGTATACGAATAGCAAGCGCCTTTTTTTAATTAGGGATTTTTCTTGATATAAGAATATTTTAACTATACTTCCACATAGCTGAAATTGAACTTGATATTCATTTTTTTATCAGTATATTTTCTAAACATTCAACTGTTATTTTTATTATATTATGAATGAATATTTGTAAATTTTGGAAACGTTAGCAGCAATTTGTAAATATTTCACGTTAACTAAATATATTCTTGTTTTCGTTTTATAATATAGGTAAGGCAGTACCAAACCTTCCGTTATAAAAAAATAGATCTTATAAGCTTATTTAAAAATAATTTTCTTTTGTTTAGATAAATCTTAGATACAATATTTTTATATAAATGGAAAAGAATCATTAATTATTTATTACTTTTATTAATACACATTACAAAGTGATTTTAATTATTAAAAACTATGCGAATTGTAAGATGGCAACAGTTTATTTGAATTAGCTAAGAGTCTTAATACAACTAATAAAATTAAATTTTTTTAAAAATAAAATATTCATGAGTATTTTATTTATTTTACAACTAATACTACCCTTGTAAATATTTAAATTTTGGGGCTACATATAAAAAGAAATACTTCAAGGTATATTAAATCGAGGCTGATCAAGAAATGTTTTATGAAATTTTACCAGACTAAAGACTGTAAGTTATAATCTTAATTTGTTCTTGTAAAGCTTTGAACTAAATCTTTATTTGGCGTCAGTAATAACTTAAAAATAAAAAAATTAAAAATAAAGGATTAATAAAACAGATTAATATATGGACTTTAAATTATTATAAAATGTAGATTATCGTAAAGTTTATATGAGCACTCTCTCGATTTTATGTAATTGAAAGTAATTCTTTTTATGCAGTCACAAAACTATTAAAACTCAGTTGGTAAAGTGTAGGTTTTGTATCAAAATAAAGTAAATTAAAATTTTTTAAGTTATACTTCTGATTTTGGTTTTAGAATATTAATTTTTAATGCGTATTCGCAGTAGCTTAATAGTTTTTCTTTATCCTTAAATATGAAATAAAATATTACACATCTCTTAAGTTTTCTTTAATAAAAATTATGTAATTATAAATAGTTAATTACTAAATATTGTATAATTTACATGATCACTGGTAAAAAAGAATAAAAAAGAAGAATGACAGTTTCGGGGTGAACGAAGACGCTCAAGTTACTGTGGAAAGATAAATCATTGGGGAAAATCTCGGGTACAAGGCTGTGGCTGAAATTGAGAAACAGAAGCTGAGTGAACGGACACACGTATATAAACGAAGAAAAAGAGAAAGAGACTCGAGACAATGGGACTTTCCAACGACTCTTTTTATACTCTTTTTTATCTGTTCCGATGTGCCTTTAGGAAATAGATTTTCGTTAATTTCTTTTATACTCTTTGTATCATACACGTGCCGTAGTCTTTTTTTATACTTTTCAACTACTTATTCTATTATTTTTACTTTTTTAATTTTATATTTTTTATTCATTTTTTATCTTTGTATTCTAATAGATAATTTTAGTTTGATAACGTCGAAGTTTTACCTCAATATGTAAGTTTGAATATACGCAATCGTGGAATTATTTGAGATCGATCTGTATATTCAAAGAATTAAACATTCTTTTTTAGATCTACTGTTCTTGAACAAGTTTTATTGCTTTGGTGATTCTTATAGATAAATAAATACGTAAAAACTATAGGCAATATCTAAATCTATTTGTTACTATAATCTATAAAAATAAAATATTTTTTTATTTTTATTGCTATGAATATTTAACAATTCACAGAATTTATGCAGTGATACGAATCGTCCATTGTTGTCTTATAGTATAGCTTTGTAATATTACGCTTGTATATATATTGTATGCAAAGAATCCAGTTTCTTGAATGTTAATTATAAAAGGAAAATATATTTGTAATCATTAAAAAAAGAACAAGAACAAGAAAAGGATAAATTTATTTTTATAGTTAATTGATGTATAATTTTAGTTTGATATACGTATATGAAAAAAGTATGTTTTACACACATGTATACACCTGATCTGTTCGAGTGTAATGCAAAAGTAGATAAATGCCAGGTATAGTCAGCCATAAATTTATTTATCGGTGTCTCCAAAATTCCAACTTCTCTTTCCATAGTCACAGTTGAAAAGGAGTAAGAGAATCCAGACGGGGAGAGGACCGATCATCGCCTCCTCCTAAAATCGATCGCTGCAGGACTAAGCGTCCCACGGGGTAGAAGGAGAGTGGAGGGGTTGAAAGGGGTGAGTATGGAAGGGGGACGTGCGCGCGCGCGTATATACACGTGTACACACCCGTGCAGTACAAGGGCCTGCCAATCCCGCCTCATCAATTATTGCGGTTTGCTTTCTCGGATGAGAATGGAGTTAGCGCCCCTTATACACTCGAGGTCCCGCGTGCGCTTGTACGACTATCGATAACTACAGCATTTATGTTAACATCGATAAGCGCGTGGCGCACGTATGGCATATATACCAAATACGTATTATATATACATACATATATGTATATCTGTGTGTGGGTATATAGGTATATGTGTAACCTCGAAGGCGGACTTGTTGACCGATTCGCGGCGGCGTGCGTCTGTGCGTGACATTGATCGCCAGCGGCACTGTCTCCGACGTCGACCAAGGCAGCGTGTATGTGTATATATATATATATATATCTAGCTCTTCTGTAGCCCGTCGGCGCGGTCCATGATGTGCACGCACGCGCGCATCAGCCCTCCTATATGTACACCCACCTTCCTGCATTTGGAAATCTAATGCCAAGCGCCGTAGCTCTCCGATGCCTGCAGCGTGCAGCTTGCTCTGCGTGTTTGCTGACGCGCGGGGAATCCCCGGATTTCGTCGCCTCTATCGTACCCACTGTACCCCCCGATGCGTGCACTCGTGCGTGTGTGTGAGCACATTGACGTACATATATACGAGGATATAATAAAAGATTCTCGCGGGTCAGTTTTTTTTCTAATGAGCGAGTACTACTATACTTATACTGATTGAGTAATAGAGTTCCTGATGTCATCACTAGTTAATTGCAGGATCGGAGGGTTTGAAAGGATGTAACATAGGTGGTCCGGAGACTACCAACTTTTAAAAGAGGATGTTGTATGTATATTAATGAAGAAAAAGGATGGATGTTGGGTTAATTATGTACAGGCTTCTTTTAACATATGAATTATAAAAGTATGGAAATTTAAACTGGAAAATAAAAAAATAAAATAGTAAATATTCACTAATAAAATAATAGTTTTTCCACTAATTTCTCAGATGGAGCAATTTTCACTAATTCAACTTTAAGGATTAGTATTATTGTATCGATACTATTGTAGAAAATGAGGGTTTTCAAAATTTATTGAAAAAGTTTAACAGGATTAAAAGCTGATTAAAAGGGTTATTGATTATTTTATTTATTATATACAGAGAAAAAAATCTGTACAATTAACGAATCATATATTTTTAAATACTATACACTTTAATTGTCTTACTAACTTAACTGTTAATGAATTTCGTTAACTATTAAGAAATATTCGTTTGTTCATATCTAAATGCCGATTCGTTAATAATCTATGACATTCCTTTAACATCAACATTTTTTTCTGTGTTACTAATATAGATATTAATGGTTTTTCTTTTCTTTTTTATAATTAACGTTCTGATACTTATAACGACCCGGCTGCAAAACCATTAACTTCTATGTATTAATATAATTAGAAGGCTGCTGCCGTTCAATTTCATGCATAATTATAATTTTAAATTAATTCTGATTAGGTAACTAGTATTTCTGAATTAAGGTATATCTTCTTATACTTAGAGTCAAAATACTAAATAGTAAAAATTATTGATACATTGAAGTTATTAATATTTTAAAAAAAGAAAATTGATTTTTAGTAGATATTATACTTGTGTTATATCCGAAAGCTGATGTTGGGATAACTTTTCCTTGAGGAAATTTATAGCTGGTTCAATAGGCTCCGGACCGATATTTTCATCTTAAGCATAAATTCCGAGAAGGTCTTCAAATATTTTTTGCTCGCTTGAATAATTTTGAAGCTCAAAAAATGTAATAAATTTGATAGTATTATGATGCTGTAATATACAACAACGAGAATAAACTATACTGATCGCTAGATTCTATTCATATCGATTCAGTAATTTTGGACATTATTCGAAACTTTATTTCCACGCGTTTTATAATGTGTAAATGCTTTCCTCGAACGAAACATGCTATCATAACTAATCTCGGCGCGCTAAATACATTTTCGGGCCGTTTATTTTCTTTCACGTCGACTTTATATGCGCGATTATGTTTCCTTCGGGCAGCTCGCGCCGGGGGAAAAATTCTTACACCCGCTCTGCTCTCTTTCTTTTTTCCTTAAGATTTTCATGCGAACGTAAAAGCGGGAAAGGAAAAGGGAGAGTTTATGAAAAGAAGAAAGCAGGCGAGACGAAGGAAAAGAGAGATATACAGAAAGTGAGAGAGAAAGAGAGCGGGAGAGAAAAAGAGAGACGAGGCGAGGAGCCGGAGCTAGAAGTCTCGACGAGCCGCTGGGAAAAGAAGAGCGGAATTTATCGAGTGGAATGTCGTTCGAGAAACGTCGTGTCGCGCGATTCAAAAGATCGTGCCCCCGTTTTTTCCCTCCGCGCGCGCGCGTACTCACGGATATTGCCAACGGCTCGTGCATAATTCGAAATCGTCTAAAAATCCGCACAAGTTATATCGCCGAAATTTGCCCTCCCTCGTGTTTTGAATTTTTTTTCTGCTTTTAAGTGTCGGGTGGCTTATTTTCACGTATAATCATCAAAAGTGTAAATTTTTGCAAAACATGGTTTAAAACTTTACTCCATGCATATGAATTATTTATGTACTTGAAGAGATGAATAATGAGAAATACTGAAAAGGTATATTTACAGTAATTGCCATACAGTTTCACAATGTCGACACAGGCTGTAAAAATTACCAAAATAATCGCTTTAATACTTGTTTTAAGCAAAATTAATACATATTATTTAGAACAGACGCTAATTCTCGTATGTTTGATTCGCTTAGTTGCCTAGGTTTACGATATTTTAAATTACAATTTCTTTAATTGGCCTACAATATGCCGCACATCACGGACAGTAATAAAGTCATTTAAATAAGACACATATTTTCTTATCTTTTTTATTAATATAATCATTTATTACTTTACGTTTCACTAGGTTTAAAGTGCACGTTGTTTAACTATGTACCTACGGTTCATCTAACAAATAGATAGCATGCTTAAAAATGTATAAAAGATTTAACTACTTGAGAAAACTTATTCTTTTTATCACTAATCATACTTTACCAATTTTATTTTAGTGATTTATGAAAGAAGGTCTTATAGTAAAATAAAAAGTCAAAAATCATATCCTGTGGCGCATAATAGGCAAGAACGAAACTTTTCAAACGTCCCAAAACAAAAGTCCATTTTTCATGAAACTCCTCGAAAGAGATTCCAGATTCTCTTGCTTATATATATATATATACGCGACGTGTTTACCCCCTCGAATCTCAATGACGAAAAAATCGCCACATATATACTTCGCGATATAACTTAGAAAATGTAGAATAAAAAGAAAATAAATCTTTATGATTTATTTTCGAATTTGCTAAACGGAAAAACTGAAGTGAAATCAGGTAATTTAAAAGCAGTAGATCTTTAAAATGATATAATTGCAAGTAAACTGCAAATAATATCACTAACAGTTATTATTATTATTTAAAAAAGCAAAATAATAGTTAAAATATATATTAAAATACAATAATACGTTATAGCTTGTTAAAAAGAATTAAAAAAATCTTTTATACAGTTGTATTTTTGTATTTTTCACGAAAAGCATATGTTATTTTTTCCAAATATAAGATTATTTCAAACTTTCAAAAAACTGAGATCCCTCCAAACTTTCGGGTTGCTTTAATTATTTTTCACGTTTTCAATATCAAGTTAATATTACTTTTAAAGAAACAGTTATATTCCCTAATGATTTTTCTATTATAAGTCCAATTACTGAACCAATTTTCTTATAAATCCGTTTCTTGATTCATTTAGTACAACTTTAATCCACTAGATGGCATATACAAAAACGTTTGAAAATAATATTGTTGATAATATAAATAAAAGTTAGCATAAGCACGCGAATAGCTGATTATTGTAAGAAGTTGAACGTTTTACGTTAATTATCCTTTGATTCGAAATTTTTTGTGGATAGCTTGGGATAGAGAAATTCATTTCATTATATAAAAAAGCAGAAGAAATAAAAGTCCACAATGGTACCCAAACCTCCTTACAATACTTTAGAACCGAAACCAAGCGTTGACTCAACCGTAAGCAACGCGAATAGTGAAGTCATAACTCCACCTGCCGAAGTGCCTGATGCCAAATCAAAGAAAGAATCTTCGGCAACCTTAAATGAGGACAAATCGCCGGTCTCTGATGGCGCAGATAATTCTATAACCAACATCATAGAAGAAATTAAACCAGCCGAAGGTGACAATAAAACCGCAGATTCGCAAGACAATATCGTGACTGATTCTCCGGATGAGGATAACAGCAAATCATCGCGATCTTCTACGCCATCGACGGACAAGAATTCATCCGAAAACACTAACGAGTCGTCCTCTCAGGTTACAAAAAAATCTACTACTGAGGACAGTGTTTCTTCGTTGTCCGAAACGGATCTGCTGTCGACCACGGATTCATCCAAAAGCGAAAAATCGGAAAAGTCTGACGACGATCGGCTGAAATTAGTCTACACCGCCTCGTCCTCGAACACCTCTTCCTTCGACGACAGTGACCATCCAATACAATCTGATAGACTGGAATGTATAATTGACAAGCTTCGCCTAGAATGCGCACGCAACAAGAAAACAGTTGGGAAAACCGTCAGCGACCCAACAACAGCAGGCACTTGCACCAACAAGAAAGTCGACAAAGTAACCGGGGGCACGGAAGCCATTAATACCTGTGGTTCTATGAACCGCCTTGCTCCTAGCAATATACAGAAACTTCAGCAAAGTCCCAGGAAGAACAAAGACGGAAAATCGGCTAGCGAGATGGGCGTCAAATCAGCTCCAAGTTCTAGAAGCAGCTCGGCTTCCTCATACAGAACGGCCAACGATTACGATGACGATCTGCTCGACTCCGATCCGAATTCGTTGCAGGAGCCATCTCAGAGCAGGCAGGAACAGCCCAAGAAGACTATTTACAGCAGTGATGTAGTCGCTGTTAGTCTTCCCTATTTGCCGACCCAAAGCAACGGTACCAACTCTTGTACTCGACCGATGAATCTTCACGTATTCCCAGAACCTGGTGTGCTTAGAAGCTTCAAACCGAGGATGGACTTGTCGCATGGACTGTCGACGGGATCATTGCAGGAATCCATCAGCTCGGTATCAGCTGATTCTATAAATACCTCGCCAAGTCCACCTGAAAGTCCCAAAGTTAAGAATCTGGAAGATTTGCCGCATGTTGAAGGGAACTCTGGAGAAGATAAGAACACTTCTGAAGAAGAAGATAATGAGGATGAGTCGCATTGCTAATTTGCGATAAGATATAAAATAAAAAAAAATGACCGGAAGTACAATGAAGCATAAGATTTAAAAAAAAATGATATTTATTGCATATTTTGTTTTGTCCAAATCACTAAAATAAAGTGCCATGTTACATTCAGAAAGATTGTTTTATGTGTTGAAGTGTTTTGTAAATATAAGTGTTGTGATAAATTAATATGAATTTAGTCAAGTTAAATCATGAAAGCTCTTTATAAAAAATCATTTTCAATAATTCTGATAGATAATATAAAGCATATGAAAATACTCGTTCTAAAATATTTATAAGAAACTTTATTTTATCCATAAATTTCACGCAATAAATATAAGAATATTCATGACACTACAAGTATGACTATATTACAAAGTAATATAAATGTGACACCTGTTCATAGTAATATAACGAAAACTTCATAAGGGTGAAAATTAATAAAAAATTTGTTTCTTATCATTCACAATGTGTTTCTATAAGCAAATTGAGTTTTCATAAGAGTTAAAACTACTTCTATATTAATTTAGTAAAAATTTTTATTTATGTAATGAAAAAAAGTTTATATTCGTGTATAATTTAAACGCATTCTTATACCGTTACAAGAATATTTCTACACTCGTGCTCTATAGTTTATGATAATATCAATTTATTGTGATATAAAATTTATGTTAATAGTAACCAATGAAATTGGCTTGCATAATTACGTTACTGCCATGAAACATAAGTTATTAATGACCTATGTCGACAACACGATTATTCCCGATAATAATTTATCAAGTAATAATTCGGTCGAACGTGAGATAATTTTATTGATAAAATAATTTTAATCTATTTGATAAAAAGAGCATACAGCTCGAAGAAAAACGTTGCAAGATGCTTCGACATGAACAAAATTATACGAAAGAAAAGAAGGTTTGGCGTTCCGAGCATATTTTCGTCTGCAGGTTTACTAAGGGTCTAACAAAAAAAGCACCAAAAAAAAAAGACGAAGCAAGCTGGAGGAGAACGAATGGAGCTGCCGGAGCCAATGCAGCT
The DNA here is from genome assembly GCA_035583055.1 of Torymus tubicola. Lineage (NCBI taxonomy): Eukaryota > Metazoa > Arthropoda > Insecta > Hymenoptera > Torymidae > Torymus > Torymus tubicola. Next base: position 22,333,268 of record JAWWEQ010000055.1, on the reverse strand, counting down.
AATACTTAATTGATTAGCCGGCGAATTTCCCCGGCGGGCTCGAACTTTATCGAGTGCAATTCGGCCGAAGGAGGCTATCATGACGTGGAATCAATTTGAAAACAAGTAGCGGCGCACGGGAGGACGGAGCGAAAGGCGCCGCGACGCTTCTTCCATCCCTGTGCGCTCGCGCCGTCGAGTATACACGCGCGCGACGGAGACAGAGCGAATAAAGAGGTGGAGACGGTAGAAGGAGATGCGCGAAACAGCGGAACGGGTAAGTGGAGAGGAAAAGTGGGTAGATGGTGGGAGGGAGGAGGTAGCTGCCGGGAATCGATCGAGGAAAGCGAGTAAGCAAGCAATGAATCGGAATCCCGTATATACATATATATGTATTATATTAGCTTTCTCTCTTTCTCTCCCTCTGTCTTTAGTGTAGCTTAATTACCCTTCGATAAACAATGAAAATTTCATTCCTCGATAAATCTCTATATACCGTATATACATTCTTTTTTCTTTTATATACCTATATCGAATAAATAAAAGACAAGAATTGATAGAAGAGAAGAAGAGGGGCTGCTGATTTGAAGATAAAGAAGGGGGCGGGGAGGAAGAGGAGACAGAGACGCGTCTGCGTTCGTGCGTGCGTGCGTGAAGCAGTCAGCTGACTGCCAGACGGCTCCGAGACTGCGCGACTAACAAGGGGAAGAGAGAGAGAGAGAGAGAGTAGAATGTGGTGTGTGTATGGGGGAAGAAGAAATTGGGAGGAGGGGAGGCGGAGGGGAAGAACCGGGGGACCCTTTGGTTAATGGATTTTGATCGGACTTAATGAGGGCTTTTATGAAGTCGAAAAGGTGATGGCTCTGCTTTTGGCACTCTTAATGTTTTTGATTGACTTTTTAGAGTGCGCGTGCGTGTGTATGTGAGCAAATTAACGGAAACTGTCAAGTAAGGCAGCTCGTACACAAAATTTTTACTTAAAATTTTTACTTAAAAAACTCGTACTTAACATTTTCTCATTGCGTAAAATATAAATGAAAGCTCATATTTTCTATTTTCATTTTCTTTTTTTTTTAAATGTATGTACGACTTTTCTCAACTAAACAATTTTTATTTAAAGGCAGTAAGTTATAAGTATTTTTAAATGAAAAATTGGCTGTTCCCGGTTCTTTTGTATATTCAAGATGCTCCAGACAATTGAAGAGAATTTAGTCAAGTACAAGTTGTGTCTCTATAGAAATGTGCTGAAGGTTATTATTACACGAATTTTTATAAAACGACTTTATTATTATTTCTCGGAACATCCGACGATAGTACTTTCAATCGACTATACTGATTGTCAAAGTATTTATTAATATGTTATTATATAAGCTGTGACAAGATTTGGTTTACTTTTTAAATAATTCAGATATTTCCAAGCCATTAATGAATATTCAAAACCATTATGAAAAAACGGCAAAATATTTAGATATTGTATTATATTTTATAGATCCAAATTAGAATACGCACAATATTTACATATATAATTCTACAACTTCAGTAACATCTACCACGATATACTAATAAGGCAATCCATCACATATTCCCTCGAAATATATATATATATATATATGTCTGAAAACTTTCTACGTATAACCTCTCCAAAAACGAAAATTCCCTTCCGCCCCGTCCCTCTCAATATTTCTCACATCCTCGGCAAGAGAGCATCTTTCGTTCGACGCAGTAACTCGATAAAAAGCCCGAGCGAGCGAGCGAGCGATCGAGAGAGTATATAAATATATATATATATATATCCCCTTCCCTCGACACGAGCCGCCTTCGGCCGACTGAGCGCTGCTGCCACGCCGTGGCTGTATACTACCTCCAACACACACACATATATACATATACAGAGTCACCTCCCCTCTTCCCTCTCGTGCAGCTGTTCGCAAATAATCGATTCGCAGAAAATTTCGCGCGAGCGAGCGAGAGAGCGCGAGCCTTGTGTGCCACAGTAATCTGCCGCCTCGCATGCGCGCGCTGCTGTTTTTCCAAGGTGCGGCGGGGGTGGGAACGGAAAGCCTTCACGTACCGCGTCCACCTCTGTATCTTTGTATACGTATATACGGAAAACGGTCGCTCTGTGTACACTCGTGTGTACGGGGTTAGATTCCGGAGGTTATACAGCGAACGCGTTTATATATATACGTATAGCATTTTTATAAGAGAGAACAGCTGCAGAGAAATCCGACAATTCCTCCCTAACGAAACGACGCGGGGATTATGCGCGAGGGACGTTTTAATTGATGAGCTTTCAAAGTTCGCGCGAACGTGTTTTTTTTTCTTTTGTTTCGAATGTCGCATCGCGGGGGGAGTACCTAATGCGACGAGGATTAGAGGGAAGAGTCAGGACGTGCGAGTTGTGCGGTGGTTTTTATTAGATTTATGAATAATCGAGAGGGAGAGCCCGCGGCTCGCGCGTACGGCGACTTGTCACCGAGCTTTTATGGATTATTGGCCATGTCGAATCGACTGCCGACGCGACGTCACGGTTATTATCTGTCGTTTGTTTACCTTTTGTGGAGTTCGTTTTCACGGGGAACGATGAAAGAGTTGTGGACTATGCAATTGTTTTGGTCTATTAGTTAGTTATTGGCGTGTTATTTGTAACTTTTTCAATTACTGCTAATATAGATAAACAATTTTTTTGTTAATTTTCTACAGATATACGGTACTGTTACTGATTATTGTAAGATTATGGAAGTACTGTATAAACATGTTATAAATATTACATGACATTATAATATGTAAGCATATTTTATACATAAAAAAATTCAAATTTAAGTTAAGATAAGATTAATGAAATGAAGTAATGCTTTTATCATTATTAAAATTCGCAGGCGATGCTCGTTAAATTTAAAAGAGATTTAAACAAGTTTAAATATATCCTACCCAAACATATATATATTATACATACAGATTTAAAGTGAGGCGAAAATTTTATTATTCCCGCGTAGTCGTGTAAAATTTACAAGGGATTTTACTCATTGACGTCTCGGTAAATTCGCGCGGGTGCGATAGCGGCAACCGAAACACACGCGGGGGTGCAAGTAACTCCGTAATTAAATATTAAATACGTGTAATGTAATTTCACGAGCCCTGTGCCGCGAAATGAGAGAGCCGCAGCTTCGGTGGCGCGTATACTTATATGTATATATACGTACAATGCGCGTTTCTGCATGCGATACGCGAGTAGAACAAGTTCGCGCTGTGTTCAGAAGCATTGCGATGCCGAGGCTTTCTCACGCCTCGAGTTTCTGTCACTTCGACACGCAGCTTAATGGCGAATCCTCGGAGTTCCGGAATTTTTTTGGTTTCCCTCCTCGTGCCTTTTCAAACTAATTAATGTTGATTTCAGTTTGAGAATTGCGTAGGTTTATTTATTGTAATGTTTATATACTTCTTCAAGATAAATATGAGAAAGATTGGAGATATGTATGTAGCATTTTGGTTTAATCTTACTTTTTGTCTGTCATTTTTCTTTATATATTTGATAATATAGCAAGGAAAAGGTTTAATCATTAAAAAAAGATATAACTCTGCGACATTTGTTATCCTAAAAAAGATTTTTAGAAGCTCCCATCTCAAAATTATCAAATCAAAAAGAGGAAAGTGAATTTAAAATTTCTAAAAACCAAAATCAAAGAAAAGAAGTTTTTATTTATTTCTTTCAGTTTCAAATAATAATACTGCGTTATAAAGTTCCGTTACCACAAGACTGTACATTATTAGGATACACTGCAATATATGATATCGCATATGAGATTTCACGTACTTTGATTGCTCAACTTTTAAACCAACATAACTTTCGAAGAAGATAACTGTTTCCAATTTAGAAAAAAACCCTTCTAATATACTGTTCATATTATAAAAAATAAGATTTTTTTCCAATATGAGATCTATTGTGCATTTATACCATTAATGATATTTTCTGTAAAAAATGAATATTGATGTAAATATCTCCATATAGCTGTTATCTATAATTTAAGTAACATTATTAGATTTTGCATTAACAATATTAAGTATTGAATAAAGAATGTGTTGTGACTTAGTGAGCTCTCGATTAAATCACATTAAACCTGCGAGGCCACCTGTACAGGTGGGTGTATGGAGACTAAGTGCGTGTATGCATTCATCATTCCATCTCTCTCTTTTTTTCTTCAGTGCGGTGATGTACGTAGTTTGAGACAAGATTTTCACTCACCTTCTGGACCCTTGTCTTGCGCTTTTGTTGAATTTTCAAACGTTCTCGATGCATCAACTACTGTATTTATAACTTTACGTATATAACGACCGAATTCGTTGTAAAAGCTCAACACTTAAATACAATAACAACCTACCTAATTTACAATTCTCTATACGTCTTATAATTGTCTATATTCCATATACCTGATGAAATAACATTATAAGAAATCTATTGATAAATGTAAATATTCTAAGTTGTAAATAAATCAAAATCAAATAATAATATTAATACTAATGAACTCAGAATCTACTTTCATATTTTATTATTTTATAAACGTTTCTAAGAATTTTGTAAACGAATTAATTAAAAAAATATTGATTACAGTTTGAGAGAAAACTTTCTATCGTTGCTTCTTTCTTCCTCTCATTGTCTCATGCCTCGACTCCCTCTTACCTCATTCTTGAATAGACGCCGAAGATCTTATGACCTGTAATTGTAGGGATATAATCGGAAAGAAGAACGCGTTTGAAAAACGTTCGCTTTGTCAACTGAAGACGAGGGAAATTTTTCTAAACTCAAGCCGTAACACTCTTGATGATATTTATAAAACTAAGAAGATAATTTTCCTAATTAGCCTAAATTCTGCGTCACAAGAAACCCCACTCTCATGACACCAGTAAGCCGCCGGACTTAAGGCCAAACATGTATTACTCAGGATGCTACAAGAGGGATGTGTCGAAGTCTGTGCAGGCACGGTTGGAAATTCACAAATCGTGTCTAACAGTAACATAAAAACATGAAGTGTATGTTATAATAACTCCATTTATTTGTGATAAATATTGTGTACTTGGTTCCTATTAAATTTTAATCACCTTTTTTTTGGTATTCGCCAATGAGCCTTGTATACCGATATCCAAGCTATTTAATTTCCAAAATAAAAGTTGTTTATATAAATGATCTTTCTCTTTCTGTGTGTAATTTTGCGAATATTAAGGTCATGGAAATGAACAAGAAGGATTATTAAAGTAGACAGGGAAAGCTTTGAACCAAGCTTTTCTTCGTTAAAAATATCGATTCTTGAGAAAATTAAAAGCAATCAAAAATAACGTAAGAAAATAATTAAAAACACAAGTCGTAAGATAGTCGAAGTAGATTGAAGTTTTTACCGGTTTTATTAGTTTATTTTTGATTGCATATAATTTACTAAGGAATAAATATATTTTAGCGAAAATGCTTGAATTAAAGTTTTCTCCATCTTCTTTAATAACCTTTCTTGTTCATTTTTGCAACCTTCATAATCACAAAGCTATAAACAGAAAACGAGAGATTATTTTCATCAAAAAATTTTACATTGGATATGAACTAACGGCCATTAAAGGAATGTCTTTGTTATGAAGAAATTCATTTGTAAAGTTGCCGATAAATTGGTAGGGATTTTTTTATAATGTACAAGTAATATAATTTACCTTTTTATAACTTACGTTGTAAATATATGTTTGGTTTACATGCTATTTTGCGTATATACTACGTGCAATATATGATTCTGATGCTGTGACATTACATTGCTCGTATTTCACCCGCATATTACCTATATAAAGTCCATGTTTCAGCAATGGCTCATATAATGCCCGTACAGCATTAATACTCTATGCCATATTGGCTCTACTAACCTTTTTACTCTAAGGGTCTACGAAACAGAAAAATCACTTTTGATTTGCATCTTAATGACCACAAAAAAGTATATAATACTTACTATTCGGCCAATGTCTTTAAGATTATATATTATAAGTGAAAAAAGGATGAATTTCTCAATTTTTCCGTTAGTTGCCTAGAAAGATGAAATTTAAAAGAAAAATTTGTCATTCCATTCTTCACGTATAAGAACAGAAGCATTGATATATCTTATGAGAACATATTTCACTTATACCCGAAAATACTCTCCTTCATATTTTCATACATTTTAACAATTACTATTTACTGTTTGACATTCGACGCACTCGCTACTACTTGGTGTTTCTAAAATTATTTCATAATTCATGAAATTATCTCACAAGTGTACTCATCTTTGAATATTTGCATTGAAACTTCGAATTGAAATCACAGTTTACTTCCAGTCGCGCAGTTTACCTAATAAAATTAATGGAGGCTCTTCTTCCAGAGGCCGGGCAACTGGTCGATATCATACTGCGACGTCAAAAAGCAAACAACAGACTTGTCGTGTCTCTCGAAACTCAAAAATCTCCGACCCTCTCCCCCAAACCTTATCTCTCGCTCTGTATACCAGTGCTACGAAGAAGGAATCATTACGGCAAAGACGAGATGAAGATCTCAAACGTTTCGCAGAAGAAGAGAGAGAGAGAGAGAGGGAGGCAAAGAAAGATGGGTAGTTGATCCCCTATCTATGTATACGAGTAAATCGCGGCAAGGGCGATGATTCCCGCCTTCGCCTTCTTCTACCCCCGCGTCCTCTTCAGTCATCCCAGTCGACTTTGGTGCGCCCGCTCGCGAGCGCTGATTGCCGATATTGTGCTCGACGCGAAGACTCGAGCATCTCCCTCTTTCTATGTTGCTGTCGACTTTCTTCCACTCTTTGCTTCCGCAAAAATCTCGGTCTGCCGTCGTCGGTGAATCCATACGTTATACCTAGAGCTAGCTGCGTGCCCGGATGCAAACTGCACGAGAGACTGCTATATTTATCGTGCTGTTGTATATCGGCAATAACGCGTAGTCGTGTATTTGATGTAGGGCCAATGCAGAAAATTAGAGATTGTGTTGTTTATACTGTTCGGATGGTCTGTAGTGCTTAAGAAATGCGAAGGGAGTTGTGAAACCTTACTGTCTGGCTGTACCGCGCATTTACTACTTACGGATATACTTTGAGTTGTTAGTTTCTATAGTAATGAAAGAGTTTTTTTATAACGAATTAGTTTATTAAAGGCTAAGTTTTTAATTTTATTTCGTCGTAGATATTGTGGTTATTATTATTTTTTAATTACTTATGCGTGATATATAAATTTTGAATCATAATTGCTGTAACTGTTGAGAAGATGATAAACAGTTTTTATTGATTTTCTTATTTTTATTTTATTTATATTATTTGTTATAAGGTTGTATATTTTCTTAGAGTTTTGGATTTATTACTTTTTATGTTGATTTTATTTTATATTATTTTTTTTTTTTTTTTTTAGAAATGTATAGAGCAAAAATACTTTTGAAAGAGAAATCTTGTAACAAGAATAATAGTATTTTAAAAACAATTATTATTTTCATTTTGTTACATTTAAGGTGAATAACGCGTTTTTATAAAGTATGAAAGCCGTGGGAGCTATCGAAGTCTAAATATAGCAGAAAGATGAAAAGCTGTTGCTAATGAAAAAGTTTTTTCAGAAATATGCTGTACACGTTCGCAATATCGGTTATTTAACCCGTTGAAAACACCCGTTATAGAACACATATTAGAAAACTGATTCCCCGTCGTTTTTTTTTCTAATAATCCACATTGCTGGCTTCAGATCGATTACCTTGTAAATAATCATAAAATTATGTTTCTCTACAGCAACATGATGAAATCTAATTTTTAGAAATTTTATTATATAAAATCTGTTTATGAAACAGTTTATGAATAATAGTCTCGAATAATAACTATTTATCTATACCTAGCAGGAGGAATACATGCAAATAGTTCAGCCATATTGATTGCTTTTAATATTTACTGCACTTTTGCTACACATATAGTTTTAAATGTTACATTGGTATGTGATATAGATATAAAGAACATTGTAATAAAATAGAAAATAATTAGTTAACGTTTGTAAAAGGTTTATAAAACCAAAGTTCGGCTATTTAAACTAGTCAGGTGTTAAATAATTTTAAAAGCAATTAACTAGAATGCTATTACTAAACAATTTCTTTTTCGAAACTATTTATATTATATTAGTATACGTTAGTAACAAATTAAAATCCCAAATTTTATAAAGAACTTGTATCGTAGTTTGCTCATTTGGATATATAAAAAAGCAACAGACTCAAATATATACAGAAACAATAGACGCATAGTTGGACACATACATAGATTCGGGAAATTTATATAACTGACTATTTTTATCGCAGTTCGCCTAGAAACAGAGACTTTATTGACAGATCTATACAACCGATGAAAATACAATATTTTACATTTTTCTCTCCATTTTCCTATTGAAACTGGCAAAAGGGATGACGAAGCACAGATTCATTTGAGGTTTCGCGTATAATATATTCGTGTATATATACTATAGCTCTGGATTCATCTCGAAGTCGAGATGTACACTTTCGGGTTATACATTCATGTACGCAATTTGGTCTAAAAGATCATTCAAGCAGCCAAGTCAGATTTTCGCATTCACTGGTCTCCCAGAAATACGTATTTATTCTTTAATCAACTAACCAGTTACCTAATTAATTTGAAGCAAAAAATCAGAGTCTGTCCATTTACCACGGTAATGATAAAAGAGTAAGTCCGAAGTTTCTAGGTCATCTGCGCGTAAACCACAATTTACGCATACACAGACTAAAATAAAATCCCAACCAACCAATCCATACATAAACTTTCTAAAACCCTATATCAACTTCCAAAGGCATCCTATATAGTCTCGACGACCATCAACAATCCGTACAATACGTGCGACCGGTACAGCAATAAAATTTTCGTGCTCTTCAAACTAAACATCAAAAGAATCAGTCGTGCTGCATCTTCCTTCCTGACAATCTCCCGGCTAGGACCGCAGTAAACCACAGACAGCGAGTATTTCCATTCGTCGCGATCCGAAAAAGTATGTACATACGAGACGAGTTGGGCTCGTAAACAGCTCTGCAAGAAGCGCGTGTATATATATATATATATATATATATATACACATATATACACAAGAATGAGACGAGACGGAAAGACGTGAGCCCGGGGGTAGACTGTATATAAACTTACATACATATATACTCGTTAAACAGCGTGAATTTGGCAGGACATGAGCTATACACGTGTGCGCAAGATCACTGACGGATATATATACGTACACACACATATGTATAGGCGTACCTCGCCGCTCGCGAAACACTTGGAACATACACACACATACATATATATGTATGTGTGTGTGTGAGAGAGAGCGACAGAGAGTTCGAGGAGGTATAGTGATAGTAGAGAATGAGAGTGACGGGAGGGCGCGCGCTGCTCCGGGCCGCCCGGGCGGAGACGCGCGCGTGTGCGAGAAACGAAGATGGCGGCGATGGACCTCGTCTCTCTCTCTCTCCCTCTCTTTCCTTCGCATTCGATACCCGTCCGTCGTGTCTCGCTGGCTGCGCGTGTGAGGGTTGTGTGACGAAGGAGAGTAGACCGGTTAAGCGGACTTTTGCAGCAAAGTATGTGTGTGTGTGTGTGTGTATGCGCATGGCTGTAGCGATAGATGAGGAGAGAGGGTTAACGCGAGGGAGGGAGAAAGGGTGACGGCAATTGATGGGGAAATAATAGAGCGAGAGAGCTGGAAAGTGGGTGTATATAAGGATGGATTGGATAGGTGTGTTTGGATATATGCACGAGAAGACGGTGACAGAAATAATAGGGCTGATATTATATATATATATACGACACACGTGGCTTTTTTGTCTACGTCGCGTCCCGGGCCAAAGTATAGATACTGTACGACGTGATCCGCGTGTATATTAGGCGCGACAGACAGGCAACAGTAGAGAAGCGCCATTTCGGTCAGACACGCGGTACTTGTACCCTCAAGGACGCTACTGTCTCGATATATATATATATATATATATATATATATATACACATACGAATATCACGTCCGAGTTATACTTTCTTCGATCCTCTCTGCGTGCAGCATACAAGTTATGTATAGCGCGGGTGGCTGTCTCCCTCTCTCTCTCTCTCTCTCTCTCTCTCTTGGAAACTGCGTGGGTGCATCGATCGCGTGTTTCGACGTTCACCAGCGCGCGATCGCGATGGATGTGAGAGCGCAATGGTGCTGCTGCTGCCTCAGCAGAGGAAGAGGAGGAGGATAGCTATAGCTGCGTGTGCAGCCGCGCCGCCGCTGGAGCGCAGCAGCAGCAGTAGAGAGGAGAGGAGATGTAGGTGTGCCAGGAGTGAGAGGGAAAGAGAGAGAGAGAGAGAGAGAGAGAACTGCGTGCCGCCGCACGTACACTACTACTGCGTGCTGCTACTACTCCCTCTCGCGCGCAGCTGTCCTCCCTCGGATACTCCACGAGAGGGAGAGAGAGTGTGCGCAGCCCTCAGTGAGAGAGGGTGAGGGAGAGGGAGGGAGGAGAGTCTGCGCGTGCTCTCGCGCGTTCCGGGCCAGCAGCAGCAGCCGACTGTGTGTGTAACCCTCCCGCGAGCGGGCGGCAGTACTGGTCGGGCGACGAGGCGATGCTTCCCGACGATTGACACGGCTAGAGAGTGAGTGAGTGAGTGAGAGATCCTCTTGCTCTCGTTGCTGGAGCTTCGCGCGTGATCGTATACTGCCCACACATACATACCCTATACACTCTCCTCTCTCTCTCTCTCTCTTTCTTCCTCTTGATCATCAACGTCATTGTCATCAAAGCTCTGCTCTCTGTTCGCCGCGCGGTCCAGCTGCTCCCTCCGCCTCTCCGCTACTGCCATCGCCAGCCAAGTCGCTCTCTCTCCTCGACGTCGGCCGCTCTCTTCTCTAAAATCGTGTGTGTCCGCCCCCTCGCCGCCGTCGCCGCCGCTGCCGCCTCCACTCCCGCCTGCGCGCGCGCGTTCGCGTGCCAAGGGAGAGAGAGAGAGAGAGTGAGTGAGAGAGAGAGAGCGCGGACGACGATGTGTGGTGTGATCCGCCGCCGTGCGCGCCTCGCGAGATCCAGTGATCGTTAATTCGGGCCGTGCGCGCTCCTCGTGGACCAGCGGCTCTGCCCGCGCTACGACGACGACGACGACGACGGGGAGGAGGTGGAAGATACATTATCGCTGGCTGCCTGTCGACATGAAACAGCATCAGCAGCAGTGATAGTACATACACACTCTCTCTCTCTCTTTACTCTCGCTCGACGGATACCAAGAGTGCAGAAGAGAGGAGCGAGGGAGTGTATATAGCGAGCGCTCGGCGGCCTCTCCCGCTGCTCTCGCATCTCTCCACACCCCTGCGGCGACTGCGAGGGAACGACGACAGTCGCGCGCGCGCTCGGTAGCCGCCGATCATCGCCTGTCCTCGTCGTGGTGTCGACAACATCGTCATCGTCGTCGTTAGCGCCAGATAAATGTAGGCGCTAAACCTCTCTATACTCGACGGCAGCAAAGAGGGAAAGAAAATATAATAGGAAACAACGAGATATAGTGTTATTATTATTAGTAATATTATTATACGTGAAGTTGTTGTAGTGCGCGGGCGTGTGTACATAAAGATAATGCGCGGTGATATATAATTCCGTGTCAACGCGAATGACTACTGCCGTGGAGGAGCTGAAGCTGCGGAGGAGGCGGAGAACTTCTTGCTGGCTGTTCGCCGCTACCTTGCCGTAGGTAGCAGCAGCAGCAGCAGCAGCAGTAAAGACGAGGACGACGGCTGATCGCGTTGTTGCATTTCGCGCGCGCGCGTGAGAAAGAGAGAGAGCGAGAGTGCAAGGAGCACCAAGAGTGAGAGGAAGAGAGAGGGGTAGAGAGAGAGAGAGAGAGAGAGAGAGAGAGAGGACCGCCTTTCTCGCTGGCGCGCGCGTGGCCTCAAACGAAAGATGGATTCGTCCGAGTAAGTCGAAAACCCTCTCGTCGATTTAATACGTCCGCGTGCGCGCGCGCGCTCGGTGCTGAGGGTACGTCGAGGGAACCGAGAGGGTAGAAGAGAGGGAGAGAGAGCAAGTTGCAGCAGCTGCAGCAGAGAGAGAGAGGGAGTGAGAGAGAGCCTGGGGGACAGTCCACAAGGCGCGGGGCGCGCGCGTGAGAGGCGAGGCAGGCGCGCGCGCGACACGGGACACGAACGGAGAAAATCGTGCAAAAGAGACAGAGAGGAGGAACGAAAGAGAGGTCGAGAGTGGTAACAGGAGAGAATAACGGCTGCAGGGAGATAGAAAGAGAAAGAGAAAGAGGAGAGCTGCTGCCACCGTCGTCGCCGCCGCTGCCGCCGCCGCCGTCGCAGCATCGTCGCTCCAAGGTGTGTGCGCGCGCGTGAGGGATAGAGCGAGAAAGAGCGAGCGCGATCGGATCGTCCCCGAGATAGAGAGAGAGAGAGAGAAAGAGAGAGAGAGGGAGAGAAACGACGGGCAGTGTCGCGTTCGCGGGACCGCGGGTGATTCCACTTGCACATAACCTCACTTTTTTCACCATCCATCTCTCTCTATATATATACCGATATATAGATAGATATATACATATATAACATATATCCATAACCCACTCCCTCCCAACACGTATATAGCCCACACGCACAAGCACGCGCGCGCGCTCTCTCTCCCGTACGAGTGATCTATAGAAATTCGCGCGAGTGATCGACTTGGAGATTTGGTTGTACAGGAAAGAAAGGGCATCGTCAGTGCGTAGGAGCCTGGATAAATCTACATATATGTCCGTACACACGTATATGTATTTATAACGAATATACACGCATGTATAATCGCGGTCGCGAGGTGTCTGGTGTGCAGGAAGAGTGCAGCCGCGCACGCTCATCCGTGGACCACAAAAAGAAACGAGAAAAGTGAGAAAGGGAGAGAGGAGGGAGCGATTTTGGTTGCTGCTGCTGGTCCTCTCCTCGAGTGGTTCGAGCCCTCTCTCGAGGGGTGTGTCGAATCGGCCTGGCTGCACCCAGTCGTAAGCGTTGTAGCGAGTGTGCGGGCAAGAAACAAGTGCCAGTGCATATATATAAAGCCGATACAGCTGCAGGGTTCGGTAACGAAAGAGCAGAAGAAGAAGAAGAAGATAAAGTGCTGGTGAAGCAAACGGGTGGAGGTGCGATAAAAGTGTGACCCGGGTGCAGCGCAGCAGCAGCAGTCGACGGGAGCAGACGACGGAGAACGGGCGTGAGGGCGAGCGAGCGGGATAGAGAGCGGGAGAGAGAGAAGGAAGGATAGTGTGAGTAAGAGGCAAAATAACAAGTGGAGCTTGGGCTAACGTGGTGGAGTGCAGGAGACGGCAGAGCGGCGCCGCGCGTCAGGATGCAGCATGAACCTCGTTGCCCTGTCCTGGGAGCTGACGAGCCTCGGCAGGGGGACTGCTGCAGCGCGCTGCCGTGGTGGAACAACGCACACAGCGATACGCCTGCGTCGCTCACAGCGGCCCGTCCACGTCCGCGCCAGCAGCAGCAGCGGCCCCGTCGCCGCCGCCGACGTCGCCACCAGCACGCCCATCGACCGCTCATCCTCAGCGCCGACGTCGCGGGGAGCGCAGGCCAAGGAGTCGCCATCGTCGCCGCTGCTGCTCGTCGCCCTTGCCCCGAGCCGCCCGGGACGGAGAGACCTGCTCCCCTCCGAAGCGCCGACGCCGCTGCTCCTCGTCGCTGTCCTCGCCGCTGCTCGACCATCAAAGCCGGTCATCGCTGCGACGAGCCGCGCGCCGATCCCGACGACGTGCTGGTGAGTATATAGAGAGGCGCGCTCTTCTGTATATAGATATAGCTCTACGTATGCGCGAGTGCAGTTACGAATGGACTGGGTAGTCCATTATTTCCAAGGCCCCTTTTTTTTTATTTCTTCAACGTGAGTGCCGTGTGGTTTTGTGCTATTGTGTATACACATCGTGGATATAAGGAATTGTGACGTGGTGGAATTAAAAGTCGACGAGAAATGGATTACCCAGGCCTTTTGAACTGAAGACTCAAAGGGCTTCAGAGGGTGAAATTTAACAATTTAGTACCGCGTATAGTTCTTGAAATATACGCTATTTTATTAAGAACAAAGGGTCCGCAATTTCAGGGGGTTTGAAGAAAATTGAAAATGCAAATACTAAACTGGACTGACTTTCGGACTCTTCAGTGTATTTGTGTGCTTTGGATGGTTAATTTCCTTTTACAATCGGTTACATAGAAATTGTGTAGCATAAATATTTAAAACGGACTGCTGTGAAACCACTCGTGAATACGAATCTTCAGAATGGACTGCGTCTTTAAAACTCGGTCGGATGAATTAATATAGCAACGCGAGTCGTTGATGATAAATAATTGTTATCATTGGTCAGATCACTTGTCTAGCGAAACTAGTAGTAATATAGTATCCAATTAGCGATTAAAAAATTTGTTTTATAATTTGTTTTCTTTTAAATTAAAGTAGCTTAACACATATGAGTGCTGGATTAAATAAACAAATAACTAAAAAATGATATAAACGTGTAATTCCGGAAAGTCAGTTTTAAAAATTTTATCCCGTCATCGCTAGTAGCTTCGTACTATCGACCGCTCGGTAAATACCAATGGAATTTCCAGTAATACGCGCGCGCGTATATTGCAACTTACTAGTTTTATTCAACTCCGATAACACAATTAATTACGTAATAGCGTACATGGCTTTTATTTGTTAAATAAGCTAAATTGGTCGGAAAACGTCCATTACGAGAAAGAGGTCAATGGTTTTTGAAAAGTTTATCTATTATTGAGTAGCATACACGGTAACGTAGAAAATTTGTTTAGTACTATTTTTTTTAGTCAACTTAAAAAGGCAAAAGTTTAAAATAAAATGTGTTCCGTAGTAATTAAGACAGTGACAGTACGTCGCAACTTTATGTATTTTGAGGTAATTTTCTAAAATTCAGTGAAACATTTCAATCACCTCCGTATATATAGAATTTCAAAACTTTGCTACAATATTTCGTGAATTTATTCTATAGTGCACTTTGTATCTATATTTATAGTAAAATTCTTGAACTGTCGTAATGATTCAAAAGGAAAATAACCGTATTTTCGGTTCTTATTTGGAAGATGAAAATAGTTTAATCTTGTTGTTGAGAGGCTAATGAAATTGGATTAATAAATTTTGTAATAAAGATTACTTCAACGAAGATGTACAGTTTCACTACATTCATATATAAGTGATTGCTTAATTTTATAATTGGTTAACTTAGTAAATTTCTTTTTGTAATCAATGATAATGGTTGATCGTACTTTGACCTTCCATATAAAAAAAGTTGAAAAGGATAGAAATTCGTTTTAATAGAATAACTGCATTTTTATGATTTTTAATAACTTTTAGAGTAGAATGGGTGATCTATCTTTTTTTAAAATGAATTTTTTAATTCTTCATATTGAAAATTGAATTTGTTTCATATTCGGTGTAAAGCTGTACTTTCTATAACTAATTTGAATAACCAAATGAAAATTTTCATAAAAATTTTATAAAAAGTAAGCAATTTATACGCTATCATTTGATTTATAATTTTTAGGTCCATATGGTCCTTCCCTTGATATTTCAACTTTATATAAAAAAAATTACATTACATATGTTGGTGTCAAAAAAATTTCTTTAGTAGTATAAAAACATATAATAATGATATAAAATGTGAGAATCATAAATACTATAAATTAATACTAATTGAACAGTTGTTAAGTGTTTAGTAAAAAGTTTGTTTAGGTTACTTTCTAAAATCTCTTACATTAGTAACTTTTTAAGAATATATTTTTAATACAGTATTTTTCAAATATAAACACGATTTATAGAATCTTTTTACTCATCGCTGACATCAAAATATTTATCCTATTATGAAAAATTCTATTATATCATTGAAAGGTTTACTTTATATTGCTATAAATTTTGAATATTACATAAAAAGTAAGAAATTTTAATAAATATCAGTGAATGGTTCATAGATCTAATTCAGTTTATAACATTTTTTAATTGTAATATTTTCGCCGTTGAATCATACCGTAAAATATTAGAAATGTGATAAGTTTTATGAAAAGCGAATTCTACTAAATTTAATGAATTCTTAGAAGTAAGAAGGGTTTTGAAAATATTTGTACCATAACAATTCAATAACATATTCAAAAAGTTTAAAATAATTAAATTTATTTTCCGGTTTTTATGAGAAAAGAGCTATTATACTTTTCTGAAACGTATAAATGTAGTCATTATCAGAGACATTATTTACATCATACTAGATACTTCATTGTTTTCCATTGAATTTTGTATTATTGGAGTTATCAACGCTAGAATTGTTTCAAAATATTCGGTCCCCATGACAGAGTATTTAAATTGGGTTCAAAAGAATGCAAATATCAATGTGATAGATTGATCAGAGCTTTACATTAACTCTCACTTACATCTACTTAAATAGTACGGGCTCTTTAAAAGTACAATAATATACAATAAAGAACAAATAGAGTTTTATCACGTGTACTAGAAATGAATGATGAAAAATCTATATAAGTCCATTTGCAACGAAAAAAACAAATTCATATCTAGACAGAACGTATTTAGCCAATTCTAACAAATATGTAATTGCTCTGGTAGAAATTATTTATTTTTTATAGCTAATATGTTAATTATATGGTAATATTTTAAGCAGCAAAAACCATCTGTTACTTATACTATCCATTTTATGAAGTGTAAATACTAACATTTATTTTGGATCGATCCGTATAAATAGCTAACTTATGTTTACCATGTCTACCCGGATAACGACTATCATGAAATGACCACATAAATGTGTCAACAAATTCAAATCTTGATTCTAGTTTTTTGACTTTGATAAATATTCTAAATATGTCTTTGCTTTCGCATTATATTGGACAAACACGAGGAAAAATACTATCACAAAGCTTCCTCTAGGAGGAAGCAATTGTTTTCCAATCTGCAAATAAATACTTTAATACGATACAATATTTTCTTAGAATAAATCTTATTCTTGAATTGTCATTTTCACGACGAAAAGTTGGTTTTATTGTTTGTTTAAATGCAGAAAGTGTTTCTGCAGGTTTGCGAGGTATCATAGTTTGTTTACTTTATATTAAACAACGATCATAGATATTCGGTGAGGTTGTGTCTATTGTTTTCGAACTAGAAACAAAACCGACTTTTTTTTCGTAAATAGTAGAAAAGCTATTAGTAATGCCTATAAGTGTTAGAGCATCCAAATGCATAAAAATTGAATAGGCAATCAAAAGCACTACAAAGTGTGTCAATAGGTGGAACCGTGTTAAAAGTTTTATAGACAATGTGGTGTAACGAGTTACAGGTGCGGATCGTTGGTGTCCGAGAGCCGTCAGCTGCCTCGACGTTACTGGACGAGCCTCGCTGGGCTTGGGCGCTCCAGGGGAACTTCTAAGAGCCCCGCTGGTCCGGGCCCCGCCCCAGACGGGTACCTGCTCCGGAGGCCCGGGACATCCACGACAAGCGGGGCTGACTCGATCGAGCGAAGTCGCAGTACATCATCGCCACCATCGTCACCACCACCAACACCACTACCACCACCACCACCACTACCACCGCTATCACCTTCACCGGCAGCATCGGCATCATCGGCGTCCCCCCCACCGGCACTCGGTGACCTGCAGCAAGCGACGGCCCGTGCGTTACCGAAGCGCATGCCTCACGGCGTCAGGTCGGCGCCGGCGGACTCTGAGGCCCATCGGCACCAGGGGGCGCCGACGAACAACACCCCGGCGCGGCACCGAGGCCTCAGCGAGCAGCAGCAGCAGCGGCACCGCCCCCGAGGAGGCGTCGGCGAGGAACCACAGCAGGCCCTCCGGCAGCGATGCGGCGGCCTTGGGTTGGCCTGCTACCCGCAAGCAGCAAGCACAGCGGGACTTGCCTAGAGTCCCCGCGTCGGCGCCCATGCGACCCGACGCGAGTCCCGCAGCCAGCCGAGCCACGGGACCATCGCCATCCCCATCAGCACCAGCAGCATCGGCACTACCACCAGCGGCAGCATCGTCACCACCATCATCTCCACCCTCAGCATCATCATCACCCTCGACGCAATCGGCAGCCAGCACGACCACGAAGACGACGACAAGCCGGAATCGGGAGGACGCGACCCTCAGACGCTCAGTCACTGCCTTGGACGGAGGCTCGCCCCGTGGCGGCGAGAGGACGCCTGCTGCTCACAGCACTGCCTTCGAGAGGAGTCCGTCGGGGAGGAGGTCGAGGTACGGCCGACGACTCAAGCCGCGCTGTCCTCGGCCGATCCTGTTCGTCCTCTACCTGATAGCGCTGTTGCTGCGGACGCCCGGTGGCACGCACCTGGCGCTGGCGGCCGCCGAGGCGACCGGCTCCGCTAGCTCAACCGACGACAACAATAATAACGACAACAACAACCAAAACAACAACAACAACAACCAGAATAGCAACCAGAACAACAACCGCCGGGTGACGACGATGCGGTATCCTTACAACGAATACACCTGGGAGCTGAACCAGATAAACCCGTGGCTGTCGGCGTGCGACCTGGCGGGACCGGCGCCCGCCGACCTCCAGGGCAGTTGCGGTCCACCAGAGGTGCCGAAGAATTGTCCGGGTCCCTGCACGGAGCTGCGCGGGCGCAATAAGGACGGGCCGGGCCACTTCGACGACGTCATCGCGATGCTGGAGCGCATTGGCAAGGCGACCGGTAACGAGATCCCGCGGCCGAAGCGTTCGGCGGAGCGTAGTAGCAGCAGCGGCGGCGGCGGCGGCGGCACGCCCGTCGCCGCGACGAGGAGGGACACAGCAATGGCTGCTGGCCGCGGGAGGCGCGACACGAAAAAGACGGCGGCGGCGGCTCCGGAACAGTGCCTTTTTTACCTTGAGGAGTCGCACAAGAGGGACGTCTGCCGGGAGGACTTTGGCCGGTCTGGTACCCGGAGCTTCTCGAGTCCGCGGGAGAATCGATACTGGTTCGTGGCTGGGCTGCGGCTGAGGCACTGCTGCGAGCACGCGGCGGTGAACGCCCTGGCGCCGGGCAAGGACGGGCCCCTCGAGGCTGTCCTCAACGGTGGCGAGGGCTGCGTTAAGGCCCTGGACAAGCTGCTGCTCGTCGACGCGCTCGCGGCCAGACTGCACTGCGAGTTCGAGGAGGTGCTGGGCCGATACGACTGCACCCAATCCTACTCGATCGTCCACAACTGCACCCACTGCAAGGTCAGTAGCCATTCTTATTCTACCTCTCTTATTCTACCATCACATTTACATGTCTTATGATTGTCTATATCCTGTTAGCTCTATGAATTCACGATGGTCTTGGAACGTTAAGATATCATTCCTTACTAGATAAACGGTATTGATATCTATGATTTTAGTAACGCTTGTATTATTTAATTGTTATTTTTCACTACTCAGGGAAACTATCTATTATGTGTAATATAATTTATGATCACTAATCTCTTACTTTGTAAATCATTGTTTCACAATTAACTAATTAGCGTTTTATCACTTCTTCGGTTGTACTATACAATAGTGACTAACATTACATCATCCAAAACATGGCAATGTTCACAATTAGTAAAGACGATAATGATGTCCAATTTATAAGTTTGTCGGTATATATATATACGGATGTGTTTATATTTGCACGTACGTACAAACACTCTGATTTAGTTTCAAAATTAACCGGAGGGTAGAAGTTTATAAGATCATAGAACTTGCTTTGAAAATGATCGAATCTAGTGCTTTCCATAATGGGTTTACCAAGTAGTAGATAGTTTCCATCATGAACCAAGACGATATATCGGCTTTCCCACCTGCTAGCTTTAGAGAAAATTCTTGAGTTTCCAAATAAGTTGTTAGTATAAGGGTTTTGGATGTTAGTGAACTGCATGCTGCTGTTAAATTTTATAAATTGTCCATATAGGAGCATTATTATAGACAGCAACTTGTATGTTCACCTGTATTACGTGTATACAGTTGATTTTAGAACCGATAGAGCTTATGTGTAATAGTTTCATCTCGTACCCATTTAAATGGCAACGATATACGATTTACGCAATTATTAATGCACTTGAATACATATGTATAGATCTTAAGTTTAGGTTATCAAGAAGTCATAAAATAATTAATTTCGCAAAAATAGTATTCATCCGGAATTCCTTCTTAACATTCTATTACTCTATAAATGAATATTCATTTTACTTGAACGACGAGAAGTCAGTGGAGCATTAAATTGAGAATAAGAAAGATTCAATTTCGAATTTCAGATATGATAAAATTAACTTTAGGATGCGTTCAATTGAAAATCACGTTAATAAAGTTATTCGCTTTTCAAGATAAAACAACTTCCAAACGAAGTTGTACTAAATTAAAAGTAACAAAGTACGTATAGAATAGTTAATAAAGTATTTTAAAACACAAAAACGAACTAAAGGAATATGTAGAAGCCATAAAGATGAACTTTGCCATAGGACCTTAAGGATTTATTTTTCTAGATCGCGTATACTCTACCGCACGCGTGAACTTCCGTAAATCTGCATCTCCACCCTAACTTGTTCCTTGCTCAGGAAGAGGGTGAGGATTGGGGCTGTAGTAGTAGAGGGCACTTGGTCTCGCAGTTTTCCAGGTGTCTTTGTTTATGCTGAATTCACTTCGCCGGGAGAGTGTTTTTTTTTCTTTCTACCCTCCTGTGCGCCTCGTCCCTCCCGCCACGAGATGAGACAATGGCGCGAGGTCGGTGAGTGCTCCCCCCCTTCCTCTTCTCTCTCTCTCCCTCTCTCTCTCTCCAAGCCTAGCCAGCTGAAACTTCATTGTTGCCATTGTCTGGCGTGTGGGCAACGAGAAGAAAACGTTTTGCTTGTGAAGAAGCGGGCGATTCAGCTAAACAGCCGACGGTTTAGCCCTACCCCGTTATATAGTGCCTGAGGCTCTAGGCAAATCGGTGCTAGGATCGTCGCCGCGGCTTTAGCTTTGGCGACGACGAAGAAGAGGCCCGTTGGCCATCGATCGCATATAGCTGCAACGCAGTTTGTTCCGCTTCTCCGAGAGAGTGCGCCTATTATTCTCGCTCGCGACGATCGGCTTAACAAATTGATAATAACGAGCTTTTTCCGAACTCGCAGTCCGGAGAAGTCGATGCTGAAATGTTTTTAAGTTCAAGTTGTTTTCGCTTGATTTTCTTTTTTTATATAAAAGTATAGTAGAATGATAAATGTTCATAAAAACGGGAAATTTGTCAACAATCTTACGAGAATGTTAATATCATGCATCGATGGGCTTTGTGGGTATTAAGGTAAGGAAAGATTATGTTTGAGGCTAGGAGGTTTTTTAAATGGCGATAAATAAATGTTCTTTGAAGTAAGGAGTTAATTTATTTTCGTAATTGATAAGTAGGTAATGACTCCCTTGACCTCGACAGTTTATCTTAGAAAAAGTAGCAGCCACTGTGGCGCCGTGTCTTAATTACATTTGATGCATCAAAGTTTTATATGGTATAGAGCAATTTAGACATTAAAGAATTATCGAAATGAAAAATTAACGTGAGGGCTTATAAAGGACTGTCGTTTAGCGTAAGTATTTTTTATCGCTGTAAAATAATTTAATGAAAAGCGAATTTTGAACTACAATTAAATTCGGTATTTTGGAAATCAAAAATATGTCAAAGGTAATAATAAAAATTTTCAAACTCGTTTTGCTTTGACACATCATTACTATTGGAATTCTCGAAATTCAACTGATTTTATATTTTCGAAAACCATAAAATTCAAATTTCCATACATGCCACGTGAATTTGAAACCGGAGAAGAAAAAAAAACAGAAAAACGAGGGTGGAGAGAAAAGGTTAAGGGAAAGCATATTATAGTCGTGAGCGCACAAAAGTGAGAAAGAGAGGGAGCGAAAGAGAGAGAGAGAGAGATTCGAAATAGCGCGTATACATAGCGAAAATAATTCGTAATTAAAGAGCCAAAAGCACTTGGGTTCGCAAGCAATTTCTCTCCCCTGCCTCTCTCTCTCTCTCACTTACTCCAGCAGCACGCGGGCGCTCCGCTCTCTCGCGTCTCCGCGAGCGCGTCCAAAGCAGAGGCCTGACCCATATTCGCGCGCTCGCCTCGCGACACCATTTTTCTTGCCCACTTCGCGTATTTATGGCGCGCCCGCCGCGCTGCCGCCGCCGCGTCCTTTTTTGCACGCTCGAGTTTTCTACCCGAGGAGCGTGAGAGAGAGAGAGAGAGAGAAATTTTTCGGCGACGAAATCTACGTCATTGCTATTCCCTCCCCTGCTTTGAATTACTTCGAGTGAAAATCCAGTCTTTCAATAACGAGGGCCGCTGCACGTATAAAGAAATTATACGAAATGAAACGCGCGCGAGAGCCGAGAATTAAATGATTCGTTCGTTCTATGTCAACTGAGCAATTTGTATTTGCGCGTTGGATTACGAGGAGGAAAAATATAATAATAATTATGTTATACGCGGTTAGTTCGATTATTATAACTGTTTATGGTATTCTATGAGGGTGACAGAAATTAGCGGATACGCGGGGACGCGCACGCGTGTCATATAAAAATCAATCTGGAGCCGCACCGCGTAAGGGAAAAATTATATAGTCAGGTGCATATCTTTTCCTTTTATATACGCCGCGCGGCACCGTGTTTTATACAGCCTCTGAAATAGATCCGCTATAGGTTTCCCCACCCTCTCCCTCTCTCTTTCTCTCTCTTTTTTTTACAGGTTAAGACAGTAATATCCGTATAAAAACCCATATAATTTTTTACGCTCTCGTGCGCGGAATTTATACGAGTTGTGCTGGTGCGGCTGCTGCTTTACCACCGTGTAGGATTTTAGACGAAAGTGTTTTACTTTATTAACAGGTTCTTCTCTGTTATAAAAATATCTACGATTTAATGTAGGAAGAAATTTCGTGATGAGTTGGAAGGAGAAAAAAAGAGCCCGAAAATTCCCTCGAAAAAAGGGAATATTTTAATGCGGAATTAAATAATTTCTCATGTATATATTTTGCCATGCGGAATTCGCCTGCTTCACACACACACACACACATATATATATATATCTCGAACCATCTGACCATCCAGATTTACATTTTCCGGACATTTAAAATATGTTTCAGCATTGTTGTCATACTTTTGCGTACTCTGAAAGCTGTTATTATCAAACAAGCTCGTAAATTGTAATATTGTTTTCCATTGTGTACCGAATTACTTTAATCAGCATAAATATAAACACAATCCGCCTTCTCATATCTCGTTCGACACGTTTACAGCTAAAGTGACATAATCTCTGTGTAATTTGTCGGCTAGCCGGTAACAGCGACTACGAGAGAGGTAAAAAAGGTAACATTTACCCTTGACTTTCGATCGCACGAGCCCTCCTTTAATAATATTCAATTTTCGCCTACGAATCGCCGATCGAGCGACAGTATACCGCGCACACTCAAGCCCTCGCGACCCGTTTCCCACCTCGCAGCAGCGTCACACTCTTTCTCTCTCCTCCCTCCTCGTCGTCCGCGAGTGATGCGCCTTTACCCCCCGGCAATCGCTCCACTCGATCGCTTCTCTCTCGTCGTTCCCGTTCGCCTTTCCCTCCCCCCACCTCTACCTTCTTGTTCTTCCCTTCTTCGTAGTCGTCGTCGTCGTCGTCGTCATCGTAGTCGTTGGTGCTCTGGCAGAAATTTTTGTCGGTCGCGGCAAGGGTGCCGCTGCCCGAGGCGAAAAAATGCCGGAGCTCGGCCGTACGTGCTCAAGTGTCGCGAGGCTTGGCGAGTAAGGCGCTCACGCGCGCGTGTGAGTCAGCGAGATCGTAGCGAGACAATCGGCGACAATGGCGCATCGCTCGCTCCCTCGCCTAATTAAACGTGTCTCTCCTTCTACCTTCCGGTGTGTGCCAAGAGTGCGAAAACGTGTCGGCGAAGTTTCCAGCCGCGAGGCGCGCGGCAGTGGCGGCTGCTTTCCTTTGAGCCGTGCACACAGCTAAAGGCTTCTGCTTAGCGGAGATTTTGAATTTGCTATCGGTGCTGGCTTTCGTCCGGGTCTATTGCTTTTGCTCTCGTTTCCGAAGATCGAGGCTGCTCGGACGATAGAGTGGAGAGTTAGTGAGAGCGTGGTTTTTTCAGTTGATTGCTGTGAATTTTCATTTTTCGATATTCTCGTAAATTTTGACCTCCTTCGAGATGGTTAGAAATAAAGCTATCTATAAGTACAAGCAACACAGCACGTACATTTTTATCGATTTTCACTTACTTTGAACTCAAGTTATCTATTATTAGGCATATTTTTTTTCATAAGCAAAATTAATATTTACCGAAATTACATTTTTTCAAGAGTTCATAAGTATATTGTAAAGAGTTAATCACCAAGGATTGAAACATTTAGATCTAGATACAAATGAAGAAATATAAGTGGACTAAAAAAAAAATAGAACACAACCTTATACATTTAATTAATGTAGATATTCATCTGGCCACCTTCGATTATTCGCGAAACTAAAACATTGGCAAATGTTTATATGGTAAAATAAAGTACGTAAAACGCTACATATTCTCACCATAACTGTGAAAAGTCACTATAAGAAAAAGCTTATTGGAGGCTATACATTTTGTAAAGCAGCACTGAGAGATCAAATTTTCGCATTGAGCCTCTCGACTGTACGGCAACTTGCAAACGCACTTACGAAAAGTTAAGCCACACGCATTCACAGTTCAGCGTCTCTCGCCTCCATACTACGCTTGCCATTACCATAAGGATCGGGCAATCGATACGCGATTTATTAGTTTGCCCGCGTCGAATGTGTTTATAGCAAGAAAATAGCTTCCGCCAGTTGAAACTTCTCCCTTTGCATTTTGATTTTAAAATTTCTCGATCGCTCGTCTCACACATATATATACACAGTATATATTCACGCGTGTAGTGGTGTATATATAAACGGATCGTGTGGCACCTGTACTTCCTTCTTCCCTCTCTCTCTCTCTCTGCCATGGTAAGAGTTTTACGGAGATGCGAAATGCTAATGCGCGAGGAAAGTCATACAACTTCGTGCAAACTTTCTCGAATTAAATCCGTTCTCGCTGGATAATGCGCCGAGTAATGACGGTTTATCCGAAAGTCGCTACTGTCTAGTGCCGTTGCCGCGATAGTACTTCTCTCTCTCTCTGTCTCTCTCTCTCTTTCTCTTTTCCTCTGTGTATATATTTATAGAAGTGAGAGTGCGGCGGCGAATATGTATACATCTTTGTAGGAAACTAAATTACGGTCTCGCGCGAGTTAGACAGGTTATTCGCGTTTATATTTCCAAATGATGTGTCAATTTTGTGCGCGTACATAAAGCTGCGGACAAGTTTATCTTTGACAGGATCGGACGAGTGTCTGTTGTTTGTAATGATTTTGCATGACGGCAAAGCGAGTATGTCTTTTTTTTCTGGACAGTACGGGGAATCGATAGATTAAAATAGTATGTGTCTGACTATACGTGATTGTAACTACTTGATGCAGTTATCTATGTGGTTTCGTAGAAAGGATCTGCAGGCAAATTGCGCATATTAATTTTCTATTGTCGGAGTAATATAGTGAATATGTTGCTATTTATATTTTGCGTGAATTCAAGGTTCTTTTAAAATATGGTAATTACAAATGCATCCGCATATATGCGGATAATATTCTCTAAATAAAGGGACATGATAGAATTTCCTGTTATGAGAAGTGAAATATTCAGTCAATATATGGTATTACACCGGAATTCCTTTCACAAATTAAATGCTTATTAAGAAATAAATTCATAAATAATTAATGTAAAAGTCAAATTTTTATAAAACACTGCTGTTGTAGAATAATTTGAGTTTTGTTGATAGAAGTTGTAGTACCTATACATTAAAACTATGTTTCCGACCCATAGCAGGAATTCCCGTTTTTTAGGATTATTTTTTTCAGAAGGAAAATTATTTTGAGACGCGAAGGATCTTTTTTGTAAGCCTGGTAATCGACGAGCAGTCTACTGACTCCATAGCAAATCTCAACGCACTGATAAATCAACATCTCTTCGCGCATTACGATCTTCCAACAAACTTGGTATTCTCGAGTATCCTGCGTGTCCGTAAAAGAACGTGAGAAAATAATCCTAGCGACGCAGTTCTTGCCCGCGGCATGTTAATAACCACAATGCATATATATATATACACATTCGGTTCTGCAACATTGTCGCGCAATATCGTTTTCTCGCTATCGATATGTATATATATATATAAATACGCGAGTGCATATCTCCGACTGGCATTATAATTTTCTCGTCGATGAGCGCAACACTCGATACTTTCACGCTCGCGGCAGAAGGATAGATATATAATATGGAATTTCCCGGGTATCGCTAGTTTTGATTGGACTCGGCAATGCGCGAGAGTATAACGACTCCAGTGTGTTTACTATAGAGATATAAGTGACGCGACGCAGTGTGAATGAGAGAAAGTCAAATCGCCCGGGGTATTGTATAAGATATTCTTGGAGTTCTATACGGCGCTGGGATATTTTTATCGGTGAATAAGTTGACGTTGGTTAGCTTGGCAATAGGAAATTAACTATTTTCTATCAACTAAAATTATGATACAAAAGTATTATATTTCGTCAAAAAGTGTTGCTGTTAGTTAAGGGGACATAGAATACCGGACCTTCATTATGTATAACGTTTTGAGTCGAAATTCCCAGAATGATTAATAATTAAATTGCGCAGAGCAAGCGAATTCCACATCCCGTTAAAATAATCATTTTACGAAGTGTAAATACTGTAATTTATTTTTAATTAGTGTTTAATTATAAAATAACAACCAATGTGAGTTTTTAGCCATAAAGTTAACTGAAAAATAGTTAATTAACATTTCTATCAGGGTAAATAGAAATCTTTTGAAATTTTCAAACGCGTTGTATATATCGTATATGACTAATGTGTTCCAGTTTTTGCAATCTAGGCTTCTTCAGAGATTGTATGAGAAATCGTAAACTAATTGGCGTAGTATAAAATCTACAGTATCAGCCATTCAAAAAATTGTTATTGAACATGAATACTAAGGAGGAAGTTGTATTTCAGGTTTTACCAGATTTAATGGAATTCTATTACCGAGTGTTCCACGTTCATGTAGCTATAGCGCATTATTAAACATAAATTGAAAATGTCAAGGGCTTCTTACTATACGATATCTCATCCAATGTATCATTACAAACTCTCTGACTCATGAATAATCGTGCACAATCCAACTGACATCATCCCGAACCTCATACACTGGTGAATCGACGACGAACGCATACTTGTGCGCATTTACATACAAACACCACTTAAAAAATGTACATAGCGACCAGGACAGTGAAGAAAAGAAGCTACCGTCGCGACGCAAAGTGGGTACAAATTTTTTATTCTCCCGACGTCTACGCCGACGTTGGTGCGGGTCTCGAGATGCTCGACTCAAAGGAATTCTCTCGTTCGCGTCTAGGCCAACCCTCTCCTGGCACGCATTGTGAGAACCGGGAAGAGAAGGCAATGCGCTCGTTACTTATACGCGGCTGGCGCACGTCGTCGAGAGAATCGCAATGCGAGAATTATTATGCGCGGTGAAGACGTGGCATTTTATACTGATTTCGCGAAACTGGGAAGAAGAAAGACTTATGGAGCTGTGTAGCCGATTGTTCGGACCGAATGGACTGAGGTAGTGCATAAGGATTGAAATTTTAGGGGGAGTATTTTGTGATTCTAGTAGGTCGATAGTGGTAGAAAAATTAAGCGTATGGCAGAGGATCATTGCTTAATGAAGAGATATACGTGATCTCTGAGGAATCGTAGCTGTAGGGTTATTGGGTGAATGATAAGCTGATTTATAGTAGAAAACGTCTATTAATACGTAGTCGTGAAAGGTAGTTAAGCAAAATAAAAGTGTATATGAGTGTTGTATTATTAACGCGTACATGAAATTCTGTGTGGAAATCATAAATGCATTAAAATATAAAAAATTGTATGAAAAAGTAAAGAAAATGTATAAAACTGGACGTTTTTTTAGCGGTTTTATACACTTTTCGTTCGATAAGTTTGCAGAATCAATCGTTTTATATTTCTTAAAGTTTTCCAAATTTACAGAGAATTCCTTTTTTATTTTGAGTTTTTGATAAGAAGTCTAGTAAAAAAATTTTGAGCAATTTTAAAATTTCGATCTGTCACAGTTCACGTGAATAGTCCATATATTTCCTGGATTAAATATATTTAACTTTTTCTAGATTTAGAAAAGTAACACAATTTTTATAAAAACAAGTTTATTTTTGGTCATTCTTTGTAAATATTTTTAACCGCCACAAAGCTTCTTGTTTGATGATTGCTAATTATGATACTTTAAAAGAATATGCAAATAGATTTTACTAGTTAGCATACAATTTTGGCCTAGCTTACCTCTTTACTTCAAGCTTCTAAGACATCATTATAGTTGAGGCTTAAATATGGTAAAAAGCAAGTTCGTTAGAAAATTTGAATACCAAAGCCTTGACAGAACAGTCTAAGCATCAGTAAAAGCGTTTAAAATGATTACTCCAATTTTATTTGTTTTTCGAACGACATAGGTATACAACTTCCATAAAATGTGTACACGTGTGCAGTGTATGAACATATTATATATCTAATAAATTTAAAGAATAAG
Source organism: Torymus tubicola (assembly GCA_035583055.1). Classification (NCBI taxonomy): domain Eukaryota; kingdom Metazoa; phylum Arthropoda; class Insecta; order Hymenoptera; family Torymidae; genus Torymus; species Torymus tubicola. The sequence continues at coordinate 22,304,566 of JAWWEQ010000055.1, read as the reverse complement.
TTATTTATTCAGAAATTAATTATGGCTTTCTTTACATAATCCTAATTCACGCAAAAACAAAAAAGCTTTTTTGAGCAAAATCTTTAACCTGGACTTAATAAACCTTCTTAAAGTATTTATGCACTCAAAAAATTCCACTGAAACTTAACAAATTAGATCAGAAATTTAATTCCTCACACGAAACACAAAACACACCTGCCAAAGTAAAACAACGACATCTCGTAAGCGCGTATAGCGTGCATCGGGTAGATAAATAAGTTCCTTCTCACTCTCTCTCTTTTGTCGCGTCTCCCTAAATAAGATCAACTTCAACAAATAATTGCGTCTCGGTCGCCTCGCACACTCGTTCCTCGTCCCCCTCTCTCCCCATGGCCGATGTTTTAAACCCCCGGGGATCTCAAACACAAACTATCTCGAAACTATGTCTCTCTGCCGAACGCCCTTGATGTACAAATGAAGGAGAGAATATATACATGCGTAGCCGCATCGGGACGATAGAATTTCCGCGTGTCAGACGCGAGAGTCCGCGAGTGTTTAACGTGCGGTGTCGCGCGATTAATATGTAAAGCAGGGGTCAAACGAAAATCCTGTGTGTGTGTGTGTGTGTGTGTGTGTGTGTGTGTGTGTGTGTGTGTGATGCTGGATGGATAGGATGAACGAAATGGTTTTATTCGATTTGCGGAAATTCGACAGGAGCTTTGTTCGAAAGTTGTTATATAATGAAAGTATATTGATGCGTTTCGGTATAATGTCGATTCTCTCAGATACGATGATGACACGTAATAATATTTTGTTATAATACTTTATAAATATTTCTGAATTAAAAGAGAAATGTCATTAGCTTGAACAACTAGAAATGAATCCTTCCAATTCGATGAATTCTATATATTAAATCGTATACGTAATAACGATCCAAATTGCACACGAGAAAACAAAATTTTCTGAGCTCAGTTCTACGAAAAAATTTCAGCTTGAAAATTAGAGGAGTCCGCGCGTGCAACAACAGTCCCATTTCATCACAAACCGCCATAACGAGAGCCAAATTGAACTCGATCGTTGCGCACGCCAGACGTAGACGCGCACTTTCTTCTACTTATATCCATCCTTCTCTCTCTCTCTCTCTCTCTCTCTCTCTCTCTCTCTCTCTCTCTCTCTCTCTCTCTCTCTCTCTCTCTCTCTCTCTTCCACCTCACCCAAATCTCCGCGTATAGTGTGTACTCGTTCTCTCGTTAAAGTTTTCCGCCTCCATCTCTCTCTCTCTCTTTCCTTCACAGCGGATGCAAGGCGAGAGAAGAAGAGGGAAGGGGGCATATCGTGCACGGCGTCGAGAATCTTCGCTCAGCGTTGCAGCAGCAGCAGCAGCAGCGGTCGATGCCCCGGGAGCGATGTTCTTCTTGCTTGCGAGCGAGACGCCCACGTACAGATATAAGAGAGCTCCTGCATACTCTGGGAGGGTGTAGAAGATGCGCAATAGCTGAAATTAGACGGTTGGGGTTCGTTGGTAGGATATGGTGCCGTGATTGTCGAGCGAAATTGGGCATTGTCTTTGGGTTGAGAAAGAATCGGATAATCAATTGCTTTTATAGTAGAGATGTAGTTGTTTTTATATAGCTTATTTTAAAAATTAGTGGAATTGATGTGACCACGGTACTGCAAAAATCGGAATTTGAAATATCCAAAGTCACTGAAAATACATCAATGATATTAGTAGTGATTCAAATACTAACGAAAAGTTTTCCACATTCATTTCACATCAACAACAAGAATTGTTACATTGTTACAACAAGTTTTCGTATCGTCGGAAAAAAGGTACATCTTTCATCTCCTGTCTGGTCATTGTTTCGTCGACACGCGCGCGTACCTTTTTCCCAATAACAAATCGATCCATCAAAAGTCCGTGAGCCGAAATCCGCCGCTAAAGGAGCAAACTCGCCACATCCCTTTTTTTCCAATGGCGCGCGCACGTATACATCCTGTGTATCTAAAGTATACGTATATACAAAGAGTAAACAGCGAAATTGGCAAGGTTACAAAGCTACGTCCGCGATTTTTGAAATACGTTCAGTAGAATATAATGTTCGAGATGGGTGCAAAGATCATTATTCTTGCTGTACTCTATATCCACGTTTTCAATTGAATATCCTCACTGCAAGATACATAAACTGCATTATGTGTATTCGCATAGTTTTACAACTGTTTTTATAGCTTTTATTTTTAATATCTACACTGTATAATAAGGAATGTGGGTAAAAGTAATTTTACCATTTTAATTGTTTGATTTACCGCGCGCAGGGAAGGATTAGACTACTTTAAATTAATCTTGTCATAGTGTCAATCAGAGCTAAGCTCCATTGCTGGGTACAAAGGACCCGCATACCGTGACTTTGTTGTCCAATCCTTTGATAATTGGCTAAGATGAATCGCTTATCTCATTAGCAGCTTCCATTGCGTGTTAAATTAGAAGACATGTAGTTTCTTATACGTATATAATAAATTATAATTGCAAGGAGTATTATATGTATTAATAAAATATACATATTTTAAAAATAAATTATCCCGTGAAAAGCAGCGTTTTACAATATTTATAGAAAAATTATAAGCGAGGAAGAAGAATTACTTTGTGTAATATCTTCTTTGTATATAATTTTCATTTTGAAAATGTTATTTTAAAACATGTAAATTATTCCCTGCCAAAGGCAACTTTAACATTCAACAATCTCTTTTACTCTCAATATGTCCATATTTTACTAACAAAAGCAATACCGCATGATCACTACTTAAAAATACATTTATATTCTTGATTAAATCCTACATTTCAAGTCATTCGTCACAGCTAGACATTCATTTGTCCATCACATTTCCACCCTACATGTACATTTCCATCATTGCCTTCGATTTTTTTCGCTAAAATTATTAAACACCATTTACAATTTTCATCTATCCACTCACATATACATGTACATATATTACATATATATACTTAACCGAACCACGCGACTAATCCCAGGTTGGGAATCGCTCGCTACCCTGGACCTTATAGATAACACGCGTGCACGGATGCAATTCCGAAAGGCTTGTCTCGCACCTGTCGCAATATCTTCCGGGATATCTCTCGCAGGCGGCGCCCGCGCGCTTCACGAGATGGAAATAATTGGAGCACGAGACTCGTGTTGCGCGGATGCTGCAAGTCCTAGCGAGTCGAAGTGAGGAAGCTGAATTCCTGGATGTACATGTGTGTCTGTGTTTTGTGTTATATATATATATTTGTGTGTATGTGCAATGTTGGAGTTTTTGTGTCTTACTGGTTATTGTGTATACTACGACGAGTGCTTTTTTTAATTATTTTACTGATTTTACAAGAGGACGCGCGTAAAAGTTATTTTATTTGAAATATCATTTTATGTTTCTTGTAGCTTAGCTTTTGAACATCGGGGAAAAATGATTTTTTTTTATCAGGATTATGATTATGTTTGTTGAAATATAAGTTTTCTCTTGAATTGAATGTTATCCTTTTCTGAGATTTTAATGAATGTTAGTGGAATGAAGAACTATTCAGCAAAAAATTACATATTTTCAAAAGTTAGACTTACAATTCTTAAATTAGAAGGCTTTTTTTATTAAATAACATACAATACCATTATATACTTGCCTTCAGAGCGCTCCCGCGCTCCTTGATGAATTCAGTTTCTAGAGACCAACGTTATTTTGAAAGTAAATCCTGAACTTTACCTTTCAAATAAGAAAGTCAAAATCATTATTCCCCTTGGCAGCTTGTCGTTGAATATTTATATAGATAGAGAATTCCAATGGTACTACGACTAAACTTAAAACTTTTCTCCATAAACATTAGCATCAAAAACTTTACGGAGTATTTTCTTCATATTTAATAAAACTATATAAATTATCACAGATGTAGCAAACAAACATTACAAGCCTAAAGTCTACTTTTATTTTACAGTCAAACTTGTATTTTTTTTTTTTCAACTATTTAAGCTCCTTCGTGTGTCTTTCTCTAACGTCGCCACTCGTTTTTCCTGCCCTCGCGTTAGCGCAATATTAAACTTTCAGCGTTAATGAGACCGCTCGACGAAAAAATAATTGCGGTCTACGCGTTTCGATGGAGCGAGGCAGAGGCGGTCCGCGTATACTTTTATTTTTTATGTTTCCTTCTTCTCCCTCCACTCCCCTCTTCTTTCTCTTCCAAGTCCTTTGCCCTGTTTTCACACAGCACGCCAAAGGAACATTATGTTGGTTATACGTGAGAGGCCTTTTTAGTTAATTTCTGTTTATTTGGTTTATTACGAATCAAAAGATTTTGCAGACACGCTTTTGCCTACCATGCCTTGTTTATCTCGGCAGCATAAATTTGTTGCAGCTCGTTCGTTGTATGCTCATGAACACAAACAATGATATCAGCAAATATAGTTGGAGTTTCTGCATTAGTTGTAAATGCATTTTTTTTTCATTGTAATAGGCAATACTTTTGGATAAACCTTTTTCCTCACCGGCATTATATACTTGTTTTACTCGACGATTCTTCGAAAGTTTCTTTAATTTTAAATACGAAGAATAACTTTGTAAAAAAAAGCAATCGAAAATTTACGCATCCGAAGAAAGACACAATTAACGACAAATTGAGTATACCTATATCACTGCTCTCACGGTATCTTGAACACGTCGAAGCGTATGCAGCTTTGACTCCGCGCTTGTAAATATCGGATTCCGGTGCGTTTCGCCTATATAGACACTCGAAACGGATGAGATATTATGCAAGAAAAAATTCGTCATCGCAGCATTGGCATTTGAGCGCCGGTAATTAAATTACTATACCCACGCGACTGACGTATTGGCATGTGGTGTGATAAGCGCGTTGCATGTACGGCTCGCGTGTTTATACGCCACTCGTCTCGATGTTGAATTGAAACTTTTCCATGAACGTCGATCGTTAGTCGAAGGTTGAGGATTCTCGGGGTTCTTTAATTGAGAAAATAGCGGTTCTAGAGTTCTGCCAATTTGTATAATCTCTTAATTAATCAGTTTATAATACAACTGTGGATTTCTGATATATTCCTTAAATGGAAACAAAACATTATTATTATTATTTGAATAAAAAATGCTACATTTCATGATTAAAAATATGAAAATTCGGAATATATGAAAAATCGTAAAAAAAGAACAGAAACAGTTCTGAAAACCTCGAGAACCATTTTCTATATGCACAAAGCACAATTTATTCAGACATCGGAGTATACCATATATACGCCAGGCATGCGCGAGTCTACAATTAGCCAGTCAGACGTGCTAATTTTCGGCATCAACGTCATTCTCTCGTATACTTCCACATGGATAGGGAGGAGATTTTTCAAACGTGCGCACTCGCGTCATTCTGCCTTTCCGAATCTTTTCAAACGTTTCCGCCTCTTTATTATTTTTCCTCTCCGTATCTTTATCCCTGCGCTCAGGAGCGCGAATAACCTTCCCCTTCTCCTCCACCTCCTCTCGTCTCAGCCTCGCCATCGATTCCGAACAAAAGCAATTTATTTGTTGGATTGGAAGGGGGGTGGGGGGAGGGGGGGTGGTGCGCGCAAGCTCGCCTCAGTGCGTCTATATACTCGTGATCTGCGACCTTTCTGTCGCGCTGCGTCTTTGTTTCTCGCCGCGTATCTATATATATATATATATATATATATATATATATATATATACTTTATAATATCTCCAATCCACTTTTCCCTGTATTAATGTTATTACAGGAGAATATCGTGGTTTCTGCTGCCCTCGTGCTTCTAATACGGTTCGAGTTCCTTTTGTCTGTTCTTTTCTTCTTTTTTTTTTATTTATATAAATGAAGTTATTATAAATTTATATAGTCTTATTCTTTGTGGTAACTTTGATTCAGTTCTATATAACATCTATTATTCAGAGACTTTATGTTTAAAATGAGATTCTATGTATTTCTAGTTCTTTCTTTGGATTATACTATCGAGATAAATTTGTTCACGGTAATAGTAAAAGCTATAGTAGCTGATAAGTTCGATATTAAGTTTCGAATGGCTTAACATAAGTGCGCACTTGAATGATTTTTACAACGAACAATACAACAATACGAGAACTGCGAGCCAAATTAATTGGTCTTCTGTAAATTACAAGCAGCAAAGGGGGAAATATAGCCAACTGGCAGTTCCACATACGACTGACCAACAAAATTGGCATAAAACGCCGGGCTAGCACACCTCGGGCGTTATTGCCCCCTTAAACATCATTTACGACCGTAAATTCAACTCCTCCATCCTCTATACCACCCACGTATCCATTATTTTAGTCGCGGGGCTCGTTGCCAAGGTATCGATAAAGTCGAATCAAACATCTCTCTCACTCTCTATCGCTGTACTTTTTTCTCTCTCTCTTCAGAAGCGTCGCTCGGGCAGATTTTATCGTGCCAACCGCGCATAAACCGATATTCCGCGGGTATGTATATATATACACACAGCCTCGTTCCCGAAAAAAAGCGGACGCCCGCAATTACTTTGCCGCGTGTGCCGTGCGGGCGTAGGACATCGATAAAAGTATAAGGGTGGATGCTATTAGCATTCGTCGAGACGATTGTTTTCTGAAAAATAGTTCCGCCAACGTATGCTCCTGTAACGGCCGAGCGCCTGGTATTTGTTCAACAAAAAGATTTCATGTCTCTTCTTTATCGGCGCGGTATTACACATTATAGTCATGAGGCTTGCGGGAACGAATGGTACTGGTCCTTTTTTCTTGCGCGCAAAGAATTTCTTTATCCGTGCCTGAAGTATATAGTATTACAGTAAGTCTGTTTTGTGGTTAAAAGAGGAATAATAATTTGATGTGGGGAAAAATAGGGAAATTGCATATGTTATAAAAGCACATGAGCATAATGGTTAGGAAAGTAGCACTGTAATCTCTGACAATAAAAACAAACTCTTAATACGGCAGTCTCGCTCAAAATTTATTAAATATATTTACATACGAGCTAACTAGGATTAAAAATTAAAAATTGAGAATGTATTTGGAAATGTCATTTGACGAAGAGAAATTAGAGATAAAATGAAATTTTACGTGGTAAAAGGACGGACTAATGAATATGGCGTCAAAATTATCACTTTAATTACGTACTTAATTTCACGATGGCGCGACGCTACGGTCGACGACTGCGGCAAAAGAAGGAAAGAAGAAAAAAAACTCGCACCGATATAATAATTTTATTTATACCCGCGATTAAAAGGACGAGTCGCTTCTTATACGAGCCCCTCGCGTATTATGGCGCGACTCATGGGCGGGAAAGAGAGAGAGAGAGAGCGAGAACTCGTTTTTCCTCAGACTCCCACGAGGTTTTTCATGATACGGCGGTCGTGTGAGAATGGCTTTGCTCGAAAGTATGTGTGTGTGTGTATATGTGTGTAGACGTGGGTGTATGTACGTGTGTTTTGTATATGTGGGCGTATATGCGAGCACACGGGGGAAATATGTTTTGACAATTATAAGTTACCCAAAAGATTTCACTCTCGCGTAGCTATTTGCGGTGGTCTGAGAGTCCAACAGAACGTATGACCTGGGGAAATTGTTGCAGTTGGTTTAATTGTATTTTCATGTATTGAAATTGTTTAGTGACAGCGTTTATTTCATTTCTATATTGCAGAGATGAATATTTGTACGCGGATTACACCTGCGAATTTTTTTTAACGATAAAAGCATTGTGTTCTAGTAGCTAAAGCAAGTAGTAGGATATTTTACTGAATGAATTGAAAATGTTTTTTCGTGTTCCCGCATTTTTAGACTGTGTTTAGCATGTTTTGAATCCGAGGTATGCATAAACGAGGTATTCTGATTTTTAAGAGAACGCCAAATGTTTATCGTAGTACGATTAATGTTCCAACAAATATATATTAGCCTGTTACACTACTAGCTCAAAATTTGTGTAGCAAGCGAGTAAATATGTAGGAATTTTTACGATATTAAACTCAAAAGTGAGGAACTTCCTGCTATTGAACTTTTGAATACCAAAAGTATCCTCGACCATAAACAAGCCCATATCTTTCATCGCTCGCGTTTATATGTGATCTATCGAGCGTATATCTAAGTAATAACCCCGTAAAAATCACTTCCTAGCTCGCCGTTGTAAAGTCACGCGGGACGACGAGCATGCATATCGTCACGCGTACACATATACATATACAAATCCAGCGCGCACCTGGCCGTAAATTCTCCGTCTTCCACTCTGGCTCGTATCGTAAGCGAACAGCAGCAGCAGCAGCAGCAGCAGCGAGTAGAGAGGGCGAGAGAGACAGAGAAAGAAAATCCGTGCCGCTCGACATTCTCCCCTCCTGCTATAAGCTTTTGATCCGATTTCCCGCGAGGGAACGCTTTGTCGAGTTCTCTCTCTCTCTCTCTCTCTCTCTCTCTCGAATCACAGGATGTGCATGCACGCGCATGCGTACGTAGAATTCGAGCCGCGTCGATGCTGCTGTGAACTTTCGACGACGATGCTGTATACGCTTTCCCGTTCACGATTTAGGTCTGCGGTATATAGTAGTCGTTCATAATTAGAGCTGAAATATTGTCGATATATAGGATGTCGAAGAATGCAGGACTGAGGAAATGTGGGTGGAGAAAAAGAAGTTGAAAAGGTATAGAAGTGGGCGAGGATGGTACAGATATAGTGCATGATGAATAAATGATTGAAAGACCATAGTCTTGTTTGTTTTCAAAGTTCTCTTTGGAATTTCAATTTGCCGTCGAATTCTTCTTCTTCTTCTCGTACTTGTTACGGGAACTTCGCTTGAATCTGGATCCGCCGCATCCTTTTTACCTACATCATTGGAATGGAAAAATATAGAGGATCGTTAAAATAAATGTTATGAATAACAATATAAATATTTCAATTATATATATATATAATTTTCTAAACATAATTTATTCATTATGTTTACTAATCGCATAACTTATTGGATTTGCTATGAACTACATGGGGTACCTATATGATTGATAGCAATGAAAATAATATATGGAAATAAGTAATTTTACGCATCTCATAGAACTTTGTTTAAAATGTAGTATAAAAATGCGATAAATTAAACTTTACCATAGCTACAAGTATCAGTATATATTAACAGTTATTTTTTATTCGAACCACTTCCAACTTGAAAAATTCGAGCTGAGTAAAGATATACAATTTTGAGCGTAAAAATCAGTATTAAAGAAATCACATACAGCATAGCATCGTTGTCCCGCGTAAACGCACTTGATTCACTTATCGCAAGCCCTCGGATAATTCAGTCAGGCTGGCAGCCCCTGGCTTTTTAAGAAAAATCCGCAAAAAGACGAGTCAACGAAAAAGTTGAGCCGAAAAACTTGAAGCGCCTTTATCTCATAGAGCTTCTTTGATCTCTTCCTTTACTTTCTTGCGAAAAGGAGCTTGAGATGCTCAATATTTAAGAATCACGGACGCTGGCGAACTTAATTTACAGTCTCGGCTATATAGCTGCTCCGGTCAATTTGCTCTGTAAAAATTCAAATCAGTGCACACACATACATACAGACATTGATTAAAGTTTCGGATATACCGCGTGCTTACTATTTTTAATAATCGTTTTTTGAACGTATATTTCACCACTCGCCGTTCGAATCGCATCTTCATAATGCGCTTTCTATGCAGTATATTTAACCGTATTTTACGGAATAACACTTTATTAACCATCACGAATGATTATAACAATGCGTACATATCTACATCAACATAATACCGCACGTAATTTCAGCGACCAGAGCAACCTTTCAATCCCCTACAAAACAATAGCCTTTCTTCTGCCGCTCCAAAATGATCATCTGCCTCGCTGTCTCTCCCCCCCCCTCTCTCTACGTACATACAAACACTGAGCGGATCGCAACCGGATCAGCCCGCGAAATCCTCATCACATGCCGCGAGCGTGTCTCCGTCTCCTCGGCTTCAACACCAGTATACTATACTCACTCTCTCGGTCCCCCGGGCGATATTACCAAATGCACCTATACACATCCAACGTCGTCGTCGTCGTCGTCGTTGGCCAATAAGCGATCGATAACGACAAGCAGTACACCCGTTGTCGTCGTCGCATAATTATCACGCAAGCGCGCGCATAGCTACGTATAATTGCCACAACCGGTCTGTGCTACAGATGCCGCTTACGATTCACTGAACGACTACTGAATACTTCTTCTTTTATCGTGTCAACGCTGAGCGACTACTTATATATGGGAGACAATAAAATCCACGTAAATCAGCGCATACGATTAACACACACAGAGTGAGAGAGGAGCGTATGAACCTCGCACGGCTGTAATTACGTGAGAGGATAGAGTTACTCTCTCTCGCTCTCTCTCTCTTCCTATCATCTATCTGTACGCATGTATATATAGATATATACATATGTAATATCTCAGTGGGGAGGGATATATCCTTGCGTATGCAGTACGCGAGCGCGTATGGGCACAGAGAAATGCATACCGCGCGCGCAGGCTCGTAGCAAATTGCACGCGCGAAATAGAGGGGGAGGAGAGGCGCGACCGACGAGAGGGATTGACTAGCGTTGTGTGTGCGAGAGAGAGAGAGAGAGAGAGAGAGAGAATCGTGTTGGACCGAAGCTAGTTGTGTGTGTGTAGATATTTGTGTTATGAAAATTTTTGAGGTGTTGTAATAACAATCGATTGTGACTAAAAGGTTGGTGTACGTACCGCATTATGAATTTAGAATTTTGTATGGAATTTGATTGGTGATGGTGGTCGGGACGTGTCAGTATTGCAAATTCATGATGAGATAGTTGATCATGGAATTTTAGACGGGTTAGAAACAACTTGAGAACTGAAGTTTGTTTTTTAATGACCGGAAAAAGTCTTACTTAGGCTGATTTGCAGAATATTTTAATAACAGTATATACTTTTGTAAAAATTGTAATTTTATACTGAAATATGTTTACACTCTTAAATCGTATGTTTCTGTTACCAAGTATCACGCATCAAAAAGTATAATAGCCTTGTACTACTGTTTTTAACATTATCACCCTACTAGCAATGATAGTTTAATTTGGTCAATGCAACTAGCTCACCAGAAAAGAATCAAAGTGCTCGCGTCAATTATAATACACTGTTCATTCACCTATACATATATATATAAAAATTAATTATAAGCCATTATTGACCAAGCTCGCAGTGTAGAGCTTTATATATCTACAACAATCCCGCAGCTCTCTGCGTTTTCCCATCGAGTCATCAACGCAGCGCGAGAACGCTGGAATAATCCGTTTCACGTCGGGCCAAATTACAAAACATCTGTGGTGTAATATCCGGCCGCGCTTGGGATAAATAGTTTAGACGTTTATACTGCATACACACACACACATACACGTATTTCATCCGATATATCGAAAACATAATACGACCAGGGCAATGCGCAATACGCGTGTAATATACATCGAGCTCGAAACAGAGATAGAGCGAGAACGGGAGAGAGAGCGAGAGAGAGAGAGAGAAATGGAGAGTAGCTGTATACGCCATTGATTCGGGATGGTACAGGCGTGCGAGCCAGGTTATATACATCGCAGCTCGGGTCGTGTGTTTAACGTTCGCGCGTGTGAGCCACAGGGTTTCTGCTGTTAACGTGCCGCGTGGGATATACGTATATGTATAACGCGAGGCCTGACGAGGTACGCACTGTCAGTGGTGGTTTATTCAAAGGTCGTATATAGAGATGAGACTTGTGTTTTCTATAGCTTGAATAACGGTATGGTAGGGATCATTGTACTAGGAAAGGTTTTTACGGCTTTTAGTAGCGTTATCGAACAGTTTATACGTAAATGTACATATTACAGTATTCATTTTATATATATATTTTCATACAGTATACGTTATCACTGCGTTAGAGGATGTCAAAGAGAATAGGTAGCACACGTAACTGTAAACGTAAGCATCTGTATAACATAGTAGCAATAATTAACGTCAATAAGTCATATAAGATCGAGAGAATGACAAATGACGGTGAACCGGAAATTCATGAAAAAAAACGTCCCCTCGTGCCTTTCTTCGTGACTGCTATTCCCGTGCAAATCGTTCGATTGCCACAAGTCGCACATCTACTTCACTGCGACGTGTAGCATATTATCATGACAAAAGGCGTCCCTTCTCTTTCCTCCCCTAACCAATCCAAAAAGAAAAGACAGAAAGTCGGTCAAAAGCCAGTTCGCGATCGCGTAACTACCTCGTCTCTCTCTCTCTCTCTCTCTCCCTCTCTCTTCCCTCCGTTTCTCTTTCTCCCGCTGTTCCTACACGTCGGAATTTGCATGACACACGGTCGTAGCAGCAGCAGCAGCAGCAGCGGTGGCGGCCGACCGCTTACACTCCATCGACAATTATGCGCACTCGAATGAGAAAGAAAGTCAAAAGCTTTCTCTCCCTCTCGTCCTCTCCTTCTCTCAACTCGTCTGTATGTGCACGCGCGCCAGCTGTGCATTGTGCGTGCGCACTTGGGCGAACAATTAGTCCGCGCGCGTTATATATACATCACAGTCCAATTGGTTTTTATTATTTCATCCCCCTACCCCTACTTTTCCATTCTACGAGGAATAAAGCGTAGTTCGCCTGGAAAAAATCCGCGTTATATGTATATAGTAGGTGTATATACCACACATACATAGACGCGGTACGGCAAAGAAACGCTTTGAGAATCATAAGCGCGGTTGTGTGCAACCTTCCCACACCCCGCGGCGATACGATGCTATAGCAAAGGAGGCGCAAGAGACACGAGAGGTGGAAGTGACGACGCTTCTATATACCATCGTCGTCGTTAACCTCGCGCATACACGCCTGCAGTCTCTCCCCTCCCCCCCTCCCTCCCTTGAGATCGATCGATCTTGGTCCACGCCTCTGCCGTGATTTTTTGAAATAGAAGCACGAGTATATAAGAAGGAACGAACGATTGATCAAGAGTGTCTGTGTGTCCTGTACAAGATGTGAAGCTGTGATTTCGGAAATTGCGTGACTGTGATTTCCTGTCGATGTATTGCGAATGAATGGTTGGGTTGTATTATGTCTGAGATATTGAGACGAGGGCTTGTATAGAGCAGCAATTTCGTTTAGCGGTTACGAACATGAAAGTTGATGACGAAGTGAAACATGTTTGATTACTGAATGATACTGAAACTAACGCTACAAATGTCTTTAATTCTTTCTGTTAAATTATAATTTGGCTAAAAAGAGCGGTTCGATGATTGAGCGTTACGCTTATGAAAATATTATTTTTTTACTGATATCCTATAGTAGAAATTAAATAATATTTCAGGTGATAAAACGTTTGTTAGAATTATGCATAAAGGTTTTATACGAAAAACTATTAATCTATGTTACTTTACATGATATCTCACACGTGAACCTGCATTAAAAAGACTCATATATGCATATTTAACTTTACATGAGTATTAAATTGTATTCCGTACGAGTTATCATATATTTTTAAATGAATACGATTAAAACGTTTGCGTAATAATGTTAACAGATACGTAACTTTAAACTTAATAATGCTTGTATATAATTGATATTTGTATTTATTCTTACAAATGTTCGCGCGTTGTGCTTGTTGCAATTAGTACGGAAATTCAACTCTCATAACACGTTGATGATAAACATTTGGTTATGTTAAATCGAAGATCCAATTTTCTAAAAAAAAAAACAAAAAAAACAATAATATAATTGCTTGTCATACAGGTTCATTTTGCTTTTCATTATTCACTAAAATGACGAGTTTTTGTAACATAATAATAAATATTATGACTTTGAAGCTATTTGATATTCAATTATGATCCTCTGGACTTTATATAATCGTTTTACTTATGCTCCATTATAATATTGCCGGTAGTATTATAGAACAGATTAATTAACCGAATATCTAAAATCCTATTAACTTAGTATAATATCTCGGAGAGAAATGTTTTAAAATCAAATTTTCTTTTTAAATAATCTTTGAAATAGTTTTTCGTTAGATACATCTCTGATCATTAGAATTACTATAAAACTAAATTACTTTTGAATTTAATAATGTATTACGTTAGCTGGGTCAGTAAGTGTGCCACTTGTACTCGGTAATAATATGCTGAACCTTTTAGCGTGTCGGCCTATTTCATCAAAGCAAGCCGTTCGTACATGAATACAAATAAAAATAAAAAAAAAATTCAATAAAATTTAAAATAAAAGAGTTTATTTTTAAATTTATCTCTTTATATTTGTTTTCACAAGTTTTAAACCACTTAAATACTATGAGAATTATTTGATTATGCTGAAATAATAACTGTATACCTATAATGCTTTAAATTTACCGTTAAAAGTTAATAGAAAACTTTAAATTTTACGTAACAGTTTAATTTCATTAAATAATACCATATTGTCCCGTTATCACTGATCAGATATAAAATACCATTATATTAAATATTATTAATCTTTACTAAAGAGGATGTATTGGTTCAGTGCCAATATTAAACACACGTATATGTATAAGTAAACACACAGCACTGTACCTAACTCTTGCAGTTATCCTTTACCTCTTCATCATTAGAAAAAATATTAACCGTGCTCTAATGCAATTCTGCATCCCCTTATCTGTATAAAAAAGAAAGAAAAAAACATATCCCCATTGCACGTGCCAGGGAAAAAGGCTCGGTCAGCTTAAAGAGGAGCGCACTATGAAGTGTGTATAGTAAGACAATTAATTGATAGACAACACAACGTTTATTTTTTGTTAATTTTACATAAATAGTATATTATTCTTCGTCAAAACAACGGCCACCACAGTAAATAAGTTTGTTAATGCCATCAAGTATATTTCTTTTGTATAACTATTCCATTTGTTATATTGCAGTCATTTCAACCTTTCGATTTATACTAAATATTTCATCAATTCAAATAATATAACTATACTATAGAATATATATTTGGCGCGCATATTTTCAAGCAATCAAAACTTATATGCATCCAGCAACATTTTTGTACTCGACCCTCTGTATCATCTTCTTTTCCCCGCTGCATCGTCAAAAAAGAAGAAGAAGAAGAAGAAGAAAGCTTGAACCCTCTCTCTCCCTCTTCGGCCTCCCGCCCCTTTTCCTCATCAACCCGCGAAGAATGAGCGACACCGGAGATCCGCGCGAACTTTTTAATCGGCGCTTTCGGCGTGCACTCAATACCCTTGCGTCCGCTTGGCGTATAGCGGCGAAGCCCCCGGGCGATCGACGTGTACGCTTGACTTTTAGCGGATGCAGCAGCTTGGCGGCGGCGGCAACGGCGGCGGCGTATCGGATGGCAGGTTATTGATTGACTGCGCGCGCGTCGCCGCCGCCGCCGCCGTCGTGTGTTGATATTTTTAGGCGTTACGCAATTGAGCCGGACCAAGTTGGATTTCGACGTGATGCTTGTATCGGCATTCACTAACATATGGTCATTAGAAAGTTTTGTGCTGAGGAAATCAGGATGAAGATGGTGGATAAATGAGATGATGATTTCGATGGGATATTTCAATTTTTTTGTGGGATGATAATGATTGGTTGGTTGTGGTAGGTTTCTGCCTGAATGGGAAGGTATAATGTAGGTCAAACAGGGTAGGATGGTTGATGAGGAATTTAATGGCGAGAATTTTAATAAATAATAAAGGTGAATGCCCGTGAGAGCAATTAAATTTAATGGTTTTTTAAAATTATGCTTTAAAATCAATTACAGAAGAGAAAGCTGTGAAATTGAAGAGAAAAATCGACAGAATTATTAAGCTGAATCGAGAAAAATTATGAAAATTAAAAAGCAACGGCTGATCGGTGACGGGTTATACTACTTCCATGCATTCGATACAGGAACAAATTTTAATTGATCAATTTAATACTATTTCAAACTTTGTAAACTCATCAATTCCTCTTTTAAACGTCATACTTTTGTATGTTTTCAACAGTGGGACAAGTTCTATACGTTGCACTTGTAAAATTATTTTATTCTCCTTCAAAGCACTCCATATATATTCATAAATTTTCCATATTTTAATAATATAATATCTATCAATATTAAATTAACGTTGAACTTGCATAATCCACTTACTATTGAACTACATTACTATCTAAAAAAGCATGTTCATCTTTATTATACAAATTGGATAGTTCTTTATAATTATTTACATGTATATACAGTTTTCTAAAGAAGTATTAATATTTGGTTCGATGTAAATACAAATACTTTAAATTTCACAATCTGTTAAGAGTTATATCTCAGGTCTTGTTAGAGTTTTCTTATTCTCTGGAAACTTTTCTTAACATAAATTATTGTATTATCATTATTTTCTTCGTAATCATCACAGAAAGTAATGAATTTTATTTTATTCATGAATAAATTTCATTTGGAATTTAAAATTTTGTTTTTAACCCTCAACTTACTTTTCGCATCTCTTTATGCCATGCAGCATTTTCGAAAAAAGGCAGCCTCCACCTTTTAGAAAACTGTATATCTTTTACAAAATAAACTCTGTATACAGCTAAAATTTTTTCATATTCACTTAAAGAAATCCCTGGTGCAGTATCCGAGAACGTAAGATTTCAAAATCCACCTCTGCAACGAAGATCGTACTTTCATGCAAATGTTCAAGATAGTTTTTGCTTACAACGTTTTTACTGTACAAGCAATACTCGCGCTATCGTAGATATTCCAAGACAGAAAATGAAAAGAAGCAATTTGACCAATTTCATCGCAAGATTCATATTCCCATTTTCTGAAAAAAAAATTTCGATACAGTTTACTTTGCGACAAATGAAAAATGAAAATCGCGTACCGTGTAATTTTCACGAGAATACTCCATCAAATGAAAGGCGGCCAGGCGGAGAGGCTAGTCGAAAAGGGAGGCGTGGACAAAAGCGAAAAAGGGATGGAAAAATTTCGGGTAAAATCAGTTCCGGCAGGTGCGCGACAGGAGTCTTTCAAAAACCTCAGTCCCCCCTTTCGCCCTCTCTCTCTCTCTCTCTCTCTCTCTTTCTGCTCTGCTCTTTCGTGTTTTCATGAGATTGTACCGAGAATGCTCATCTCTCTCTCTCTCCCAACCGTACTAAAATAAATCTCGGTGTGTATTGGACTTTCCACGTTTCAAGACACGTCTCGGTGCTCTGTGAAAGTTGCGGTGCGCGTCCTTGCACGAGTGAGAGAGACAGAGAGAGAAAGAGAGAGAGAGAGGGAGAGACTAGATTAACGTCGAACTTTGGCCCCATTAACTTGGCCCGACTCATCCGTGATTTATGATCAAACGGCGGAGGTAAAAGCGCGATGAGCGAGCGAGCGAGAGAGAGAGAGAGAGAGAGAGAGAGAGAGAAGGAGAGGATTTGCCGAGGATTTCCGGAAAAGACTCTCAACGCTGCATCGTGCTGCGGTTGCCTAGACGCAGCTCCCAAACGAATGGATGTTTGTTTTATTTATGATGGATTTTTGGTTAGTACGAATTGGGAACTGATGGCACCCGTAGAATTTAAGTCGAAAATTTTAATCTATAACGGAATCCAAATTAACTGAAAGAAATATTTTTTTATTTTTAGATATCATATTCCGTAATACGAATTTTCCTGACATGTATTTTTGCTTTCTCAAAGATGAAGATTTGTACCAGAGAAAAAAATCTTTTGCGCCAAAAGTTGTTTAAAATGATATTTTAAGGCGAAACATGTTGAAAATTTTCAATTATGACACCATTTTTTATCCTATTATTTGTATTTTATTTGTAATTGAGAAAACTATTCTAAAAATTATAAATTAATTTCTTAGAATCTATGTGGTCAATCGACTTGAAATTTAAACCACTTATCAAACTTATTTAATACAAAACTAGATTAAACTTTTAAGAGATTACCTTCATTTGTTTTCGATAAAAAAATGTTAGGATTTGAGAGATAAAATTTTTATATTTAAATAAAAAAAAGTGATGTATAAGATATAAAATAATCGATATAAGCATGAATTGTTTTTTGGAATTTTTTTAAAATTTTAAAATATTGTGTTATGAAATTATTGGAAAATTTTGTAAATATTATTACAAAATATGTATTTCTAAAAGAAATAAAAAATATACTTTCTTTAAATTTTAATATATTTATAATTATTTTGTTCATTAATAATGTTATTAGTTTATTAATAATAATTTTCAAAACCTTTTAACGTAAAGAATTTATATATAAGCACAACAAAATAAAGTTTAAGGAAGCTATGTACTAATGAATTGGCAGAGATTTTTATATTTCTAAATGTACATTCTACGTAATATTTTTTAATAGATTTATTGGACTATTATATGTTATACCATAGCATAACTGGAAAAAGAGTTTTGGTTGGTAGTTTAAAGTGTTATTTTCATTTTAACTAATCATTCAATTGAAATCAATACCTATACATCGGCACCAAATTAGCGCTACACTCATAGTTGATAATTAGTAATATTCGTTGATTGTCAGTTCAAGGGTACTACTGATTCAATATCAGTGCACGAACACTGATTTCAATTGTGTGAGTATCAAGCATTGATGTTATAATAATAAATGTAATATTAATTGTAAGGATTTGTTACGTGATTTTTTTAAATAGTATCCCCTATTTTTGACACCCTCTGAAGGTCATTCTTAAAAATTAAAAACTATCTTTTTGGACGTAAAATTTCCCGCTCTTTTAGAATCCGGTGTGAAAAAGAGGGGTTACTATTTTAAATATCACATTGAACTTCAAATAATCTTGAAGTGTTATTTTTCGAGATATTTAGGTGTGTCTATACTTCTCGGACACCCTGCATACTTCCTTTAGTAAATCCCACTATACGCCAGTGTTAAACCGATCATAACTTGCAGCCTATTTTTATAAAGATAGGTTTAAATAGAATCCTTTTTTTTCTAGCTTTAAAATATATATTTCGGTGCCGTCAATTTATATTTATTAAATATAACTTAAAATAACATCAATGCGAATTAGGAAATTCAGATATATCCAAAAGAAATTATTCAATAATTTGCACACCCTTTAATTAATTTCAAAATAACGACCAAAATATGCACTCAAACAAATAACCGACCAATTTATCATGAAATTATATAAGCAACTGAAATTTCCGTTCGCACATGCGGAAACACCCGCACACGCACAGATATTCGCACACATATACATGCACACACAACGACCTACTTGAACGAGTTCGCGCACTTATATACAGAAATGCGCGCATTGCTCGGCGTAATTTAATTAGACGAACTCTTGCGTTTCCCAATGTACAATTAGCGAGTAATTCTCTCTCTCTCTCTCTCACTTCTCCCTCTTTCCCACGCGAGGCTCTCTCGCATGATAATATCGAGTCGATTTTAACGTTTTTGCCACTCGCCGGACGTGCCCGCGCAATAATTGATTTATACGCTGGACCTAAATATAATAATGGCCCCGAGGCGTGCGGCTGAATATAAAAGCTCGAGTCTCGTTTTATTCGAAAGTTGCTGTTTGAAAGACGTGGATTGACTGACTGGTCGGGTATTTGGCGCCCTCATTATGCAATCGTTTTACTTGATTAAATTTATGAGAAAGTGTTTTTTAAATGTTTCGGTATTGTAGAAACGTAACTTTAATTGATCTTGTTAATTATTACGTTAAGTAGGTGTCACATACACATATCTTTGCGCTGACCTTTATTTGTTCAATGTAATAACCAATGTACTCTTTTTCTTCTACTTTCTTTTTTTTTGTACTTTCTTGTTAATCATTTTGATTCTCCAATCATACGCGAATCCCTTAACTATTAAAATTGCACATCGACTCTTTTTTCTCAAAGCATAGAAATCCGGTTGCACTTTTTATTTTCCATATATACATGCCATCCCCCCAAAATAAAATCCAATCTATAGCTTTGACACACAATGGCACCTAATCTACCCTTCGCGCAACTTCAGCGCCGTAGCTTGTCGTACCTATACTTGTTGTAAACCACCAACATATCTTTACGTCTCTTTTCTTTTTCCTCTATATCTTCAATAAGTTCATAGCGCCGCCGTAAACTTACACGACCCCAAAATACCGCGCGAAACCTCGAAAGGTACTAGGGTCTGCATCTGTGGGCGCCTCAGGTGATTATAATAATAACCATATACGTGTATCGCAAATTGCTCAGCGTGCAGTGTCGAAACGCGCCCGCGGCGAGTGAACACGAGTCGGCGACACCTTCGCCCGAGGGGGACGGAGAGAAGAGCAACGGTGGTGGGGAGGAGGAGGAGAAGGATGATGATGACAAATTGCGCGCTAATTAGGCATTAATAGCGTTCGGAGGCTGTGGCTGAACATGCCGGAATAACCGCGTCGAAAGAGCGAGCGTTGCTTTATGTGCCGTGCGATTAGGCTGTAATCGTATGTGTGCTTTTGTTGTGTAGCAGCAACCCATCGTAGAATAGATAGCATTGTACGCTGGGTAGTGAGAGGATATGGGGGAGGAAAATTGCGAGAGGAAGGGGTGAAAGGAATGGAAAAATGGAAATAACGAAGTATTGGGTAGAATATATATATATATATATAGGGATGGAGAAAGGGGAATTGCGAAAAATGAAATGCGTATGGTAGGATGAATTCGATCGTTTTAGGAAATTCGATAGATATGTACAAGAGTTTTCGATTTTCATTCCGTCGGATATTCTACCATTCGCATGTATATTTAGTAGATTGGCCTATAATATACGCTCTATATCTGTCAAATATATAAAATAGCCCCAGCATTTGCTAAATAGCTAAATCATGAGCAATAATGAGTTGTCTATATGAAAACACCGAATATCGTCTAGACAGTAGACATATATATTTTGTAAGCCACAGAATATGTACAGACATAAATGAAAATGGAACATTATTTATTTGCCTTGTTGATAATATACCAATTTCTCTGCTCCCAACCTCTCATCTATAATTAATTAATCCTTCGCTCATTCGTAGACATATCTGTTTTTCTTCCGCAGCAGAAAAAGGATAATCGAATTCTTAATAATCCAAATTGAAGAGAGGTATAAAGGTAATGTTATCGAATCTCATTTTCTGCAATCCCATTCTCTTCGTGCAGGCGCGTGAAACTCCGGTTCGCGGACGAAACACACAAGAAAAAAAACACAGACACAGGCAAGCGCGAAAGAAGAGTGGGAGGAGAGAGAAAAAAGGAGAACACATATATATATATATATATATATATATAGATAGATATACACACACACAGCGCGAGCAAGGTTCGCAAATCTTCCGATTCGCCCCGTTAATTAGTCGAGCTAATGCGTCACGCTCGGCTGCTACCGCGCCGCCTGCCGTGCGCATATACACGAGTGTTTTGCAGCGCCGTAGTCGTCGTCGTCGTCGTCGTCGTCATCATCGTCGCCGCTCGCGTCGTCGTCGTCGTATAGTCGTCGCGTGAATCACCTGTGCTCACCAACACGAGATTGCAGTATGTGTATATGTATGCATCTCTGTATGTGTGTGTATATATCCGTCTCTCTCTCTCTCTCTTTCTGTGTATATCTATGTGTGTGTGTGTGTACCTTTCCAAAAATAGACGGCGTTATTTCGGTGCAGGAGTAGCTCCAGGGCTTAGCGCAATCAATAGCGAGATTGCCGGCCTCGGCTCGTCTCTCTCTCTCTCTCTCTCTCTCTCGCTCCCTCTCTGTCGCACGCGCGCGCGCACAGCACACTCGCCCCGTGCCTCACTCTCTCACTTGCTCCGTCACTTTTTGTCTCCTAGCTATGCGCTGCTCTTTCGCGCGCGTTATGCTAAGTGCGCGTGTAGCTCTGCTGCTGCTGCTGCTTTTTTCTCCCTCGAAATGCTTCGTTTTGATGAGAGAGAAAAATGCTGTTGCAGTTTATAATTAGAGGGAGGATTTGATTCGGATGAAAGTTTTAGTTATTTTTTGTTGTAATGGTGGTTGTAGAATTATTTGCAATTTTTATAGAACATAATAACAAATTTGTCTTCTAAACAATGATGTGACCTGGAGAAGGTTTTTATAAATCATTTTATATATTATAACATTATAAACTTTTGAGTTTTCGAGTTCAAATTTTAAGTGTTTTGTTTTTTTTTCGTCAGTAGAGTGTGAAGTTTAAAACTTTAGAACTTTAAATCTACAATTCTCATACTTTGACTTTACGAAACTCTATTGTAAGTTTTGAAAATAAAAACTACATTGTGCTGTATATAAATTAAATATTAATTTTCAGATGGAAGTTTAAAGTGACAAAAGATTTTTAAAGTACTGTGTTAGAAACAAAATTAATATTCGATGATTTTAAATTTTGGAAGTAAATAACGTTACTTATCTATTGTTCTATAGTATAATGCATTGTTCACAACCATCGTAAAAGATAATAAAAAACATTTAATACTTCTCGTTGACTCTTCCTCGAACCAATAAATAAAACACTTTACATTTACAATAAATAGCTTATACAACGTTTTCTTCACTTCAAACCTGGCCTTTACATTGCTGCAACAGCACAGGCTCTTTTTGCACGGCAATAAACCAACGAGATCTAGCAGCGCGTTTCACGGTACCAGCGCACGGGCCTGCGAGCAAAAACGACGGCTCCAATAAAAGATTACGACGCGACAATAACAAATGCAGCTGCAACTGTACGCAAATATTTTAAGGCGAAAAATCAATACCCGCACGGTCCTTCTTTTTCCTCGCGTTTCTCTCTATTTACGAATCTCATTCGCCGATTCAGCCACCCGTGCGACACGTTATATACACACAAAGCATCTATACATGTTTACGAAAATTCAAGGCCTTAAGAACCGCGACGTCACGCGCCTATTATGTATAAAACGCTTAATTGCATGAATGCTGACGAGGTTATCGTGCTTCGAATATCTGTACAATTGTCTATCTTGTCAATTTTATCCGGCTGGTTCTTCTTTCCTAACTGTGCGCGTATCTGGATAACGATGTTACCTGCTGAACAGGCGTTTTGATTTATGTGTTGGTTGCTTTGGGAGCAGCGCTGCAAGTGGTCTACTTAAATTAACTTTTAATTGTAAAGAATAATATTATTTATGATTTCTGATTACAATGGGAAGAGATTTGAATATTCTATACGACTCTGTGTACTTGAATAACTTATTTTTTTGATAAATAGTTATACTTTCCGCAATGCAGTCCGAGTTATAAAAATATACTGATACGAAACTGTTCTCGTCCGCAAACAACGGGAAACTCCGAAGAAAAACGAAAGCTGGGGGAATTCAACTTCGGGGATAATAATCTCATTTACCCGGTATACGAGAACGAGTATGTTTGAATTGCAGCAAGAAAAAACAAAAGATCCCCGCGAACGAACAAAGAAACTGCGAAGTGCAAGCACTTGCCTTCTTTCTGCACTTTTTCTATTCTTTTCTTATAACTCGTTGCATTTAATGTAATTATAATGCGTTTTTACTGATATTTCTTTTTTAAATTGCTCTGAAATATTAATTTTTTTGTAAAATTTTTTTTTATTCGTAAAAAGTAATTAAAATTTTTTATTGTTTATTTTTTTAGTAATTAAAATTTATAATTTTTATTATTTTAATGAAAAAGTAAAAAATAAAAAATGTTGTTAGTATAATGACGTAATTTACGGACGAAAATGTTCCTATTATGGTGCTTGTTATATATTATAAAAATAATAGAAAACCAGTATGAAAAATTCCAAGATATTTTTAGCAGTCGGTCTTGCAATCAATTGAAATAAAAATTCTTTCTTTTTCAATATCCAAAAATTCGATGTCTATAAAAATCCATATACAACTACTAAAATAACAAAATCCAGCTGATACCGTAAAATTATGCATTATAAAATTGTCGTCAACACAATTAATTATAAGAAAAAGGAAAATAATAATAATATATCCGACGTGCTTGAAAATTTTTTCATAGCCACTCAACATGCACCCGATACTGACTGGCACGAGTGCGATCTTCCGCTTAATCGCCCCGTGCATGATAAATCGCGGCTAGCGGGACGCCGGCCAAAAGCTCCGGGACGGGATTCCATGAATTCTTGATACTCGGCCTCGCCGTCGTGTCACGCTAGTCTCTTCTCTCTTTCTCGCGTGCGAAATCGATCATCTTAGCTCTCTCTTTCTCTCTCCCTCGCTCTCTCTCTTTCTCTTTCTATCTTGCTGAGATATTCGTTCGCTCTGGAGAATACATGACCAATGTCCTGCAATCCCGGAACGCGCCGATTATAGCTTCGCCTTCGTCTCTTTGCCGACTGGACAAATGAATTGAAATTCTTATTTGGATTCTAAAGGAGCTTTCAGGGTTTTGTTTCTGAAATGGTTTCTGTCAAATGTTTTTCCTTTAAACGCATGGAATGTAGCTCTTCGATAGTATAAAAAAATATGCGATAAATGAAAACTAACAAGAGAAACTTTTTTTATCGCGTTTTATTCGTTTTTGAATTGTTTAAGTTGAAAAGTATCGACGTGAAGCCGTCAGTTATATCATAAAACGTTCGATGTATCAGTTCTTGTGTCGACTACATCTTTACTGCCTTTTTGGATATCGATTTCAAATTTCCGGCAGAAGTCCTTAACATTTCATACTTAAGGAAAATGGAATATACGGAAATTGATTTTCGACTAGATATATACGCTTTGATAAATTCAAAGAAAAATTGCCGAGCGATTGAAGTATCAGTACGTGAAGATTTTTATATGTTTAAAATTTTAAATAATCGATTTTAACATTGTAAAATTTAAAACTAACTAATAAATGTATATCAAATTGATAATTGGTACAATTACGAAGGTATTTATAAATTTTATCCCAAACTCTATCAGAATTTCAGAATTTTGTTTGAATGCACCTCACGTAAACCTATTTGCATGTATCGAAATAAGTGACAATTCAACGAGGTAATATCATAACATACACTTCAAAATGCTGCAGCCAAGTCCGAATGGTTATTTCTTTGAGTAGCAATTTACGATCAATGTCTCACTTCACTCGAGTAACACTTGTAATAGTTTACTCTTCATATCCCATCAAATGCACACACCTTCTGCGTTCCTATATATGTTGCCCTTCAATGTACAAGAGATAGAAACGCAAAGTAAATTGGATATTTTGAACTAGTATTTAACGTTGAAATTGATTTTACAATAGGTAATAATTGTTATTAAAATAATATTTAAAAAATAAGTGATGACTAAAATATTTTGATCGCATTGTGCAGTTTAAGACGGTTAAAACAGAATGCATTTTCTCTCATATTCCCGTATACCTTATCTACCTCATGAATTCATATCTAGACAAATTGTTCTGTGATATCTGCTACGCATACATTTGTATAAACAAATCTACAGGAATTTCTTAAAGATAAATTGAGAATACTCAGAATTAATCAAAGATAATATCAAAATATACATTTTTATTTACACATCTTTGTTTTAAACAAAATTGAAACTAATTTTTCCCTACACTTTTAACTATATTTTTTTTTGCAAATTTACAGGAATCTCTGACACATTGAAAATCTGACAAAATAACGATGAGAAACGAAACCATACCACTTACATACGCAACGCCAACTGTAGGCAATATTGTCACCTTATTCGCGAGACACTTTCCACCCCGAAAATTCTCAACTCCCCCCCCCCCTCTCCTTTTTCATCTCCAGTGCCATTGCCAACGCCGACGAAATTCTAATGATATATTTCTGTCTCACGCGTCTCGTCGCGACTCAAATGATGCACTTACGCGCGAGCGCGCGGTGAAAAATATATCCGGCGCTGCTGCTTCTGCTTCTGCTTCTACTGCAAAAAGTGGCCTCCGCGTCGCTGGGCGGCTGTCACGCGCGAAAATAGAATTTCCGCCTCCCTGTGGCGCGCGGGCGCGCGATTCTCGCAGGACGCGCAAGATGGGCGAGAGACAGAGAGAGAGAGAGAGAGAGGAAGAGGAAGGAAGGATGCAGAGTACGTCGACGACGTCAATGTGGGGCTGGGAGAAGGAGTAAGAGTGGGAAGAGATTTTTGCGAAGTGTGCATTTTTTCATGCTGATATCATTGAATTTTTTCTGAAGTTACGGGACGAAGGCGGCGCTTGGTGACGCTTTTTTTGATCGTTCGGGATTTGTATAATGGCGAACGTTAAGCTCGGATATTTATCAAATAAGTCTATAAAGCATTTGAGGAGAGCCTGGTTTAAAAATTATTCTTGAGATCGTATTGACGTAGGTGGTAGTTAGTTAGTAGTTCATGTAAATATCGCTATTACACCACTATAGTAGTTTTTACTTGCTTCTTCTTATAAAAAATCATAAAAACTCGTCGAAAATTCTTTTCGACAGACATAAGTAGAAACAGTCGCGTTTAGTCAGCTATTCTACAGTAATTCTGGCGTGAGTCTTATACATATCTAAACATTTCCTTATAGTCTCTCCTTTTCTCTCACACACTTATTTTACGTACATCAGCCACACTCCTGACTACCTCTTCCTTTTACCCCTACGCACGCCAAACCAAGACAAGCCTGCGCGCAATCCTCGCTAGCCTGTGTTTCCAGCACACTTACACGTCCTCCGTTTGCTCGTTTGTAAAAGCTACGCCCGCTGTGGAGCGACCAGAGGAATTATAGACAAGAAGAAGAAGAAGAAGAAGCAGCAGTAGCAGCAACCAACGGCGGCGCTCTATTCTCCGCACGTGCGCGCCTCTCCCGGAGGCAAGGTGCACACGTCGGCCCTCCCGCGAGCCTTGCAACCTCCTCCCCCCGCTTTCTCTTCGCATATCCCCCAGGCGGCCGACAATCGTCGCAGCAGTAGCTCCCTCGTGTCTTCGTCGCCTCTCTGTCTGTCTTCCTCTCTTGCATCGCTTTTTTTTATTTACCATGAGGACGTTCTGCTGCTGTTTATTTGAAACGTGCTTGTCTGTGTGAGGCTGAGGTTGTTGTCGATAATGATATACATGACAGAATGGCGATAAGTAAGCGTGGGTAATGTCAGCAATCACGAGTCGAGATGACGTTTTTAATGCGATTGCAGTTGGGAGTAGAATAATATTACGAAATATCTTGATTTTCAGTATTTCATCGGATGGTATTTATAAATCAGTAGGTGATTAATTCGACGGCACGATCTGTATTCGTAAGAAAATTTCTTAATTTATTAATGACAGAGGACACCGCCTATACTCTACACAGTCACAATCTACACAGGGAGGTTATTCTACACGGGCATACTCTACACAGATTTTCTCTACACGCACACACTCTACACAAGCTTT
>JAWWEQ010000055.1:22240166-22277156 GCA_035583055.1 Torymus tubicola | reverse complement strand
CCCCCCCCCCCCCCCCCCCCCCCCCCCCCCCCCCCCCCCCCCCCCCCCCCCCCCCCCCCCCCCCCCCCCCCCCAAGGAGAGGCGGATTAAGAGGGTGTAAGGTGCGCTTGGAGTGTGTAAATTTGGTAATTTGTTTTCTTTTTGTTTTTTCTGTGGGGTAACCTTTTCTAGAGATAAACATGGATGGTTGTGTAGTTTTAGTGTTTAAACGTTTCTATTTATCCATAAGCTTAATTTGTCTCTATGACGATTTATTAACCGGTATGTTTTAAAGCTAGTTAAATAAAAATATAGGAAAAAAAATATATGACTATAATTATGTAAAAACACTGTTAAAAAATTATATTAAATTAAATGTACTTACTCAAAGAAAAATTTTGTAAAGGTACATTTTAATGAAATTTAACTTAACCACTTTTAATGTGATGAAATTAAATTTAATGGAGAAGTCATTGCTTTTTAATGTACCTCGATGAAGTTTTGCTTCGAGTAGGTATATTAAATTTAATGTAATTTTTATAAATATATATAAATTGTGTATTGAATTGAATTCCGAAAATTTTAAATTCTGGGATATGCTCCGTCGCTAGCTAGTGCAAAGGTAGAGCCCTATGATATCAACACTTGCGGATATATTAGAGAGGACTGATGAATATCACTTAGGAAAAAGTGCGATCGGTAGTTCAGTGTTTGAGGAACTTAGCTCCTGCATTTAAGCAGCTTTAATTGAATTTCCAATGTTATCCATCTTGTTACGTGTAGACGAGAAAAAAGTGTACAAAATTCTCCCTTTTTTAGTAAGCCAGAGTTGTATACGGCTACAGAGGAGCAAAAGCACTATGACAGAAATTTTTGTAGTATGGATATGTTACACGTGGTACGGTCCTAAGCATCGCAAGATATTAAGAGACTTAAAGTTGTAAAGAGGTAAAGTAAATTCCTTTCTTAAGTCTTAGAGCATTAATTTCCCAGTAGAGAAGTGAATTCTTCCTCTGGAGAAAGAAGTTATCTGGCCGCCAAACGTAGTTGTTGAGTGCATGGTCTGCACCTGGCTAGTGAATGAACTACAGAACTGATGATAGCCTGAGCATGGAGAAACCTCTTGCGTCCTAGGATTACGTTCGCAGTTTTGGTGAGGGGTTATATAGATGTGTAATACGGTGCTAGTTTGTACAAAGGTAGAGCCCAAACGTTTCAACTTTATTATCTTACAAACTAACCGTATAATTTAAAGAAATTTTATACCATGTAAAAATAATAAAAAGGAAAAAGTTAACTTTAAATGGTCGGAGAATTTCTGAATGAAAAATTAAATTTTGATTACCATTAATCGTTATACATATTTATCCTTAAATCATATTATCAATATTATTTTTGACGTCACATTAAAAGAAAATAAGATAAAAAAAATAAGCTGTGTCCCATCAAAATCTGTGTTATACAGCGATAGAGACTTGCGATATGTTTGTTAGCCGATTACATATATAAAATATTTCTAGTGATACTCGTATCAATTGCAAAGATCAGAACTTAAACTCAGTTATCCAGTTTACTAGTTCTTCGTTTTATCAATGACCTACCGTTGGCTCGTAATTATTGTCCTATTATTTCATAAACCTCTTTTTCTTAATTACAAATGATACATTACATAATTTCAAATTCGTCTTAATTAGAGAAAATTTTATGATTGAACATTAATTTTCAGTTAAACCATAGAATTTTTTCATTATAGAATAATCGTGTTTGATCGGTCATAGATACACAGATGCTTATGATCTTGTTCGAGCAGCCAAATCTCATAATCGGATTTAACAAGAGCAAATTGAGAGCGAACTTTATGAGCTTCAAATAACTAATGAAACTCATTAAAATATATATAGTTTCATTTTTGATCCGTAACTTTAGCTTCGAGTTTATTTAATTATGCGCTTCTGAGCTATCTGAAATCTAAGGAAATGTGTTAAGCGTAGATTAAACTATTTAACATCGTTACCAAAATGTTTTATTTTAGTACTAAAATAGCTTTTTGAACCTTTTAAAAATATGGTAATTAGATCTGTGATTATGTAAATGTGTCTTAATTCATCGACAAATAATTTTGATACTTGTAATTTTAATAATTTATTTAAATGGTAAATGTTGATTGAACACTTTTTATTTAGCAGGTATCTAGAATAAGAGTATTGATTGTAAATAATTAAAATGTATACAATTCGTAAAAGTATTGATTACATACGGGCATTGTTGTAACAAAAATAGCTCATTGAAATCGAATTAGGGAACGAGAGAAGAATAGTAAAGCGCATTGTTACCTAATTTCCTACTAGCTTCTCTTTTAATTGATTTTCGGTAGCTCTGCCAAATTCTCTTCTAACAATCGTCTTCATTGGTCGTCACGTATAAAAAGACTCCACGTCGAAAACTAGTGAATTTCTACTAGTCAAGGCACGTACACATTTTCAAACAATCAACGTCGTAATTAAAACAGAAAAACGAGGTGGTTTGTCTGCATTTCAGAACCATTACAAGTAGGACGACCTTGTTTATAGTAATGCACAAATTTTATGTAATTTTGAAATCTACAATACACTTTTATGAACAACGCCTTTTTTATTACATTTGAATTTAATCTGATTAAATTAATGTCGATTAGGGTCGATTCGATATACTTAATGTGATTATTTGGAATAATTTTCTTTGTAAATTTGTAGTTCGAAATTTGTATTCAGAAGTAATGACGTATGAAATCGAATCATACATTGAAAAGAATAAAGTACAAGATATCTTTTTCATGGTAAATATTATATGTTAATTTTGAGAGCGATTTCAACTCGATGTTTGACGCACAAGCCACCTTATTCTAGTTCAACTACAGCTCTAACATGGCACACTCATTAAGGAGAGTATCTCAGATCCGAATCATAGATTTTTCTCAATCTTTAAAATATGATTTTAGATATCGAAATATGAAGGAATCCACAATATTAGATCCTAACGCTTCAACAAAACTGAAGTTATCGACGTTTTCAGCTGTATTTTAAGGAAATACTGAAACAGTACTGTCTTCTATATCTGTGGCTTCAAGACATAACAGCATAAATCTACTTTTGGAGTTTCTGAGAAAAATGGGTTTCAATGTTGAAACTTATTCGTAAGATCGAAATAAACGAGATAAGGAGTGATACTGTACTAATCAATTAACACATTTAAAACAAATATTTACACGGTGATATGACCAGGTTATGGATTTTCTCCTTCGTGAACACTCGAAAAAGTATGAAGTTATGTCGTTATGCCGGGAACTTGGACTTATCTAATGGTTCTATTCTCGTTTATTTTTCCATCATTTTCTTTAATTTAATTATGAATTTAGATCAAAATTATCAATTAATTAACGAATAATTATGTTAAATCTAACACAACTTGAATACAACTTGAATACAACTTGGATTGAAGTATTTACCTGACTGCGCAGACACGCGAAAAAGTTTACTTATCTAAATCTATTTATGTCAAGTAAGGTACTTTCTGTATATTTTTTTAAACATTTTATGAATAATACAGCTTTCAATAATTTTATATTTAATCAATAAATTATGTAAATTGACTTTTCCGTGATTTTTAAATATGAAGCATTCGTTGGCCAACCGCAAGGATAATTCCGTAATGAAATAAGCGGTATTTATTGCCAACCATTGGTTCAACGGTTGGCCAAACCTTTGCGATTTCGCGAACGGATGGCAAAGGGTTGGTGTTCATTTCTACCAGGGTAAAGAAGTAACGGAAAGCTTGCACTCTCTAGTTTTATTGCGTTTGTTTACAATTCTATGTGAGACTTATCTAGACTAGATAGCTAATCTAAAAGACATAGCACTTTTTTCAGTACTTCCTTAAAATATAGCTGAAAACATCGATAACTTTAGTTTATTGAAGCGTTAGGATCTAATATTGTGGCTTCCTTCATATTTCGATATCTAAAATCATATCTCAAAGTTTGAAAAAAATCCAGGATCTCAGATATTCTCCTTGTTAGTACCTTAAATACATTCATTATTTCGTTTCTAATCTAAAAATATAATTTCCAACATCCGAAATTTTTTTCTGAAAAAAATTTTACATATATTCTATGTAAATTTTGCACAACACAACTGAGAGAAAATAGCCATCATTGTTTACCGTAAGCACTAAGTCATAAGTAGCATAGGGATATTGGTTACCTTTTTACAGGTAGTGGTAGCTATGTAACCATCACTTGAATTAATATATATTATCTTTCTATAAACGAATGATTACTCAATCAGTGTAGTCACGTTGTCTTTGTTATATCATTCGTGTTATATCATTCGTCAGCGACTTATTTTATCTTTTAATTTTGAATACTCATTTTGAGCCCTTTAAATAAGAAAGCACAAGAGTATAGTATTCAGTACCAAAGCCCGTAAATACATTAATCATTCTTCATGATTCATTCAAGTAACATTGTTAAATTTTGTGGAGCTGAAATAGAAAATCCATTCAAGGAGATTAACTAGGTCATACGTTCCAGTGAAGTATTTACTTAGTGCACATTTAATAAGTAGTAAATATAATAATTTTAGATTATTAACAAGTCTTTCGTTACTTTTTGAATTATAAATTATGAGATCCAGGAAAACTCATAGATAATTATAAAGAATAATATTAAGAAAAAATAAATTTTTTTAACGCTAAAAGGGCTTGGAGTTCAAAAGGTTAATTAGAGCAAATTACTTTATAGCACGAACGATAATTTACTCTAGTTGATTGATTTTACGTAGTGGAGTAGTGCTGAAATATTACTCGGACAAAGTTCCTTATGATTCATTTGAAAAAAAAAGTAAAAATACTTTCATAACGATCGCTGAATCATTTAAAGTCGATAAATGATTTTTTACTAGTTTCGCTGTAAAAAAATCAAGCAAAAAATGTTTAGAGAGTATACACTAAAAATATATAACCGAAAATTCGCCGATTTGTGTGAAAAAATAAAAAATCGGGACTAAATTTTTACTGTATAATAAGTAAAAATATATTAACTGAAGAAATACTCGATCAATTTACTTATTTTTGTACCAGTGAGCAACTTTTCACTTGCTTTACTTGTACACAAAACAAGAAACTACTCGCTTGCACATGTTGCAAGGTAAGATAAAAACGTAAAGTAAACGAAAGGTGTCGAGATTTTAGAAAAGAAAGTCGACACACTGAATTTAAATTGAATAACATTTGATCGGAATACAGATTCAGAATATATGTGTAGAACAAACTTGTTTTATATCCAACAATAGTCTTATTTAATCCTACAATCTCTGTAACTTTTCATACCTTCTACAACTCCACTCACTTTTCACAACCAGTCTGTAAACTTACATCATTATTTATTTCCAAAAAGGACTTTCGAGCAAGTTAGAAAAATTATAAACGCAGCTGCTATATTCATCCACCGACCTGCGCCCATGGAATTTTGGCCCGACGGAAGCATCGACTGAAGTACATTTCCAGCGCCCTATGGCCGTACAGCAGCCGTTGCACACGTGCCTCGAATGGAGCTCGAATGAGCTTCGCCCGCTCATGTACTCCTGTGCTCTTTGCACTCTCTCTCCATCTCCCTTTCGTATAGGTATATATACACACACAGATGTCGGAGTTAGTATCCTCTGGGTTCGGTACGTTCTCTCTTTCTCTCTCGGTTTCCGTTATCTACTATTTGCTTTGGGGGGAAATAGAGGAGGTCAGATGTCTCGTTTAACGAAAATCAAATTAATTTCTTAGGCTTATCTTAATATAATAGCTTTGTAGCAACATCGTTGCAAATGTTCATAAGGCTGGTCTGGTGAATAACGATAATTAGCAGTAACTATTTTTATGAAACAGTGAAATATCTTTATACAATATAAATTGAACTAACAAAACTATAAATTGTTAAGTAATTTTTAAAAAATTTTGTAATGATGTCAATCAAAAGAAACTCGTATTTTATCCAACTTGACATTGCTATTGAAATGCCAATAAAAGTCTTGGTAATTCCCGTACCAGACGTTGCTGTTTATCCGACAAGTTATATTCAATAATACATTGATTTAGAGGGACATGTTGCTTTATATGCTTTGAACTAATTTCTGACGGAACAAACTTGTAAAACTAGTGTGGCTTTTGTTTCATTGGGATCAAGTGTATTTTATATCCAATACATGAAGTATTCAATAAGCATAGAAATGCTCTTCAGCGTATATACGTGATCGCAGCTGAATTGTCATATCCTGGTATTGATTTTCATTGTCCTAAAGAAAGCGCAGTAGAATCCCAATAAGTGGCTGATCAATAATTCTCATTTGTCAATCTTTTATATTGTTTTACTAGACGTGCATTTAACAGTTTTGTCGTGTGTGCATATAATATTTAACAAGAAATGTTGTATTCGGAATGAATAATTACTTTGTTAAATAGATAACTAAATAATAATTCATAAAATACATTGCAAAACACATTTCCTCGCTCCAGTGACGAGTAGAAGAGAAAAGAAGAAACATTTGAGATGTTGAAAATGTTTATCCATTCCAACGCACGAAAGCCCATACGACCATCTGCCCTTCCCACATTTTTTCATTCATTTCGAGCCAACGTGAAGCCAGCAAGCAAGCGCGCGCCGCCACTGCGGCATTTTCGCGAAGTCGCGGATTTCACCGTCCCCTACTGGATTTTTATACGCGGGCGCGCGTCGGCATGGAAATTGCACCCGGAGAGGAGGAAGAAGAAGAGACGGGCGAGGAAGGGAGACCAGCGAAGAAAATAACCTCGGGAATTCGCATTGCAATTCCGGTCGCGAAGAGAAAGGAGCTCTAAACGCACGCGCGTGCTCTCCGGCGAAACGAGTATTGTTTTAATATAGCCGCGTGCTTTACTTACCCCCCTGTGCTTCTTAATGCTTTTCATTTATCTAGCTAAGACCGCTTGGATTAAATATTAGTTCGTAACACTTGCGCGATGCTCGAGTTTTGCAAGGTTTACGTTTATTATTTTACTGTTATTTTGTTTATTTATTATTCATCGCTTTTTTATACACAATAAAGATAAACGAGTAATATAATATATGGTAGAAGAGAGAAACTTAACCGTGAACGCATAGCTAATTTAAGTATGGTTTTTATTAGCTTGTTTATCTTTTTTCTGACCGATGGTTGACTTGTACTACTGTTTTTCTATTTTAATGCGCTGAACCTCCAGAGAAATCGCGTAACCTCTTTTGTGGTAAGAAATGAACTTAGGAATTTGATAGAACGTTCCATAATACATATATGCTTAAATTTTGTAAACGGTAGCAATATGAATTTAATTTATGTTCATCTGATTCTTATTATCGTTTTTATATTATAATGTATCTAACTCTAAATAGAATATTAAATATATAGAAATACTAATTCTACTAAACAATACATCTGGTACAAGAAAACATTTTAATATTACAACTGTATCAATATTGAAAATAAATTTTCTTAATATTTCATTAAAAGAAAACATGTTATTCATATAAGTTTTAGTGACCCTGTACATCTATTTTAGCTGAAACAAAAATAAAATCAATCAATTAATGTCCATATTTTGCCATCTTTCCCTCCTACGTGAAATGCTTCACAGTTCCTATTTCAGTATAGTCCACATATACGTACTACCTGCTAGCATTTTTTTAAAAATACGCTACTATTAGTAGGTACGCTGCTAGTGATACAGGTTATACCAAAATAAAAACTGTGAACTATTTTAAATAAAGAAAAAGACATAGCAAAGTATGGAAATGCTATATGTAGATTGTACAATATAGTTGAAAATAAATGTAGCATTCTTTTCATCTTTAATAAAATTTTAGAAAATTATCAAATCCACATAAATAATAAAGTATTATTCGTAGCTTATACTCAAATTAATGATATTTCATAGATATGAACTCATCCACATCATCAATAATATTTTTAACAAAAACTCGCCACTGAAAGAACGACGAAACCTTGCCTCTGTCAAACTAATCGTTGACGGTAAAGTTATCATCATTATACTTACCCGCCAAAAAGTCGTCGTCGTCGTTCCAGTATTTCTTGACGGATTTCGGAACAAGCGTTTCCTTTCTCGCACACGGACATGTGAGCGCGCGCGCGCGCGCAAAAAATTGCGGACAATTAGTAAAGTGACCCTTGGCGCGTAATCGCTCTAATTACGCGTTGTGTACGCCCCGAAGGCGACTCCGCGAATTTCTCATTCGGAGCCGCAAAAACCTGGATAAAAAGCCGACGAAATTAGGAGGCAACCGTTGGGAGTTTCGCGTTTTTCAACTCACCCCGCTGGTCTAGCATTGACTACGAATGTGTACACAGTGTTTATTAGGTTTTTATTTCTATTTACGAAACAAGAGTTCTACTGGTTTGCTGAAATCGATAGTTAATGGAAAATATTTATAACGAGTAATTCAGTTTTTACAGTTTTGCCTTTTGCAGTCTTATTTTCTTTTTTTCAGAAATATTAATTATTTGTTTAGTTAAATTTTTAATAATTAGTGTTATGACCGAACTATCTTAACTTTGAAAAACTAGAAATGATGAGTTTGG
The DNA here is from genome assembly GCA_035583055.1 of Torymus tubicola. Taxonomy (NCBI): domain Eukaryota; kingdom Metazoa; phylum Arthropoda; class Insecta; order Hymenoptera; family Torymidae; genus Torymus; species Torymus tubicola. The sequence goes on along the minus strand of JAWWEQ010000055.1, from coordinate 22,268,541 downwards.
GCTTCAACCAGGTAAGTCGTCAAGTCTGGAATGAGATCCTACTAACAAGCTATGTTTGCCAACGTCTGTCTTTCCGATAATCATCATCATATTGTAATTGTACTGCTTGCCTCTTTTTATTCTACTTGATACTTTATATTGTACTTACTCTGGTTCCGTAAATGAATAAAATAAATATCCATCCGTAGTATCGATTATAAATTTGATTAAAAATTCATAACTTTATTTTCCCAATGTAAATACTCGATAATTTCAGATCACTTTCAAACGAAAAAATGAATATTTGATTGCTCGATCAAATAAAAAAAAACAAACATTTACCTTCTGAAAAAGATTAGTTGTTAATAAAATAGCAAGTTAATCCCATTTACCAGAAGTGTAGTATTATATATGTATATGTAGTCTTTGATGTTAAAACATTCATTTGGTAGATCTCATAAAGCTCGCTTCACAAAATTAATATCTGATATTAAAGTTGAATTAAAAATTTCAAGGCTGTTCATTAAATTTCGTTACAAAGATTATACATTAACTGCCAAAAAATTTATTATTACAGTGTATGCGTTACAAATGAAAGAAAAACATTTAATAATCAGTACACTAAAAACATCAAAGATAACTTTTTATATACTTAATCCTCGAAATTTATTTAGATAAAATGCTATAAGAATCTCTGTATTTCCACAGTTTACACTTATTCATGTACGATAAGTTATAGGTAACGAACTTATGTAAAAAAGCACCACAACATATAACTATTAGATAAATTCTATTTTTTGTCAAAATTCAAAAAAAAAGATTTAAAAACAAAAAGTACATTCCACTTGAGTAATGGAACGTGCTATAAAAATAAACAACTTTACAAAAGAAAAAAAACTAATGAAATACAAAAAAAAACGAAAAAAGTGGTCAAAAAGAAAATCTCGAAGTTCCACGCAATCTCAGCTCATTCAGTCCAGCAATTATTGAACCTTTCGCGCATAGACGGAGATGTCGAGCAATAGCCGAGAAAAAACTGGAAATGTCGGAGAAAAGGCGGTATGTATAAGCCGGGATTACTCAAGAAAATCAGAAAATGACGTATTGTTTGAGATGCTGTACCATTATGGCGTTGTAAGTGAAAGAATGGCGCGAATGACTCTTTTCTTACCTACGAAAAGAAATGGTTGAGAGAAAAGAAAATCAGTTACTCATTTGTCTTCTGTCTGCAAATTCTTACTCTCTAAAAATAAAAGTAAATTAAATTTTTCCATCCATATATATGTAATGAAAATCATGATAAAAGCAAAAACGTGGTACGGTTCAACGCGAATACAAAAATCATACGTTACATTTATTAAATGCAGAACACCGTAGGGTCGTACGAAATCTCACGGAGGCGTTTCATTATAGTAATAAACTCCCGGGCCGTCTATTACACGCGGAAAAACAATTCCCTGCCAACTAACAGACGGCGCGCCGTGCCGCCTTTTTGCAATTAGCATCTCATGAAAAAACAATTTGTAAACAAAGATAGACCAATTACTTAAGCAGAAGCGAGAGGGAAAACGAGGCAGCAGAGAAGTGCGGGAGGGTGTTAGTGGCGAGAGCGAGCGAGCAGAGAGGGAGTGCGGGAGCAGGAGAAGGGGGAGAGAAAGAAAGAGAGCAAAAGGGGGAAAAAGTGAAATAAAAAGGAGTCACGAAGGGAGATAGAGAGAGAATTGGGTCAGCCAGCTTGGAGAGTACTTCACGTATCTAACCTACTAGTTACCAGCCCGCCACCTCATCTCTCTCTCTCTCCCTCTCTCCCCTCGCTCTCAATCTCGCGACCCTCGGCCTTCTATACACCGCGGCAGTTAACTCGCTCGCGCGTGCATGCAAACATACCCACACACACACACACACACACACCTATAGACACACGCACACGCACGGGTATATAGTTACACGCACTGACACACAGATACCGATTGACACGAGCGCTGAGTTATATGCGAGGGCGCAGCTCGTTGCAACAACGACGTAAGGCGCGAAGAGAGAGAGAGAGAGAGAGAGAGACTAAAGACCACGGAATCTCTTCGATCCGTTTTGCTACTTCGGAACAAAGTAACAAGGTGAAACACCTCTTTCACCTTACTAACCGTGTACCTTCCTATCTTCTCGTATCGTTTAGTCATTTTTTTACCCTTTGTTTTTTGTAATGTCTTCCTCCCCACTCACTGTTTTGGGAAGTTCATTTTCGTAGTTTGAACATTGATATTTAATTTTCTCTTGTACTTGGTTGTATCCTAGGTATAAAGCCAAAATATAGATTGCACCTACATCAAAATGACAAAGTTGATTATCCCCAAATTAATTAGTATATGTTATTGCAAAATTTATTCTTTTTAACTTATACCAAATTTTCTTGTTTGCAATGTATAGTAATTCATACGAATAACTGAATTCTACTATTCATATGTCTATTAATATTATCAAGTACTAAATGTAATGTTTTAAGTGAAATAATATACGTAATTCGTTGTAATAAGCTCTATGTAAATGAACTTTCTTGACTATGTATACCGATGGTATATTAGCGTTACTTTAGTTAATGTAATGTAGATATAGCATCGAGATTCACAGAGGCTCAAAGGATTAAGCAAATTTCGGCGAACCCAGCTAATTGCGTAACTTTGAATGTACGCCACAAAATCGAAATAGTGTCAATAATTCTCCATTAATAATCTATAATTTTCATCGTGTTATTTTCAGAAATCATTACTTCTACTAACGGAATTTACATTTATTAGATATTATAAATTTTGTATGATAAATGTACCGGTTTGAAAATTATTTAGTTTTATTGAAGCCTTCCGGTCAACATACTATTTTAAAGACTTCGAAATAAAACATAAAAAGTTTCTTGGAAAATAACTAGATAACTTTTTTTACTTCAGTCTATATAATTAAAATTATGGTTCATTTTTAAAATCTCTTTAAAAAGTCTGTTTTAAACTGTTTGAAATTTCAAGTTTTCTAATAAATAACATGTCCTCTTATATGTTTTCCGAACATCACTATATATCTGAATCTATAAAAATCAACAGTACTATTTTAATTTCCAACTTTGGTTAATTCAGAGATCATCATTAAACTGATAAAATCTTTATCAGTTCCAACCTTGAATTCCTTATAAATTTTAGAGTGGCTTACTAAATTAAATATTTAACATAAAGTTTAATCGTTGCAACCAAAATAATTCCTCTTCCGCCGTAATCATTTTCCGCAATCACTGTAGAAGTTGTGCATACCTTTATTGGCCTCCTCCTCCTCCTTCTCCTCTCTCGAATGCCATCGGACTGTCGGCGAACTAACTCAGCAGTGGCAGTGGTGCCGGTACCTGGTGGCTTTGACGATTCCATTTCACTCGACAGGCAGTTATACAGAGAGACGCATGAGCTGCCGCCTTGAAACTTCAGAGTCGATTGATCCCTTCCTCCCTCTCTCTCTCTCTCTCTACTTCGAAGGTGGCTCTTCTCGCGCCTCGACGATTTTGAGCAGAGCTAGGAGTGGATCGATCATGCCCTGTATCAACTCGAAGAAAGAGATGGGGATGCCTCTATTCATTACTGATGAGATGCGTGCTTTCTTTTTCGGACGCAGTTTGCGGGTGAGGTGGTGAAACTATTTTATCCGCTTCTAATGGCTGGTTTATTGATATATTCATTTTATTTCTATCTGTATAATTAAACTGTGGACATGAATATACTGTAATTCATCAAAATAATTAACGACTTATGGCTATGTAATTGTTAATCATAATAGTGTTGATTACTATACTTGTATTGTAATTTAAAAACTTTTTAGTGTTTACCACTGAACCAGCACTTACTGTCATTCTATATTCCAAAACGTAGACCAATTTTCTAATGAATATTTCAAGCGATTTTAATCCATCAGATAATTCAAATGATTTTCCAAAGTATTTTTCAAATAAAAAAAAAAAGATTTTTATTGACATGCAATAAACTCCGAAGTACCAGTTAATAATTCTACGAGTTATTTGCGATGCAACTGATATCCCAACTCAATTGTTTCTGATATCAGATATAACAGTGAGCTGCGCTTGATTACACTCGCATCACGTTCCCTGTGAGATCTCTCCTCAGAGAAATGTAAAATGCAGATCCAAATCTTAATAGCCAATCGAGATAATTAAGCGGTGGCAAGATTATCGACTAACCGATGTAATCAAATATATGATAGTGGTAGATATAGTATTACAGTATATATCAATACCGTCGTGCACATTGGTGTTGTGTAATTGGAGCCCGCGCGTCAATGAATTCTCCAGACATTCCGTGCGAGTTACCTAACGCTGCGGGCTGGCAATGGAATACATTGTAGTCGAGCTCAATTTTCGCTTGATCCTTGCAGAACTTAGCAGGCGAGTTAAATTGCCGTGTATTATTACTTTTAATACTGGAAAGTATTTAATAGTTCGGTTATTCATTCATGAACGTTTGTCGGTAAAAGTACTGGGTATGTTTGTATAGATCACGAATTCTACTGATATCAGGCTTTTTGATTTCATTAAACAACTATTAAAACTGATTGTCCAATCAAATGGTATTCACATCTTACACAATTGTTTCATCATTGCTAATTGAAGCAATTACTAGACAAACAAAAACTGCTCTTAATTGAACTTGAACCACAGAAATATATTACGTCATTTTTGCATGACTGACATAATAATCCAGTTTAAACCACAACATTTAACCCAAAAATCTGCCTCCTCGCGCTCGATACACGTCTTTCCGGGTCGGGTGCCCGCCCCGCCCGCTTGGTTGTACATGGGCCGTACGTCGGGTGAACCGCGAGAACCGCTTAAACTGTATCCCCTTCTACCGCTCGACTTCCACGGAGGATTAACGAGGTATTTCTGAAGCCGAGAAGACGCGCTCGGGAGCTGCGAAGAAGGCTAGAGTTGGGCGAAGAGCAGAGAGGCAGGAGGGCGAGCAGAGTAGGGAGAGATATCTTTAATCAAATCCCGTTTAGCTCTCTTATTCGTTACGTCCGTACAGGGGATACCTATAGTCTTGTGGTCTGCGCGTAAGTCCACTTTGATTCTAATGCATTCACTGGGCTGCGCTTGTTTAGAGGATGGAGGTGGATTTGAAATATTTGCATTTTGAGGGGAGTAGCCATGGTTTGCATTTGTGTTACTAGATCAGTAGGAAGATATACGTTGCATAAAAGATTAATATATTTATTATTATTTCTAATGGTTTAGTGATTAACTTTTATCTGTTAAAAACTCATCCAATGAAAAAGATGTTCCTCTTTTCGATAGATGCATCAAATGACAGTTTATTAATAAATAAAAGGAAAAAATACATGTTCAATTGAGGATAATCTTTACTGGTCAATAAAAATGTTTGCCATATCAATAAAAGACATTGCCCTCTTGATAGCAATAATTGTTTACTTAACCAGAACTAGTAAGTGTTAACTCTCCTGCGCCGCATAACGGGATACCTCGTAGACAAAAACACATATTTCCCATCCATACTATAGCTATCAATCGTGCAGGCCAGCTGGTACATTTTCGATGCCACTTCTAAAATGGTATCTTTTTTACCGAAATTCTGAGATGCTACTACATTTGCAACATCAATTACCAGATTATAAATATTTTTATATTGAATATGAAAAAAAAAAAACAAAAAAAAAATAAAAAATTTGATCGTTTTATTTTCTTTCCCTAAATTAGTGCTTTTTGCAATTTATTCGTATTTTTTATATTTTATTCATTTTTGGTACAGCTCTATATGATGCATTTCTGCAAGAGCAAAACAGTGAAACTTACGATTCCTCCCAGCGCATAAATCATCTCATCTCCAAAGTCGTCAGATTTCGTCCAACCGATGAATCCATTAAGCCAGCTATAAATTCCGCTACAACGTATATACTGTTCACTCTCTCCCTCTCCTCCACGATCCGTCGCGAGAACTCCGTTAAACAAGGCGCCGGACGCGAAAACAATTAAAAAGAAGAAGGCGCGCAGCCCCGTTCGCATTCCGGAATCTCATTTATCAGCGCAGCGGAAAAGACGAGCCGCAGGGGCCGACTGAACTCTCTCACTCTCTTTCTTCTCTCTCTCTCTCTTTCGCTCTCTTTCCGCGTGCCACGCTCGCGCTTGATAAGACATCGATCCGATGTGCTTCGCCCTCTTAACTCGATGAAAACAATTTCTTCGTCAGCCGTTTTCCAGCGAGATGGGAAGTGAGTGGGGGGTTGTTAAGCCCAGGGATGTTCGAGGCGATCCGTTCGCGCTTTATTTAATTCGGGACGATGTGCCCGAACGAGGGTGGCAAAGCGCGATGGCTTAATGCAAGCGTTAGGTATATATGATCGTAGTATCCATTGTGGGAATAGGTATCGAGGGCATGGTTTTTATTTGATTGATGTCTAAAAATCCTCCGGTTTACGTTGCACTGAAATAATGGAACGCTGATACGTTAACAGTAGTCGATAATTATTGGAAAATCAAAATATATCGCGTAAAAACATTTTCGTTACATAACTTCGTAAAATTTTATGAGGAATAAAGTATAAACAAATTCGTTTTACAGTTATTTATAGCAAATTAGAAAATCACATTAATTTTTTTAATAAAATGGTTATATTGCAATTTATTACTTCCAACGCGAATGATCAAAATAGAATTGAAAATAAATTTACAATAGCAACATATCACGTTATAATTCCCACTCGTGATTATATAACACGTAAATCGGAGCGGGAAGGCCTCAACTGTCTGCCAGCGAAAAACCGCGATTGTCCGAAATAAAGGATTTTTCCAATATAAATCACACAACCGCAACGCGAGAATAGCATGAACGTCGCGAGCCTGTGTCACGCGCGTACATCAATCACTCACCTGTTTCTATATCTATATAGTTATTTCGTTATTATATGCTCATCTCCCATGCCAGCCATTGTCAGTTGCCATATAGGACTATCACGTCCACAGGGGCGCACGCGTCTCCCGCGGCTATCGCTTCCTTTCAATCGTTCCCTCTCTCTCTCTCTCTCTCTCGCTTTCGAAGGAGAGCGCTGCCGTCTTCTCTCGAGCGAGCCACGACTCGATCATTACTCCGCGTGTGCACTCTGTGTACAGTGCCCACGCCTGTGTACGCCGGTGAAATTTTCGCTATACGGAGCAGACCGAGCTTTTCGAGGAGCGAAGGAATCGGGTCAGTGCGCGGCTCCTCTATATAGATATACGCACATACACCCCTATATATGTGTGTATAGATACACATATATACTCCTTCTACTCATGAGATCCCCAGACGATTTTATTGGCCGCCAAGTATTCGCTTGTACGTGCCGTTGCTGTATCGGTTAGAGAGAGAGAGAGACAGAGAGAGAGGGGGAGAGAGAGCAAGAAAAAGAAAGTAAAAAGATCTGGATTTTGAGGGGAGTATACGAGAGGCCTCTCTCTCTCTTTCTCGACAAAGTTTCAATTTCGAGAAGTATTTTCGCACAACTTTAGCGAGAAAGAAAGAAAGAGAGAGCGCGAAAAAAGATAAAACGAGAGTGAGTGGAAGAAAGAGAAAGAAGAGAGAGAGAGAGAAAAAATTCGCTTGCTTTTCTTTTCGTTACTTACATCGGCATTTTTTGCGATACCTCCATTTTTCTCTTTTTAGGGTGGGTAGCGTTCGATAGAGTTGATTCGTTTAACGGGATGACGTCGTCGACAAGAGAGCTTTTAATCGACGAAGATTTGATTTTGTTTCTGAAAGCGATATTGAAGATATCACTGTAGCGAAATTTTCATCAAAATGTTTACAGGAGCGATAACTTTAAATTAGTAGAATGATTATTTTGGAATATGAAAGATGTTACTGTATAGGTGTGCTCCTAAATAATTAATTAATTGTTTAACAATTTAATTTTTTTTTAATCTTTATACCATTTTAACCACAAAGTCATAACTTAATATGATTTTTTGGGGCCCGTAGAACCCCTATTATAATCTTTATAATAACATGTTTTACTCTTTCTCACCATTAATTCTGATCCGATATATTGAAAGTCATACAACTGATTTAAAATTTAAATACAGGTCTATACAAATAAAAAATGGTATTTGCTCGAAATTATACCAACATAACCTTGGGAACTATAGTACTTAATTAAACACTGATTCAGAATCAAAAGGGGTTGTCATCTATACCGTCGAGAAAAAAAATTATTCAAGTAGTACAACTAAGCAGTAAAAGCAATTTTGTCAACTATATGGGATACAAGAATTGTTGAAATGTCCAAAACTCGTGAGGTAGTGGAGCAACTCTAACTTTGAATTTGTGTTTCGAAAGCAAACATTCATAGAGATTTTGTAGTCTACAGCCTACCAGGTACCACTTTTTTAATTGCTCTGTGCAATTTGTGAGTTTTAAAACATTTTTTATACTTATATTTACAATTCTTCAAATATGATTTATGTTTCTAAGTGAACTATTAATCCTGTGTCACAAACTGATGTATAATATGAAAAAAAAATAATAATAACGATTATTTACGTTTATGTACAGCAAAAGGTTAATTAAACTATCTCTTCACAATTGAAACGAAGTATAGGAACTCTGACAAAGTAGGAAAAGTGTTCTTACCGAAAGAGAAAAATCGATATCAGACTTTCGATTACGTAAGAAAACTCTGTAATTTTTCTTACTCGTAAGCACAATCTTTGCGGGGAGTAGGAGGGACGAGGGCAGGAGGTGGGAGGAGCCGTTGCCTTTAATACCAAACGCACAATAAACCCGGCCGCGGAAATCCGAAATCTTTTTCACTGGCGGTGAAAGGAGAACTAGCTGGGCGAACGAGCGTGCGCGCGCAAGCTCGGTATTGAAGGAAAAGGAAATAAAACAGCGGAGCCGAAATGAAAAGGATGTACGGCGGACCGAAAGATATGAGAAGCGAATGCGAATAAGTTGCGATGCGAAGAATGTCAGAGTATACGCGTACAGGTCCGGAAAGAGGAATAGAGAAAGTACACAAGAGAGGGAGAGAAGGAGAAAGAGAGAGAGAGAGCAAGATATGTGTAGATATAGAGAAATGAGAGAACACAACTAAGTAGACCGTGTGAAGTACAATATTTCTAGCGGTTTGCTTGTTCTCTCTCTTTCGCCTTCTTTCCCTCTTTCATTCTCTTGTACACACTTTTTCTCTTTCGCGTCTTTCTTGTATCCCCCTGCTAGTTTTATCATTCTTGAGGGAATGTATCAGTCGATAAAACAAGTGGAAATAGAGAAAAGAGTAGCGAGGCCGAAAAGTGGGGTCGGGCTAAAAAAAAGTATGGAAACAAAATTAGATTTTTTATAGCATAATATTTCACAATTTTATGCCTTTCTTGTAACGACAGTTTTTCATATTTATTTAAGAATTGTTGTATCGATAGTTCTTCACACTTTTTACAAAATTACCTAAAGCTGTGATTGACTGTAAATGATTTTTCGTAACAATACCATGCATTCTAACTAAAGTATATTCATTATATTACGTTTATTGCTGCTAATTATGATGAATATTTATTTCACATAAGTAGATAATTTATAATGTTCAAAGTAAATCGACAAAATTTCAATATTGTATGTTTGCTATTTGAAACGCTTTGAATCTGAATACTATTCGATTTGTTAAGAATAAATTTGGGTTTATAATCAAAAAATACTTCTTTTCTTGCATTACGCATATTCTTTTCGTGACTTTTCCTCTGCATTTCGTGAATCCTCATTTCTTTTCCAAATTCCCATTCTAGCATATTTTCAATTTTGACCAACTGTTCGCAAGCAGATAGGAAACGGTTATAAAAAATGCATGAAGTCGAAGAAGAAGAAAGTCCTTGTTTTATAGAAGTGTTACCATTTCATTCGTGTGAAGCTCATCCTAGCTAGGCCAGAAAAAAAGAAGTTGGAGAAAGTGAAAGAAAGAAGGTAAAACGTTCTTTTCATATAAGGTTCGCGTTATTTTGTTAAGTAAAGAAGCCTCCGCGCTTTAATAATGACACCGTTACTCTTCTTCTGCACACATCTTTGCCGTAACTTACAACTTTTTTCCATTCGCTTCATTCCATTATCACTTCTCTTATTAACTTTTCTTTCGGCAGTATTTTTTCTTCGTCATATTTACGCATTCTTTATTTCTCTTAATTTCTTTTAATATTCCTACCCTTCGCCTATTTTGCTTTGTTTTCTCAGCGCTTTTCGCGGCTTTATCCGTCTACCTTGACTCTCTTTTATTTACCTCATTTCGCGTTTGATCTCTTTCTTCTGGAATTTTTCCTTTCAATTGCAATTCACTTTTTTTGGCTCTCAAACCGGTACTCTTACCATTGTTTATACACTTCAACTTCTTAACTGCCTTATTTGCTTCTCTTTGTATAGATACTTTTTACTCGATAATTAATTATATTTTGTCAATATTTCTAGTTCAAGATATTTGGTTAATTACTGTTTTGTATCTTAGAAATCACGTGATGTACAACATAACTATCAAAGTTTTGGTATTAATTTATTAATTATGTAATAGTCAAATTTGCATGTGAAAGGCACTTATTAACAGCTAGAATATTTTATCAATATTATTGAGTGTGAAATAGAATCTAAAATTAAGCTTTATAGTTAAAGCAAGATAGTTGAACATAAAACTTTAAAAAGCATCGAAAATAAATGTGTAACACCTTATTATATGAATAATTTCCAATATTAAACTCTAGCTCCAGTACTTGTCATTACGAACATGACAGAGAACGAAAGAACACCAAGGCAAATCGATTCACTGATGCTTCTGCTGAAGATACACGTAATTAGAGCAGTTCCGAACGCGATCGAGTGCAATTAGTAAATCAGGCTTATTATTTTCGCGACCACAGAGCTTGATCCCCGAGGCTTGCTTGCAACAAAAATAAAAGAAGTCATTCTCGCTTGCATCGTGCGCCTCGCAGTCGTTCATTAGCCCGTGCGAGTTTTTCCTAACGGACTTTGTTAGGGAGCGCTCGCGAGTATCATAATTATAGAGTCTTCTCGTGGAATACGTAAGAGCGGCTTCCTGCATTAACGAGTATGTAGGTCAGACTACTAGCGCCAGTGCCGCCGCCAGCGCCCGACAGGCGGCTGCGGCGGGGCTCATCTCGTCTCCTGGCCGTTCAACGCCGAGCTGCTTCTCTCTCTCTCTCTCTCTCTCTCTCGCTCACCATCTCTAATTTTTTTTATACTCTTTGTACCACCGTCTCACTTTCTATTCCGTGGAAATGACTTTATTCCTTGGAGTTAGGTTTAATTTTGAGCCCCGCTATTCGCTAGATTTTAGTTAATGTTCTGGAACTGACGATTAAAATTCTTAAAGATGTTAATGGAAGCGTATTCGCAATGTAAGCATAGCTTGCTTTTTCTGTTCCATAGCCAAAACTTGCAGACGGAAATGAGACTGTAAGATTAGTATCCCAGTGTTAATTCGCATAAGAATAATACACATACTATACTGGTTCTTATATGTTTCAAATCTGTTAACTGGGAAAATAACTAAGTATAAGATTATTTACTAACAAATATTATTGGAATTTCGAAAAAATTGAACCAGAATTACTTTGTTGTACTTATTAACGAAATGATGAACTTCTTAGTATTTCTGGTCTACTACACCGTTCGTACTACAAGAATAATCACGATTTTTCTTAACTTTAAATACCCATACTATTTTATCTCCCTAATCTTTAGAATACTTACTTAATTCTTCGCATTAAGTTCGGCAATAAATATTGCCACATTGATATAAAAATAAAAAATATTAAAAAACATGAAAATGTCTAATGAAATCATCGTGGCTTTGTTTGTCAACAGGAGGCGTATAGAAAATGGGTGTGCAGCTCCCTGGTGCCTTACTTTGCTCATGGGGGACCGCATTACTCGGAGCCCTCGGAGGAATCTTGGACCGGCCGGAGAATACGACCCTGTCGGTCCCTATGCCAATCCGTGGAACAACGCTGTCCCTACCTACTTCCGGGAGACCGTGCTCCTGCATACCCTACGCAATACGCCGGCGAACCCACCTTTCTTTGTCAAGGTAAGGTGCTTCGAATTTGGTTCTTTTTCTCTGACTCACCAACAGAATACGTCAAAACTCAAGTTGCTATCGTGATCGTTGAAGAAAGTTTGTCTAGTATAGAAATTTCTAAAGTTTCCTATTGACGTATACATAAAACATAATGATACTGAACTCTGTCGATATCAATATTTTGATTACAAAAAGTTTATTTTGACTTATATTGTACAATACTTTTTCAAAAAATTGTAAGGAAACAAACGTGTTGTTCGTTGTAAAATTGTAAATACCGTAACGAATACTTAAAAAAATACAACTATATACCGTTTCCGAAAGACGACAATGAAGCATGTGCTTTGTCTGCTATTCACATAAAATAATTCCGTTTGGAATAAATTTAAGAAACGTTTTGTTTGGTTCAATCAAAAGTTATTAAAAACTTTAGTTAGACTTTTCGTGAATAAGTTAAAAATCACAATACTGGACTAAGAATGAGTGACTGAGGTACTAATCAATACCTCTTTTAAATTGAAAAGTCGTTTTTAACTTTTATATTTCGAAAAAAAAATTTGAAAGTTCATAATTTCAAAGATTAATTGGTGAAAAGTATAAAAAAGTTTGCCAAACTTTTCAATAATATGGATTTCATAAGTTTTTCCAAACTTGAACCAAATAAAATTACTCTTAAATGGCTGCCAAATATGATTTTTCTTACATGAACAAATACCACGTATTCAAACATGCATTTTTGTTAATTGATGGAAAATATATTAAAAGGCTGAGGTCAATGACGCTCAGAGCATCATATCTCTAGAAAGTGTAATTTCGCATAAATCTCTTAGGTTGTGAGCACAATAGACGTACATTTTAAGTAAAACTATCATTTGGAAAACTGTATCTTTACTATTCCTTTGATATTGTAAAATTTTGGATCCTTAGATTGGATCATATTGTATTATTGTTCCAGTACTTCCTAATAAGGTATGCATGTATGTAAATAAAAATAATTCGTAATGTAAATGCATCACTTTCTCATGAATCATATCGATCGAGCGCTTAATTGTTAATAAAACTAGTTAGGTTATAACATAATACGTGACTAATGCTTTGATTGTTTTCTACTCACTGTAAATAGATGTAGGTATTTCGCAACTATTGGGTATAAAGGGTACACAATATTTTGGCACCCCAGTTACTCATATACATGTTGACTGTCGTAGCAGCATTTTGTAAAATAATCCATCACTCTATACTTACAGTAACACAAAATTACCATCACATTACAAATCACGAATTACAAGGAAAATATTTGATATATCACTAAAGAAATTTTATTTCTTGAAACTTTGCAGACCCTAACATACCCGAGACGGGGGAGCAAGCTGCGAGAGCGATACACTCAATTTCAGAAAAAGAGTGCTGCTTCGAGGTTTGCTCCGAGGAGGAACCGGTACTCGGCATCTGCGCCAATTGTACAGATCGTGTACCGCACGTGGGCCCCAAGCATCATGACCCCCCAACAGCACCTCAGTGCGACACAACCTATTCAGGTAATTTTCTTGTTCTATGTTTTCATAGTTATGTAATTTTGCAGATTCATGACTGTTGATTTAAATTCTGTAATTATTTATTTTAGAGTAAAGACCAAATTCAAATGTAGTAAATTTCATAATAAGTAGGTTGAAAATCCTAGCATTATGCTTTAACAATTTATAGGCATCATATTTCATAAAATCCTTTTTAAATATTTTAGACTCGTGTTACCACAAATGAGCCCTTCTTGTGAATTTTTATTGGCAAAAAAATTTGATTTTCTGATCAAATGATTTTTTATTAATAAAAAATTTTTTTATTAATAAATATTTACTTTGTTTACCTTGAATGCTACTAAACTCTAATAATTTGGTGCACCAATTGTTTTTTTGTAAACTATTTTAAAAATGTAACACCCTGCATAATATTAAGTACAAATTGAAACAGACGCGATCCATCCGACCAAGGTGGATATTGTTTTTTGTTCTATCATATTTTATGTTTGCATATTTGTTACATCAATAAAATCCTGACATCTGAACTAGGCTGTACAAAGGCTGCTATGTTCATGATTTCTCTATGAATATTTTGAGCGATTTTACTTTTGTCGAATACATAGTTATATAATAAATCAATTTTGATTATATCTAATACTGTGTAACTTATATGAATTATCAAAACATTATTTTAGCTAAGTTTTTAGAAAATTTTGAGAAAAAATTATTGGGGGTTCAATTATTGTACCAAGCGATTTAAGCATACCAAATAATTTATCTATCTGAGTACTATATTAATGACAAAGTATATAGTAGAAAAAGAGATTTTCATAAATTATTTTTTTCAATGCGTCTTCTCAGGCAGAAATCACCTTGCATACAGTATCATTTGATTATAATTTATATCCCACTTCTGACACCAATTTTGTTATGAAAGGAAAAAGATAATTTCGTGTTTTTCGACTGTCCTACTATCGTTATAAAATTTCAAATGCTGCTTTTTCTTTCCATTTTCATTCTCATTTGAAATTTAACGAAATTAGAACATGTAACCACCTTCTTTCAGAAATCCTTTTCATACGCGATTTCTTTGACCATTTTTCATAAACCAGTACATTCCTGATATTCCTTATTCATCCTTTTCAAAACTTAAAACTCGTATCATGAATATTATTTTTATTGTAAATGCAAAATTAATACGATTTGCGCAATCGCAAGAGGCTCATTTCTTCATAGCTACTCAACGGTAAAGAGCACATTACCGTTTCTTTTGCAGCACCACCCATGCGGTCTCAGTCTTCTTACTGCAGCGGCGGTGGATTCGGTTCAATGGTCCCCAATAGCTATTTCACAGAAGCACCGGCCTCTCCTCTACCACCGGACTCGACGTCATACGCCAGCACCACCGCCAGTACAACCAGCACCACCAGCAGCAGCACAGCGTCGTCTAGCGCATCCTCGTCGTCTACGGCCAACCTAGCGTCGTCCTCCGTGCCGTTGCTCTGCCTATTCTGGCTCTGGGGTGTTCTATTCTCCAGCCAGTGTTCGATGCGCCGCGTCCTCGGGCTCGTTGGCCTGGCCGCGCGCTGCCTCCGAGCCGTCCGCGTTTCCCACGCCCGCGTCCTCTTGGCGCTGCTCCTCCTGGCGCTGCCGCTGCCGACCTGGAGCCGTCAGCGCCGGTCTCGAGGTCGTCGCGCCCGGCGGCGGCGCGCGCGGGGTCGTCGCTGTCAGGCGTCCCAGTCGCTCGCCGACCGGACCATCGTCGTGGCCACGAGGACGGCCACGGTGTCGGGCAACGACGTCGCCGTAGTCGCGGAGCGCCCCCGTCGCCTGCGCAGAGGGCGTCACTGTCACTGTTGCTGCTCTTGTCCCTATCGCTGGTGGCTCTGGCCCGGACGCTGGAAGGTCACCAGCGACCTCTCGCGGCTTCCGTACCGCAGCCCTGGCGCCGCCAGCGTCGTCGCGAGCGCCACAGCCGAGGCCCGTCGTCGTGGCAGCAGAGGGCGCTGCAGTCACTGTTGGTGCAGCTACTGGCGCTGGCTGTGGCCGTGCCGGTGGAAGGGCCGCCGGCGACGGCGCAGTCCCCGCCACGGCCTGCAGCCGCTGAGGCCGCGCAAGAAGCGCCGTCGGAAAGTGCGCTTCGGCGCCTCCTGCTGCCGCGAGCTCGACCTCGCCCGGTCCACCTCCTGGTGCAGGGAGCCGTCTTAGCGGGGGCCCATGAGTGCCCACCCGGCTTTTTAAACCGAACGACCTTTTTCTGCTTCCTTCCACACTTCTCTCCGTCGAGGAGCTGAGAAAGCGAATTAGAGACCGCGTGACGCGTCGAGAGTTTTCCAATGGAGAAGTTGAGAAAACGAAGGAACGAACGAATGTACGACGGGGCGGAGATGGAATGAAACTCGGCCGAAACGAGACGTGCGCGCACGCCGATCGCGACGTCTCGTCACTTTTTTGAGAGACTCGAGTTACACAGAGGCTTACGAAATGATAAAGGCTAATGGAAATAATAATAATAAACAATAATACAATAATAATGATTAATGAATAATTAACGATTAAACGAGTCGACACGCAGCGAGTGGGAGCGAAAGAGAGAAAGAGCGAGAGAGTGAAAGAGTGAGAGCGTGCGCGAGTGTGTGAGCAAGAAAGCTATAAAAAGGCGCGAACGCATGATGTAAAAGCACAGTGAACCGAAGTACGCGAATAACGTTATTATTATACATATTATTATAAATAGTGCGAAGAAAGAATACATTTTCGCGAGAGAGAGAAAGGGAGAGAGAGAAAGAGAGAGAGTACGTGGTCGAATGAGAGAAAATATTATATATATACCTAAAAGACGAAAAAAAAACCAAACATGCATACATAAGAGAGGAGTAGTGAGGCTCAAAGATGGAGAGCACGGGAGTAATGTCCGCGACGCAATTATTATTATATAAATTATACTGACTTATTAGCGCGCCGCGCGCGAGCCGGCGCCACACCAGTTAAGCATGACGATGTTATTTAAGCGAAGCGGAGCCGGTGATACGTTGTTCGAACGATGGTCTCCCTAGAAGAGAGAGCTAACCGATAGAGAGAAAGAGAACCGATACGATGAGTATAAAACGAAGGTTCATGATACCGCCAATATTTCGAACGGGTTCGCACGATACGGGTGCGCAAGTGAGAGAGAAAGAGAGCGCGAGAGGAAGAATGAGTGAAAGTGTGCTCAAACTATATTACGAGATAGCCGATGAGACAACCAATTTAAAGTAAAAGGAAAACACCGTTTTTTTCTTCAATTGATGCGCGGGCGCGTGTACGGGAAATTCGAATTTCTTCGAGTGACGGGCTAACTTTTCCATTTTCGTTCTTTCTTATGCGAAACAAGGGTAGGAGGCACGTAACGACGTTATAAAACAAAGTCATTTCGTTTCACCCCAAGATATACAATAAACGATGCTATTAGATTCTATTATATTTTTTAAAGGAAATACGATACTGTTACTGTTAGACCAAATTAATTAATTTTATAAAAAGTTACAAAAAAATGACGTTTTCTTAAGAAAATGAATATATATATACATATATATACACATATATAAAAAAAATCTGTTGTTATCGTTCTCAACTTTTTTGTACGCCAAAAGGAGGAAAAAATAAGGAAGAAACAACAACAAGTTACCACGCCATTATTATTCGTGCATCGATGTGTACACGCGAACATGTTCCAATACCACGGATACTTTTGAAAGCCCGAAAAAAAAAATAAGTAAATAAATAATGTACGAGTTCCCCGCACAATGTATAGAGCAAGAATTAACGTTGTGAATGTAAGCGAGCGAAAAGCGAGCGAAAAAAAAACAGCCATAGACGTTTATACACGCAGAAACACTCATACACATATACATACACGCAGACACCGATTAATGTAGAGAGCGCCTAAAGGAATTTCCGCATGCACGCGGACATGCTATCGCCGACACATCCACGATACTGACACATACACATATATACGTACACATGTATACATCTATTATAGAGTCGGAAGACGCATGTGCGAGAGCAACGCGTATATACCTGTGTTAGAGCGAGTGAGAAAAGCCCCCGAGGCGGCTTAAAGCGCGCTACCGCCGTTTAACGACTGCACAGATGTACACACATACACTCACATACACACACACACACACACACACACACACACACACAAACACGCGCATACGTACACGGTTCCGATTAACGCGCCGCAAGAAAGACGAAGCTACAGTGTTTGCACACGATGACGCGTCACAATAGTGGAGATTATTATAAAAAAGGGGGGATGTGGGAGGGCGAGAGCCGATATAAATATATATTACACGTGTGCGTGAGCGCGCGAGAGTTAGAGAGCGAGCGAGTGAGCGAGAACGAGAATGAGTGAAAATTTTCGTACGTACGAGAGAGCGAGAGTGAGAAAAGAACAATGGGACAGGACAAGCGAATAGCGCCGCGACGTTGAATCGAGCGGCCAAAGTGAGATTTAGCTTTGTGAACGAGCGAGAAAAGTAGCGAGGTGATCGAAGCCGTTATCGAGGTATAATATGTGTTCGTTTAGACATTATATACATAAAAATAAATATTGTATTAAAAAAAAAAGGAAACCTAGATTATAACAAAGTGAAAATAAAAAAAAATGAAGAATACAAAAACGAGCGAAGAGAGAGAGAGAGCGAGAAAGGCGTATTATACACATGCGCGCGCGATACAAGAGGGAGAGAGAGAGAGAGAGAGATAGACAGACGAAGTGCCGGGGGCGCGCGCGTACATAAAGGGGCTGCGTGTGGTAGCGAAAGCCCAGCAGCAGAAGCAGCAGCAGCAGACGTTATAGCGAATTGTGATGCGTCGCCGTCGAGAGCGATATATTATACAGAGAACGAACGCGCGCGCGCGCGGCCCCCTATATATATACAACACACCTACACATACACATGCACACCCAACACACGCCGCCACCGATACATGACCCCCTCGGAGAGAAGCGTATACGTGAGGAGTGTGACGGTGACAAGCGCGACGATGGCCAGAACAGGTATATATATATACATATATACATACACCACTTATATACATCTATACACTCTCGAGCGCTATACTTTGTTATAGAAAACCGTTCGTACGTGCGAGTACGTATATACGCACGGGGTACTTGTTTTTTCAGAGACTGTTTTTGCGAGAGCGAGAGAGAAAGAGAAATAAACAAAAAATAAAAGCGAAACACCACGTTACACCCCCACGTACACGCATAAAAACGCGCACACTCACGGCTTGTTGGGCTGTTGGTTGATTTAAAAAAAAAGAGGAAAAAAAAATCGTTGCAAGCCGCGGGATCGAACGGGCACAGGCAGAGACACCGAGAACGAGAGAGCGAGAGAGAAAGCGAGAGAGAGAGAGAGAGAAAAAAAGAGACACGAGAAAACGACGCGGACGCCACGTTGTTGTTGTTGTTCTTTTCCCTTGCCTTCTTCTTCTACTACTTATCTTCCTCTATCTTCTTATTCTTATTCCCTGTATATTGTCTTTTACCTCGACCGCGGAAGTGCGCACTGCTGATTATTATTCAGGACGCGGAGAGGGACTGAGGAGTTAATTGCCGGGTAATGATTACGCTCCGATTGATTTTCTTTCCGGCATTCAGCGTTCCGAGCGCATTTCGTTAAAGGGAAAGCAATTCATTCGCAAAAGCAGTTGATCGGAAAAACACTTACGTCGAAAGCAAATTCTGTCGATGGATTTTCATTTTCAGTTTCCTTCTTATCCGTAATTTCTGAAAATCAATGAAACGTTGTTATTTCAACTATTTCCTGATAGTACTGTAACCTGAAGAATTCATACGAATCAGCAGCGAAAAAAGTAGTGCGCATTTCTGCTCGTCTTCACCGCCCAATCACACATAACTGTCCATCTCTATCACACTTTCTCTCGTCGTGGACCAGTGAAAAAATTGATAAAAGAGATAGAGAAAGAGGAGTAAAAACCAGAATGATACGAACCTGACGAGAAAAAGGGTGAAGAGAGAAAGAGACAGAGAGAGCGAGACGCCAGGGCGGAAAGTCACGATACGCACAACTTGTAACACTCACGACCTGTATGTCCGAGACGTATTCCCCGAGAAATCTCCGCGTTTTTTACGAGACCGCAGAAAAGCGCGAAAGAATAATTGCAAAAAAAGAAGATTTAAGAATAATGATTAAAAAAAAAAGAAAAAAAAAATGATAATGAAACACGCGGGGGGGTATAGAGCGCTAAACAGGCCGAAATTTTTCGCGCGCTCGCCACGCCCCCCACATTGCGCGCGCGCCGCCCTTATATATATAAATATATATATATGGCCCGAGGTGGACATCCCGCCAGCGGGCTAAGTTGTTAGTTATCGCGCTTGCACACCGTTTTATAACCTTTTCCCACCCCCCAAACCCCTTCGCCCATTCTCCCTCCGGAAAGCCTCCCCAGACGATCCTCCACTCTATCTTCGGAGCTCTGGCCTCCTCTCCTTCCAGCGAGAACACAAAGAGTGAGAGAGTGAGTGAACAAAAACTCCTCTTCGAGAGAAACGCGCTGCTTCGCGAGGTTAATATGTATACACACGTGTATAAAAATGAAAAAAAAAAACTGATAAATAAGGCACGTCCCCGTCATTTTCTCGTGCGTTATTGAATAGTTGACGTTTTTTCATTTATGTATTGTCTCTTGCGTTCTGCGTAGTGCGTCTTATTAAACACAATAGGAGAGCGATCGACCCGTGAGCAGAAAACTTTAATCTTAACAGAAAAAAAATGAAAAAAAAATAAGGAATCTACTTGATTCAATGTTGAGTCAACGTTGGACCATTGTGTAGGAAAAAAAAAACGTTAAGCCGACGCTGGGCCGATGTGTATAGCCGAAATAAAAGAGACAAAAAAAAATAATGCTCGAGAAATTTAAATGAAACAGAACAAAAAAATTTTTAGATGCGCACTCTGTTTAGGAGGCTCGTTTAAAGTGCGTTTAGGGGAACTTGAAGGCCCATCGAAATTTAAAGTGAATGTACTTAGACACTGTTTGATTAATAAAAAAAAGATATAGAAAAAGGTGTTTTTTTTTCAATCATCTGTTCAATGAATTTAAGCAATGACAACACTGGAAATAAAAATAGATGAATTAACACCTTCGGTGATTCACACGACGATGTTTACTGAATCGATGGTGCACGTAAGCAAGTAAAAGAGAGTGAGTGAAAGGACGAACGAGCAACGGAGTGGGAGGGAGGGAAAGAGAGAGAGAGAGAAAGAGAGAGAGAGAGGGCGGGCAGTCGTAGATTTCCAAGGCAATCTGCCAACGAGTCACTTTTATCGAGCACAAACGAACCCTTCCACTGACCTTCTACCTCCGCTCCCGTGATTCCACACCACATCAAAGCATATAGGCCGCAGCAAAACAGTAGAAGTAGAAAGAGAAAGATGCGAGTGAGAGAGAAAGAGTAACCATTTAAAATACGGGAGTAAACATTTTTTAGAGCATCGTGCTTCCTCTTCTTTTCTTTCCCCATCCGATAATTTCGTTCAAATATATTCCCTTTGCCGAATTCTTCCTCCGATATCATAGTATTTTTGTGACGATTGTTGAACGTAAAAGTAGCTGATAGATTCGCGAAGATTTTTCTACGAGTTCTTTTATAGTAGTTTTATAGAATAAAGGGTTTTATTGAGTAGTGATTAAGCTTCGCATATAACGAAAGTAGCAAATGGCAAAACATACCACCAAAAAAAAATACATAATTAAACACATTGTAATGCTCGAACATCGTTTTCTTTTAGAGACGTATATATATATATATATATAAATAATCGTGAAGGAATACTGTGGATGACTCAAGAGCAGACAAGAAAAATATATATATATATAAATATATAAATAATGAGAGCATCGATATTGCGTCAGTTGAGTTAATCAATGATTCAACGTTTATTTATTGTTAAAGCAGAATAGTTAAAAGAATATAATGATCAGTTTTTATCAATGTCGAAATTTTTCTTTAACCTTTCGAAGTTGATTATGGATATCACGTGTCGTTCAAATGAAAATAATTACCGAGTATACAATAACCAACAAAAATAAAAATTCAATATGAAACTACCAATGTTTCTACAAATATTTCAAAATAAAAACAATAAATCCCACTTTAATCTGGTCCTTTATTTTGTTTTCATTTCTCAATTAAATGTTATTTATATTTTCTGCAAATTATTATAATTGTTTCTAAATTATATTGTATTGATCTTTTACAATCTGATCATGCACACCCTAAAAATCGTCATTTTATCAGATAAAATTTCAGCTACGACACGAATTCAAGAAACAGGTATCTACCAATTATTAAAAAGTAAACCAGTTTTATTATAAAACAATATTTACAACATTTTTAGTTCAAAAAATTTAAGAATTCTTTAAATATTTGTCTCAGTTCAATTAGGAGTGTTAAAAAGGACAGTTCTACCACACCCATACTGAAGGTAAAATAATAAAGGCAAATCTTCAAGCAATTCTCTAAATATTTATATATTTAAAAAGTATTAAACTAAAAAGGAGAGTGTCAGAGATCTGGATCCCAGGTTCGTCTCAAATTTTTTGGTGTTTTTTGGATGTAGAATTCTTTCTGTCTTACATTTTCATACGTTTTAAGTTACGTTCTTTCATATTTCAGTTTTTACAAACAAATTTTAAAAAATCTAAAAATCGAATTAAAACGTATAAAAGCTTACAAAATTGTAAAAAACGTACAAAAACCTATAAAATCCTATATTGATTTTTTTAGAATTAAAAAATATTGATTCACTTCAACATTATAAACGTTTAAAGTTAAGCAATAACAATACTCTGTTGAAACTCAATAATTTACTACCGTTGTCAGTCATATTTAGCTTCTTTTTATTATTTATCTTTCAACTTCCATAAATTTGAATGAAATCAATGTTTTTCAGATCTCAATCTAATTTAAGGTCGCTTTCTGATTTTCAATTTATATTTAAGACGGTCCATAATCCAATGTTTAACCTTTCAAGAGAAAGATTTTTTCAAAATAAAGCTTTTTTGAAGTTTTTTATTGGGTGTAGAATCGAAGATTTTCACCTTTCTTCATATTCCTACATCAAACAACATATTCTAAAATTTGAGTCGAATTGATGATTTGGATCTCTGATACTTTCCTGGTAAATACTACACAGAGATATGTTTTGTATACAAATTACGGTGATAGTTTAGTAAATTTAGAACAATTGAAACAAATGGAAAAAAACGATTTTAATTTAATATTATTATAAGTGTATTTTTGGTCCATAATGTCATACAAGTCCAGTGGATATGTCACGACTAACATCCGGCACTGTTTGGTGTGAGGTTGGAAAGGGATACAAAAAAGTTTTTTTCTAAAATTCGATAAACACTTCCCTGGGCTGTTTTTGAACTCCAGATTTTCAAGTATTACGTATTTTTTGCATATAATAATATGTATACCTGCTTAACGTGAACCTGTTTTTTGGTGGTTTTCGGTACCGACGGCGTGCAAGAGGAATTCCGATCACCAGTTCTATTTTCAACACCTTTGACAACGGAAAATCAGGTAGGTCTAGCCAATTAAAGTTATAGTAGAAATGATGAGTCTTTCGGTATGGCCTTAAATCTAAAGAGAAATTTGACCGTCGTACCCAGTACCATAGATAATGGGGGAGGAGGAGAGGTACTCTTGTTCCATTGTTAAATATTTACCCTTGATCTGACTACACATCCACAAATGCATACGCGAAAACATACATACATCCAGATATACATCTATTCTTATTACATAGACATACTATTTGCTCAAATTTCCAATACAAACCAGGTTATCAAACTAAAATACAAGAAGCATACACCATTAAAATGGACTCTCAAGACCTGTAGATACATACTATACATAGACGGCAGGAACTTTCACAGAAACTCATCAATGTCCCCTCGCTCTCTTGCGTTTATAGCGAATAAGTAACTTTTGCCTTCGCAGGGGAAAAGAGGAACGCGCTATCTCTCTTCCTCTTCCTCGTTTGCTTCCTACGAAAGCAAGCGAGAGAAGGGGGTGAGAGCTTAAAAGCGCTGCGCACTGGTACATCCCGATTATTAGGAGAGCAAAGTGTCCCATCTCTCTCTCTCCCTCTCCCACTCTCGGTGCTGCGTCGACGGCTGCTGCAGACAAAAGGAAAAGTTTTTTACTCGCGGGGCATTCATCTCGCGAGATTTAAGCACCGTTTGTTTGGCCATCGTAATGACGCGCTGATGAATGGAAATTTTCCAAAAGTACATCCTCCCTTCGGCCTTTTCGCCGTGGCGGCGTTGACAAAGACGGTAGTGGAGGATGAGGGGAGAGAGAGAGAGAGAGAGAGAGAGAGAGAGAGAGAGAGCAAGCTAAGATGTTTGCCGCTAGGTCTTGCCGTCTTGAGGCAGCGCACTATTTCTGCACTGGGAATTCAATTTCGACGCTCTGGTAGCCTGAGTGTCTCCGAGGACTGGAGTTTTGATAGCCGTAAAAAGGTAGTCAGAGTTATTTTGTTTACTTTCATTTTGATAATTATTTAACAATTGTATTAAGATCCATCGACCGTGATCGAAGTTTATTTTTATTATGAACCGGGTAATATTCTCAAACTTTTATATTGATTAGAAATATTTATATACAATAATTTACTTATTAACAAATTGTATCAAAGAATGTCTTCTGTATTGATTATTAGGTAGTTATATCAGGATAGAAGCAGTCAGCGACGGTAAGTATGTGTTGAATATAGGATTTTACTGAATTTCGTATTAAATTTGCTAAACTCTCGCAACTTAACAAAATGTTTAAATAAATATTCGTTTATTAAATCCATTGAAAAATTCACATACTATCTAATGTACCACTAAAGGTATACACATACACTTAAAACATTGGTTTTTTGACTTTTGTAGATTTCAGTAAAAAAACACCGAGTATAGTCAGACATTATTCATTTGAACGACTTTTAGATCAATTTTTCATATTTTTACATTAATGAAAAAAAGTGCAAGAATTTTTTTCATTTTTTACAAATTACATTTTCATTTCTCATGTATCTACGGGAAATGATAAAAAAATACTTTGCAATCGATGGAACCTCGAACGAGCCAAACCTCCAATACACCGATGGCCACTTCTTCTCCTTCAAATATCTCCACCCTTCGCACATACACACGTATTTCCACATTTTCGCTCACATAGCTAACTTACATTCGGGTAGTATCTTCTCGAATCGTAGAGAACGATCGACTGCGTGCCATCAAGCGCTCATCTCAGCCTCCATTACACCGGCAGAGACCATTTCTGACTTCTCGGGGCTTTTCCATTTCGCCGCAGTTCTCCTGCCTCAGGTCCCCTTTTTCCTCGACCATTACGTGCATGCATACGCTGTATTATACATTCACGGCTGGGCAAAGGTAGACTTGCCCGACGGCGCAGCTGCTCTTCGACATTTCGATACTTTGAATGTGTGTGTGTGTGTGTGTGCAGGCTGCCGATCGCGATATGGCAATTTCACGAAGATGCTTGCACCGGAGCTTTTTAACTGGCTCTCTGTATTTCGAAGTAACGTCTTTTTCGTGGATTTTTCTTTTTTTTTCTTTTGCTTTCGAGTTACTTAAGGAAAGTGAATTTTCAAGTTGAAGTTGTGCGATGCTGATGCTGTGTAATGTACCTTACTATGTTTTTCTTTCGGTATTTTCTATCGCGAAATGCTTTCTAAAACTAATGTGTTATATCTTTTATTACTTAGCGCATATGCATACAAAGTAATAGTCAGTAATGAAAATTTTAACTATATATTAGGCAAAATTTTGGAACTGCATTGTAAGTTTTAAATAATACTCTGATTAAATTTTATTTTTAAGAGTATGGTGAAATTGCATATTTACCGACGTAAACGTTTAATTCTTGTAAATAAACAAAGCCTAAAATATTAGAAAAAATTCGATAAAAAGATTTATTTGCTCTACAGAACTATAATTTCACTTTATCACATTCTTAATCAAACTCACAATTTCAAACGATTCTCGATAGAATACAGCATTTTAAAATTTAAAGTAGCGTATTCCCATAAACAGGGTTCTTGCATAAAAATGATCTTTAATTAAGATATAATTATAGCTGAATCATAATTTAATGATTGTTCTTCATAATTCAAAACATTTAATTATATTTTAATTACTCTCCGTTTATATATATAAGCTTTTTCTTAATCCTTTATACTGTACTTGCTAGACTGTTGCGCAATTACCACTTTTTAATTAACACACTTCTCTAATTATCTTATTGCTTTACATTAATAATACAAATTATTATTGAATTCTTTACTAATCCTATAAGTAAGTGGCTGGCTTGAAAAAAGTTTATTATTATTTAAAACGTCGCAGGCAATTTTTTTTTTTTTTGTAAATAAATATTTTGATTATTATACGCTTATTAAAAATACATTTTAAGAGATAAAATATTAAATCTTCTATATTCTCATCTCATATACTATTCGCAACATTTATACCAAATGTTCAGCGTTTCCAATGATAAGTATAGTATAGGTATACACTAAATTACCGCGAAATCATGTCAGCGAGTGAACTCTTCCCGCTCTGACAAAAAGGCTTGTAAAGCACGTGAAAGCAGTCCATTTGGACTTGTCTATATAGCAAGCTTACCATCTACAACTCGCGGACGTTAGCGGAGAAAAAAGAAAGACAGCAACGGAGAAAGAGAAAACAGCCACGCGAACGTTAATTAGAACGGCGGGGTTAATTCCCCCTCCTTTGCCTTCTGCCCCTCACCCTTTTCCTTGCATACACCCGCGCACGCTCGACAGATTATCGCGCTGCGGCGACAATGAACGTGGGGGAGGGTGAAAAGAGGTTATAGGTGGTACACAACAATGCTAATAGTGTGATGGAAATAAAAACGGGAGAAGGAGGAAGGCAAAAAGAGGAAAGAAAAACGGATATAAACAGAGTAAAAAGGAAGAAAACGCTGCAATACCTCGCGTTCCTTACGCACTCATCAAAATGGCGCAAAGGAAAAATTTCCTCGGCGACAATGACGCTGGCGTACGGGAGAATGAGAGAGAAACGAAGAAAAAAAGAGAGTGAAAGAGAAAGAGAGAGAGGGACGTTACAGCTGATGCAGCAGTCTCGATTATCGTAAAAGGTTTCAACGCGCAGTGTGATGGATTCTTCTTGGTTTTCGTATTTTTGTTCGCGGACGAGTCGTGTTCTTGATTTTCTATTTTGCTCTATTCGCTACTTTGATTTTAAATAATGTATATGTTGTATTTTGTCGAAGAGATTAAAAATAAAATAAAAAAACATTCGTAATGTTAATAAAAGTAAATTTAATTGAAAAGTAAGTCAAAATGTAGTTTATTAAATTTTGTTCAGAATATTTCTGTAATTAATATAAAAGCTATCAAATGTAATTGTTCATCAATTATTATAATCGTTTTAGTTGCAATAAAATAATAGAAATTTGAAAATTTATTAGAAAAACTTCTACATTTTTTATTAAATTTTTAAATTAGTTTTGTTTTTTAAAAATTTGCCCAAATATTGTAAAAGTTAAATACGTTCGAAACGATTAACTGCTGAATATTTTAAACATCTACTAAGATAATATGTTTATTGTCAATTTAATAAAAACGTGATATTTTTTATCCATAAATTATTCTCTATTTGCCTATAACATTAATTTAAAATAATCTATGTAAATTGTTAAACAAAATCGATTGTTTGTTTTATCCAAGTATCTCATTTTATATCAGATTCGAAGTTATTCTAATCTCATGAAACTCTTTTCACACCTTTCACAGTACAAATCACTTTACAAACGCACCGATAAAATCTAGAGTAATTAAAAGAATGATAAAAAAAAGTCCGTCAAAGTAAAAATGCACCTATCAATATTAATCACCTTCGCTATAGGTCTCCTCATGGGCGCTGATAATCCAACGATCTCGTCGCGCTCAAACTTCAAACGCTCGCGGGGATAAAAACGAGCAGAACAAAGTCGACGGTCTTTGATCTGTCGGCGCATCGTAGGAATCAGCAAACACGTCGTATACGCTCACTCACCTAAAGCCTTAAACTGCCTTTAAGCTTTTGGGAAGTCGCGGCGTTTGTCACGGGAGCTCCTTCGGTCATGTCGAGGTTGCTAGTGGAATGAAGGTTTACTAGTTGCGAGAAATTAGGAAGCGGGTCGTTAGCCGATAAATTATCTTCCAAGTTCTTTCATGTTTTAAGGTGACTTAGGGTAACCTTAACCGGAGCATTTTCTACAATTTTCTATGTGAATACGTTAGAAACCAAATTATAAAAGAGGCTTCAAGGTATACTAAAATACAATACCAAGAAAAAATTCAAAATCTCCCAAAGGCGGTGTTGGCTTTGGAGGGGGCAAAAACCAGCATTAAAGCAATATTATAAATTAACTAGTCAACTATAAAAATTAATATTTTAAATATAAACATACTCTTTTGACTACTAAATCATACAATTAATAACTAAATATGAAAGAAATTAAGAAAAAAGGATTTTTGCTGTAAACTAACCAAAAAAATTCTTTTCAATCTCATTTCTAATTTTTCCATCCGCAAAACACGAAATAAGTATCTTGTCTGTTACGAGTGATTTCTCTCGTAAAATAAATTCATTTCTATAAAAAGTGACGGACCCTGGGATCGAACCAGAGCCGC
>JAWWEQ010000055.1:22220811-22235990 GCA_035583055.1 Torymus tubicola | reverse complement strand
TATATACCCTTCTGTCGTAAGATTGTCGTTAATTGTGGAACAGTACGATAGTATATGAAGTTAAATGCTATAAACTTGCAAGCTTATATCATTCGGATTACCGTTTAAAAACATTTAAGAATATTCTTTTACTGCATTGAAAATGTTTCAGAATCCATTAAAACAACGGTTTTCATATGTGATCTTTATATTTTTTTAATATAGTACTATCTAAAATTAGATTGTTTACTGTGATCATCAAATTTCTTTGCTTCTCTTTCTCGGAAAAAAGCCCACGCTTTTGTTTTCTACGATAAATTTCTCCTTGGAATCTTCCGAGAAGCAACGAATTTTATGCCCAGATAGTCAAACTGTATTTATAAGAATATTGACTTTTTAATAAAACTATTATTTTGTTTCGAAAATTTAGAGATTCAAAGTACAGATTTTAGTACAAAAACTTCAAAAATCAAAATACCACAACTTCAAAGTGTTAAAATTTTGTTATCAAAATGCGTAGGAACGCTCCAGAGGCAAGTAGGTATGAGTTGCAAACGTAAAATAGCTTGAGAGACGACTACGATCCTCTAATATATTGATATTTAAATAATTTATAAATTCAATACTTCTTAAATTTCAAAGATATTACTATAAAGTTGCAAAAATTTTAAATTCGAATATTGATTCGATTTTTTTAAATCTTTAAAACTTTAAAAAGTTAAGATACCATTTTATGAAATATACCAACACGAGATGTCTGCAACGAAAAATGTTTTATAGAATTACGAAGTACGCAGCTGCAAAGAAGACATTGATTATTTTAAGTAAAATAATTTCTTAGGTAAATTCTCCTCTTCTATCTACTCGACACAGAAGCAGACTTCGAATCCTATACTCGATAAATAAGTTGCGGCAATTGTACAATGGACGAAAGAAGTACAACAATACTTCGTTTCTGACTGCGAAAATTATAGATGATTATTAAAATTATATTCACCATTGCTAAAATGGGATGAAACCTTCGATTGTTCTACTTTTCAACCTGAAAAAAAATCGTTTTATCAATGTGACCAAGCACATTATAAATAGTGTTAATTTATAATAAGTACCAGTTAAATGAACTATCGTAATATTTTGAAAGCTATGACCCCTTTTCCCTTGATAATAAACACCATTGATACATTTTGTGACCTAATAAATCACCATATATTTTTATAGCTACAAAATATATTTTCAAATTTGCCGAGATATTTATTTCAAATAGTTCAAAATATTTTGCGTAGCCAAAATCAAATGAGTGTGATTTATCAGAAGTGATATTATACTTATGGGTTTCATTGCTTTTACCTAGATAAAAGAATCAATGAACAACCATAAAATTTAAAAATAATATTATTTCTTAAAATAAAATAAATATTTTTGAATTCGGTTTCCATATGAACTGTGATCATTAAAAACTCATTTTTTAAGATCGCGAAACTTAATCTTCATTTTTTGTTTGTACTTTGATATTATTTACTATATATAAATATAGCACCTTTTGATTACTTTAAACACGCTCATAATCTTTGGTATTTTCTTCTTTCAATTATGAAAGTACCAAAAAGCACTTAATTTAAGATCATTTACATTGATTTTCTAATATCACCGTGGAGCGGATATTTTATAAATATACAATATCTACTGAATACTCGACTTCTCGAATGAATCTTACATATTTCCTCATTCTTTACGTCAGTTCGGGTATATAGAAAGAAAAGGAAAATGAGAAATATTGCAGTGCATGCCAGTGGTCTCCGTTTTAAGAGAAATGTTTAGTCTATATGTGCATAGACTACGCGCTGAACACAAAAGTGTCTTAAAAAAAGTCTGAATCTTTCGTATGTGAGTGAAAGATGTGTATAAATCTAGTTTTGATGATATAAATTTTATTCAAAAAGGAATGTTTTGAATTTTGGCTTACAAAAATAGATGTACTTATTTTTGATGATAAATATAACTTTCATATCTATCCACCGGATTGCTACAGCTATTTTAAATTTTTAAAAGTAAGCATATATTTAAATTTGAATAATTATTTTTGTTTTATATTAACAATCTAGAGTACATTGAGTTATATGTGCTGCATATTGTTTATCATTATTTGGATCCCAAAGTGATCAATAATTATTGTAAAAGACGTTTGCAATAATGATTAATTATTCCCTCTAAAAGCCAAAATTTTCAATTGATTTCACGATCCGTGATGGTAAGTACTTGAAGGTATACCGTATAGTAATAATGTCGAATCAAATGTATATTGACGCGTGAGAATGTGTGCGTGCGAATAAGACGTATACTGCACTATAATATTTATAATGATATTCCAGACTTTTATAATGTATTAAAGTTGATTAGAAAAAGAAAGTTGTATCGTTGATTGTCTTTTGCTTCGTTTTTATAATCTTTATGCACTTACAAGTATTGTCAGTGATCTGGATCACAAATCCGAATCAAACGTTGAGCTATATATGAATTTTAATGTAATGAGAATTACGATATTAGGTCAACTCGTGCGGATGGAAATGGAATGAGATCACTAAAAAAAGTTATGTGCAATTAAAGCTGTATTGAAAAGCTATTGAAAAGCACTATTTTCACTATTTTTGTAGCTTTAATTGCACATACTTTTTTCAGTGATCTCATTCCATTTTCGGGATAGTGCTATTTGAATGATAACATTTTAAGAAATCTTTTACCCTTT
The DNA here is from genome assembly GCA_035583055.1 of Torymus tubicola. Classification (NCBI taxonomy): domain Eukaryota; kingdom Metazoa; phylum Arthropoda; class Insecta; order Hymenoptera; family Torymidae; genus Torymus; species Torymus tubicola. The sequence goes on along the minus strand of JAWWEQ010000055.1, from coordinate 22,233,268 downwards.
TTGGGTAAAATCAATCACGTCGTATTCGCCTTTTTTACAGTTTGAATACTGTATTTCAAAATATTAATATAAAAAAAGATTGTATTAATAAAAGAAATTTTTTTTTAGAAATTATTTTATAGTATACTATAATATACAAAAAGTTTCAAGTTTTTGAGTTAAAAACTCATAAAAGTTGAAAAATTTTCAAAAAATTCAAATTTTTAAATTTTTAAAAAATCTAACTCTTGAACGGTTGCATATTTTGTTCTAAAATTTTACATTTGTGTTCCGAGGTTGGTTTGAGACAATTAAAAAAATTATGAGCATTTTTAAAACTTCGACCTGCAACAGTTGACGTGAAATGACGCATATACATATGTCTTGTAAACCATTAGCAAGTTCATAAATTTTATGTTTATAATAAATTATTAGTATCATACTTCAATAACTATATTATAAGTAAATACAAATTGAGAATTGGGAAAAATGTCGAAAAAAATTAAGGCCAACACTAATCCACTGTTAATAAATTTATTGATTTTCTTCCATGAGTTTTTAACAAGTTTTTTGGAAATCTTTCATCGTTTTCTATTGCCGAGGACATCTCTAGGACTTCGTAGTTTCCTCCATATATAATATACATATAAAATTAAATTTTCCTACGTTAATGTTGCGCATAACCGGACATGAATCTCAAATTTTTCATTTTTATCTGGTTTCAATTAATTTTCTACACGGTGAGATAAATTCGTCTTATACAAAAATCCATTTATTTACAACTTAACTTCTCGGGTATTTATTCTTAACGAGAACATTATTTTTCTTTGTTTTCATTATTGTGTTTTTACTAACGATAATTGACGTTAGTTCTTTAAGAAAAATATGTAATTTTAGTTTCCTTTACAAAACAAAAGACACAAGGTGCAGAAATTATAACGGATACGACATTACTTTTTCTTCAGTAATATATTTTATATATCTTCTCTGTCGATAGTTTTTATCATAAATGGAAGAAATCCAAGACTTCCATAGCCTTGCCTTTTTTACTTTTAAATTATAAGTGTCGTTTATGTAAAAAAACCGTACGCTTACTTGGTAAAGATAATGAAGGTATTTATAACACGCTTATATATAATATATTATATACTGATCTATTGGGTAGACCATTTTATTTGTCGTAATATCTAGAGTTCATTTCATTTGTTTAAACCTATATAGCATTGCGTACATTATTTGACAGAAGTTTTTGCGCAGGGACTTTGCAGTGTTATACTATACATTTTTATCTTATATCAATTCCCGCAGCTTTCCACACTTCTTTTACTCTTAACGTTCGTTTTATTTTTACAGTTTCTTCTTTAGTACGTACCGTTACACTTATTCTGAGGATAATATATTTATCCTCATAATTGATAGTGGATTGAATACCAAAATTATAGTGAATAAATTTCCTTTGATTTTGAACGTATATCTAATATATTTTATGTATTCTTTTTATTCACGGTAAAAATAATGTTACAATAAAATCATTCAAAAAACAATTGTATTCAAAAATATATTTTAAAAGTTTACAGAAATATACAATACACAGGTCCTTTTAACTCGTTCCTATTTGTTAATCTTATACAGAATGGTACGTGATATAGTATAGTTTACAATTTTAGATTTTTAAAGTGATTGATTAAAATTTTTTATCTTTTTACACGTTCTTTGTCTAAAATTCAAAGTAAGTTACGTAATTTAATGTTTACATACGGTAAACAATAATAAAAAACATTATAGACTATAAAAAATACATCCTATTATGGTTACGCTTTTTAAAATTCAATTTTTTCCAAAAATGAATTCACTTCCACCAAGATTAATTTCGGTACCAAATCCACATCATGTCTCTTACGTTATACGTTCTACAATCTCTCTTTCATTCCTTTACATGCATACAATAATCGAATGAATATTATTATACAATTTAAATTATAGCCGCAGTAACTATATCCTAAATGTGATATTTTACACATGATTAGATGTCTATCTGTACCATACATATAGCGATACTCGAAGTACAAAAATAATAAAATAAATTTGTCCGCTTCTGTCAGAAATTCATCAATCACCTCTGCGCCCGACGAAATTCCAAGAGTCAAGCGGTTTCTCAGCAGTCGTCTCTCTGTACATTACGCGACATCGGGACAGGACTTTTGACGGTTTCCCTTGAGTGAATGAAGATGAGACTGCCCGTCGAGCCCCGAAATTCGCGATTTACCTCTTCTTTACTTTTTTACATGGATTTATTCATAAAAAAAATTATCAGTATTCTTGTTTACAATAGTAAAAGATAAAAACTTATAACAAGTAATAGCAAACGCTTAAAAGCAACATGACAGTGTTCATATGTCATAAATGTGAGATTGCATATCGTTTATAAATACGTCAAATCGCAAAATAAGTCGTTGGAATGACCACTGTTGAACATTAACTTACGCACATCCTCTATTTTCGTGAGGATTCTTATATTGTGTTCTGATTTCCCTTGTAATACAAGAAATAATTTTGTCAACTGTGAAATTGCTTAGAAAGGCTGAAGTCAAAATATAAGTATATCATTTACTTCACTTTATTTACGTCCTAACCGTTGATGTAAGTATCAACGAAAGATTCTAAAAATTAAAGTGTATAAACTGACGTATTCATGTATTTTTATTTAATCGCAATAATTTTTCGCATAACTATTTTTCTTTGATGATTTGAAATTTCAAAGGATACCAAATTATAAAGAATAAAGTATGTTTTACAGTGGTCGATCCTAACATACTGGAAAAAAAATAATCAAATTATTTCAACTAATTGTATTTCTTATTACTGAAAGTACGCGGGAAGTCATATCATATATGATAATTATGGTATGCACTAATCATACGACGACTCTTTTTCTGCTCATATGTGAAAAAAGAAAGAAAAAACCTTAGTTATGGTTTACGCAAATCTCTTTGATCGAAGAGATACGAGTTAGGAACAATCCTGCAGGATAATGCTGTGTACATTACCGAATTAAAAATTGATAGATTAACAATGTAAAATCATGAGATATTTCCTGATGAGCTGATAAAAAAATGAAATAATTTTCTAACCCATTTTGTAAATTATTAACAAATTAAGTTGCGTAACAAACTTTTTATTTTTAAATTTGTATGAAGGTGCTACTTTATCAAAAGAGAAGTTACATAAAAAAAAGGTTTTATGAGTGTTCGACGTATTTATGGCACTGGCAATAACATATTTCGTTTATTTTATTTATATTTGAGGCTCATGGTAGCCTTTAGAACGCGAATATTATTAATGTAAAGGAAGCTTTAGAATTCTTAGTTTGTTAATTTAAGAAAAATACCACATAAAATGTATACAAAATTATTTTCACGATTTTATAAAATAAATAACGTAGGTATTAATCAATAAAGTAGCGCCCTTTTCTTGATACCAAGAAGTCATAAGAATCATACAGTGCTAACTCCTGATTTTTTTTTAAATCAGACACATTGTTTAGATAAAGCGAAATTTAGTATAAAAATAATGTTACTTTCGAGAACTTTTTTAGAATAGCTTAGTCATTTTGAGGTTAAAAAGTCAACGTATATTAATTAAAAACTTGATAATAATAATCAAAATAAAGCTGGTCCTTTTTGGAAATACTTGAAAATGCTTACGCATAAGACCAAACTTATAGATAAACTTATTAATTGGATGTGCAATCTTAATACAAAAATTATGATATATAAGAAAAATGTTATATTAAATATAAAAAATAGGAAGTCAAAAGAGGCAAACAACTTCTTAAAGAAGATAATTGAAAAATATTTATTTTTTTTAATATACTATTATCATTCAGTTAAAATAAGTTATTTTTTAGAGTGTCGAAAATAACAATATACATATTTAAACAAAAGTAATACACAGATATTGCGTATGCTTTACAACATGATTTTACTTCTGCTTTTAAGCAGAATTTAATAACTATTAAAGTTTTAAGGCGACACATAATAGAAAAAAGTTTGTTAAAGTTTACTTTGAACAGCCATTTGAAAGAATTGTAAAAAAAATGTTGAAACATAGTCTTTTAGGAATTCAACACTGTCTGACTCCTTTCAGATACCTTTAGAAAGCGATGCGATCTAGCTCAGCAACCTTTGCGTAATAACCTGTACAAAACGCCGCATTTCTCAGTTGAGAAAACGACGTACGCTCTAGTCTCATGCAGATCTGTGTGTATCTCACCACCTACTTCGTCGGCAGCGGGTTGGGCATCCGGGCGGCGCCGCGCCTCGTCCTGCCGGCAATGCGTTCCATAGCGTTAAATTGTGCCTGGAGTTTAAGCGCGAGTTCACGATCTTCGCGCTCTTGCGCCGCCAGTCGTTCTAAGCGCTCCTGTTCCCGAACTACCTCCTCATCTTCTTTAGGCGTGTAGCTTGTCGTCGCGTGGTTGTTTTTCTTCGGCGTTGTCTCTTTCTCAGATGATGATAGCGACGGTTCTTCCACCTCCTTCGAGGTCTTTTGTTTCTTTGACTTGCGCTTAGTCGTGCTCTTAGCAACTTTACGAGGTTTCTTAGCAGGGGGTGGTGTGGGAATCGGGGACGGCACTGTTGGTGAGGGTGTAATATTGGGGTTTGATCGGTCAAGTTCGGCCTCCTCATTAGCTTCTAATTGTCGCTGTTCCTCAAGTTCCTCCTCGCTTTCCGAGTCCTCGGTATACCTTGGACGCTTGGACGACCTCGCAGCTAATCTCTTAATTTGACTGGTGACTGTTGTAATCTTGACTATCTTTTTCGTCTTTACCTTCGGTTGAACGACTATTGGAGTTGTCTTCTTCGCTTTTGGTTTACGACCACTCGAGCTGATCTTCTTACTCTTGACTTTGCTCGATCGCTCGCTAGGCGCAACCTTAATTAAAAAATTAAATTAATTAGGTAATCAGTTTATTTTATAGAATAGAAAATTTAAAATACTAAATATAATTAATTTGTCCAGTCACCTTATTATCGCATAAGGATATTTTGATGATTGCGATTGGAAATAATAAATTAACATTTAACATGTCGACCTTTTTGAATCTTTCTGCTATAGGAAATTGTAATCATTTTTATATTTTAAGTCTTATTTGACGTATATATTTGCTCAATTCAACAAAAATATAACGTAATTTTTCGCAGCTTCAATATTTATTAACATTTTTTCAAAAATTATAAAATTAATTTCTTTATACAGCAAACAATTTAATAGCATTCGGTATAAAACACATCGCAACGTTTTTAGTACACGTGAAACGTTGCGTTGAATTATTGAGCGGTTGTATTATATAGCTCTTGAGATATTAAAGACAGAATAAAGAAAAATGGACTGTTCCTCTCGGTGTTTCCCGACGAGTGACAGATTTTGGAAAAAAAATTAATTAAAACTTTGTCATTTAAAATTTGTAAAAAAAATATGACTGTCGATTGATTGATTTTAATTTTTCGCGTAAATGTCATAGAATTTTTTTTTTTTTTTTTTTTTTAAATAAAAAAGTTGAACAAGACTTATTTAATGTTTCTCAATTTAATTCTATAGAATTTTGTAGAAAAATCCTAAGGTGATTGAAATATTTGATTAATGCGTGCAAAACTGTTTTTATAAATTTTATAATATTAAAAAGTTATAATATTAAAAATCTAAATTTGCTCAGACAAAATACTAAATAAGCAAATTATAAAACCAATATTATACCTGATTCATTGCACTTTGGACGTTCTCAGTATTGCTAACTGTTCTCGTAGTTTTCCTCTTCTTGATGCGCTCGGCAATGTTCTCCATCGCCAGCTCCAAAACGGGACTAGGGGGTCTACTAGGCTCAAACTTGGGTGTGAACGCCAATGGATCACTTGACGATGTCGTGGCATCGTTCGCCGACAACAGCTCGCGATCCTCCGCGTCGAGATCGACAACTTCGATCATCTTTTCGTTGCTGCTTGGTTGTAATTTATGCTTACCGAGGATCATGCCGTTCTTCACTCGGCCCCGTTTACTCGATTGCTTGCCGGTCATCGACTGCTCATCCAGATTGAGCTTCTTGCTCACCTTCGTACCGTTGATGATTTTGTTGTTCACGTTTTTCGTGTAGTTTTTGTTGGTGTCGAAAGCTACCTCGACATTGCGCTCCTCGAGCTCCAGAAGAGTTTTGCTCGATTTGCTCGTTCGAGATTGCTCCGATTTTTTATCAGTCTTTTTGGTCTCTTGCTGCTGCTGATTGTTAGGCGACTCTTGTCGTAACACCTGTTGTTGTTGTTGTTGTTTCGATATTCCTAATGTTACAATAAATAAAAATAAGATTGAAATTTTGAAAACGTAAAAATAAAACCGGTGCTATCGCAAGAATGAAAAGACTGCAAGGGAACAAGGGAAACGGGATGAAAAGAAGAAAACAGAAGAGAAAAAGAAGAGGAAAGAAAATGAAACTGGAAAGGGGAAGAGTAGTAAAGGAAGAAAAAGAAAAAAAGACTAGTTTAAGCCATATAAATGTAAAAAGAGATGAGAGTATTACAATAATAAATTAAGTGCACACACAAACACTGTTAAGCAGAAAGATATTAAGCATGTAAGAGTGTAAAATGAAAGACCACAGACCAAATGTACAAATTTAATCAATGATTAAATAAAATTACTTAATTATTATTATTATAAAATCAATTTAAAGCATACGAAAAATGGTTAATACTCACGTTTGAAAGCACTCCATGAACAGCCAAACACCTTTTTTAAATGTGTTGGCGTTGGAGGTTTTGGCACTGCATTAGAAACTCTTTTAAGAATAGGTAATACCCTAATTAGTTTTGGATCAATTTGTCTCCCATCTAAAATAAAACATTAGAAATCACTAATATAATTTATGAAAAAACATAATTATATGAAAGAAACATTAAAAAATTCATACCTAATGTTATTCTCAAAGGTGTACGAGGTAAAGCTTTTATTGGTTTGAAATGATGTATCTCCTGGTTTATGCTGTCATGACTTCCAGCACTTTCAGCACTGCCAATCCTCTCTTCACCTTCTACTGTTGTTACACACACCTCTACACCTAATTTCTTTTTCTTATTGCTAAGAACATCACTAGGAACATGCAATTCTTCTTTGCTTTGCAGTCCATAGATTTTAGATGTAGAACCAATAACTGTTTCCTAGAAAAAATATAACAATGTTAATATTGTATAAAGGAGAAAAAGTTAGGAAAAATATTATAAGGCAAATTGTATTTCTAAATAAAATTCAATTAAAAATCAGATTTAACATAATTTAAAACTTAAATATTTCTAACCAGAGCCGCTGGATATGTAGCATTATTAGGCTGATTTACTCGTGTCTGATGAGTTACGACTCTGGTAACAGCATTGTGAATTGGCACTGATTTTTGTGAGCTGACAGTCTCTGAAGATTCTTTCTGTGCAGTTGTTGAATTAGCCTTAACAGTTGTCGAGTACCTCTCCGACCTTATTTTAGATATAAGAGCAACATTTTGTTTCTTTGTATCAGTCGCATCTTTTGATTTGACTGACATTTTTTGATTAGCAGATTTTGATTGATTAATATTGGACTTCTTCTTATCTGAATTAATTGATGTTGAAGTTTTACTGCTATGCTCATACTTATCATTGGTTTTTTCAATGACTTCTTGTTTTGCAAGTGTTTTTGCAAGTAGCTGATCTTGGGCTAATTGCACCAACTTTTGTCGCTCTTCCTCTTCCTGTATCTTTTGTATAAGTGCTTCACTAGCTAACCTTTCTTTCTCCCGTTGTCGTCTCATTTCCTCTTCTTCTTGTTGAAGTTGAACTTCATATTCTCTCCTAATCTCTCCAGCTGCGCTAAGTATTTTTATTGCAGCAAATTCTGAAATATAAAATAAAAATAAATATTGTATTTAATAATGATACAAGAGTTTTTTACTATTACAAATATGTTTTGAAATATATAACAGAAAAATTTTAACGAATGTTCATAACATAACCAAGTAGGATAAATGTGAAATTAATAAAATTAATTAATTACAATTTGAAATCAATAAGGAATCAGAGTTCAAATGTACAACAAAGAGAATTGTTTTCCAGAAAAAGGAAAGTAAAAGAAATTAGAACTATATGCATTGACAGTAGTTATAACACATAATCTTTCAAATTCTGTGTAACTAATCTTTTGTTGATAGCATAGTCCATTATCATTCATACACGTAATGACTATTCATGCAATGTAAATAAAACTGACAGCCAGAAATTACTATTTTTAGCTAAATAATCTGATGTAAAAAAACAACATTTTTCCATACTTCTACAATGTTTTATTCACATCCACCATTAAATACCATAACAACCAACACTGTGCATTCATTGACGAAAATTCCGCGAGCTCCAGTCCCGCGCGATTAAGAGGACGCGCGCACCCTCGTCGTTTATTCAAAACACGAAACCCTTCCAAAAAAACGCCATCACATAGAAAACAATCAAGCATCATCGTACGTCAGGCGCCAAGATGTATATGCGCGACCAGACGAACCTAACCAACAAATCCAAAAACTAAGGTTCTCCCATTATCCCTCATATCACGACAATCACAGCGTTCACTCTTGCGAAAAACACGAGCCTCTATATATATCTTCTCCACACAAACACACACACGCGCGTACACTTGCACTCGCACACAGCAAGGCAGCACACGGGCCAAAAAAAGGAAGAGCACTCGCCATGGTTCGCGTACTCACCAGGATCCAAGTGCACGACCTCGTCGTCGTCGGCGGTTACGGAGCTGCCAGCGCCGCTGTTATCAGCCGCGGTGGCTGCTGCGAGCTCCTGGGGGTACCTGGTGCGTATCAGCTGCCACAGCTCCGCGTTGATGAGGTTCTCCGGCCTGGTGCGATGCCGCAGCCAGGAGCCCACGCGCTGCCTGCAGAGCGGACAGCTGAGGCTGCTGTGCTTGACGGTGCCGCGCAGACAGCCGAGGCAGAGGTTATGCGCGCAGGGCAGGGTCACCGGCTCGCGCAGGATCGTCCGGCAGACCGGGCAGATGAGCTCGCGGAGCGCTGGCACTGGTGGCGCGGCCGCCTCCCTCGTCGACCTGCGCGTCGGCATCTCGCCCGTCGCTGCCGCTCTCCGCGTCCTCGAGTTCGTCGTCGCGTTAGCCCCCCGCTGCTGCTGCTGCAGCCGCTCGAGCGGCTTCGACGACCTTTTCAAACACGTCGCCATCTTCTCGCCAGCGCTGGCTCGCGCTCTCTTGTGTGCCTCTACTACTCTCGCTCAGGCCGCGACTCTCTTGAGTCTCTGCTATATGCTGTGTACCTATGTGTGTATGCCTTCTGCGTTTTCGTTATCCCCGTCTCTCTCACTCTCGCGCTCCGTCCTGCTCGCGGCAGGCGCTGGACGTAGCGTATAAGAGAGAGACAGAGTGCGACCCGTAGTAAAGCCAGTATAAAGTAGCGTTTTACGAGCGCTCGCCTGAGTTTGTCTTCGTCGCACCAATGGTGCGTATAGGCGGAGAATACGCGCGTAGTACGCGCCGCTCTTTGCGCGCGAGTAAGCGTATGTGTATTGGATTGCTTGGTATATAGATATATATACGTATACACACATCGCGCTGTGTGGTTGTTTGATAGACGGGTTGAGGTTGTCGTGGCGCGCGCACGCGCATATCTGCGTCTATCTCTTTCTCGCTCTCACTCTCTCCCACAGCCCGCTGTTGTATACTATATATATATGAAGCTGTATTGGACTCGCACGCGCGCATTGACGAGCGTGGGATTTCTTTTTTTTCAGTTTGCCCGCCAAGGAGAATTGGCGGCGGTGGAGCTTTCATTGGTAGCAGTGAGACCGCGAAATATTTGAAAATATACGAGCACATTACTGAGCCGAAGATTGATTAGCAGCTGTCGGTAAATACAAATTTTATAGCCAATTTTTATCACGAAAATTTTTCACAATAATCATTCAGAATGAATATTATTAGTAATTTAATGGTAATTGGTTGGTCAACTTTTTAGCTGTTTGTTGGGTTGAAGGAATTATTCTTTAAATCGTATTATACTTATCACGCTTTATTTATTACAGTTAAGAATATTATTATATGTGGAAATAAGTATTAATTACAAATAGATAAACATTAAAAAACTATGTAAAAATGTATATAATAAGTATTAAATGTAATAACAGTTTTTCAAAGTTATAACAAGAAACAACGTTGCTTTAAAATCTAATGTCAAAATATATTTTTAGGAATAACTCCATACTCTGTATACCACCGAGAAATATTACTTTGACTTTGAATATTTTCAGATTATTCCAGTCGGAGATACATGAATGAAAAATATGTTTTGAATCGGTACCTATAATTATTATAATTATTTAATATTAATAGTATATCGTAACCTATAGATTAAAGTAATTACAAAATAAGGCACATATGCACATTACTCATCGTTATCCTATTCCAATGTCATTAATGGTAATCATGATTAGCAAAGATTATGAAGACTATATCCGCAACAACTGCAATTTTTCACGCAATTTTGTGTAACGTATTATTAGTAAAGCACCAAGTATATAATACAAATCATCATCTATAATAAATCTTTTCGGAATCTGACGAACACGTCGCTGAACAAAACCAATACAATACCGCATTACATACTTTCGTCCAGCGAAAGCCAATCATAAATCCAATTACCCGTCCTATAGTTGAAGATATAGGCATATAATGAAAATCGAAATGACAACAATAATGGCAACGAAATAATTTAGAGATGCGGTTAATCCTCAAAATCGTCAGTAACAAATTTGAGTCCTGTGCCTTTGAGATTGCGTTCCGTCCACTCGTCGAAACGACGCGAAAGCTCGTCATTCATGTAATGACGCCAATCGCCCACTTTACCCTTTCGTATGAACTTGGTGTTAGGATCGTCCCGACTGACGTTCTTCTGGGCGAGAACTTGTTCGTAATTCACTGATGGGTTCGCCGCCATCTTTGGGAACGACAAGTGGTCGCTCAGCTGGGCCACCTGCTCATCTGTCATCTTCTTCTTCAGAAACTTGGCCGTTTTGCGTATGGCTGCCGCTTGATCCTTAATGTTGTTTTTGTTGGTTGCACAAAGACAGAAATTTATCGATTAATTATTAATTCTAAGTTTCTGGGAGAATGTGCATAAAAAAGTAAAACAAATTTTATTCGTATTATGAAACGTCATAAGAAACAGAAAAAGTTTATATATCAAAAGTTTTTGTAAGCATATGCCTAAGTTGTTTTATTTAGTGTTAAACAATTCGAAGTATTCAATCAGATACGTATCACGAGTTAGGACCACACGATTTGCGTTTATTGTTATCCACGCAGAAAAAAAATCAAATTTTTCATTAAACCAATATAGTGCTTCACATTATTGAAATCTTGAAGTACAAAAAGATTAAAAGAAAACGTAAGTTAAATATATATTTTCCTAGAGCGCAACTTCCAAAATAGTTTTAAGTGTTCATTTCGGAATGTAATTCTCATTTAAATACTATATGTATAACAAACTTTACCTTTTTCATTTCTTCATAGGTGAAGAAAAGTACATTGTCTTGATGGCGCCGCTCCCAGAATGGCAATACGTGACTCCAAAATGGCCCGGGGGGTGCTATAAAAAAAATTAGCATCATCATTATTTAATATTTAAAAAACGATTTTCGTGACATCTTATAGTACTAAACGTTTAAGTATTTACCGTTATCCGTGACCATCAATTCGGCAAATTCCTCAAAGCTGCAACTCAAATCGTGAAACAGCCTGCAATAGTGGTAAAAGCTGACGCACATGTCCTTTGGATTTCTCGCGATATAGATTATCTGCGAAACAAGAGAAAACACTATACAGCTTTTACCTCTTATTACCACGCTTCGTACTATCCACTTAATCCAAACGTAATTCGCCCCCTTTGTTTACGTAATTCCATGACGCGCTAATACATATACGCTTCGATCGACGTGTAACGTTTTTATATTACACCAAATAGTACTTACAACGAAAATCCGTGCAAGAATCGTGCCAAAGAAGGGAAAAAAATGTAAAGGTATATATGAGCCATTCTACAGAAAATCGGACACTTCTTAGCCCAAAAATGGAAACATATGGTTTTTGGAGCACGCTTACCAAACTAGTTTTTTTTAAATTTTTTAGAGCATTACGAATGAAAAGGAAAAGGGCACCAAGTTGGAACCATGTGCCAAAAATAAGTTATGGGTCAATTACTGATAATGAAAAAATGATTAAAATAGCTCTACTTTGATCCAAAATAATTCCATAAATAACAACTCAATATGAAATTCGGAAAAAAGAAAAAGAAACGAAAGAACAAAAGTTTTCCAAATCTTTTTTCAGAATTAGAAAATGTTGATTCCTTCAAAAGTTACGTGAGTTTGAAGTTGGGCTTGAAACT
>JAWWEQ010000055.1:22191088-22220711 GCA_035583055.1 Torymus tubicola | reverse complement strand
TTGCAATTTTCACTCCAATGAAAATACAAGATTCTCCTGAGCAGTACGGTCGTGCCTATAATGTAAAAACGAAGTTTAGGGGCGCGGCTCCCCTAGTTACTTCGTGTAAATAGAATCAATCCCGCAATACAGACAAGAAGTAAAAGTTATATGACAATTTTAAACGCAGCGTTTTATTAAATATTATACATTAAACAATGCACTACCATCTATAGAAATAAAGTTAGAAAAATAAAATATTAACGATTTAATATGTTTTGGAGCGACATACTTTATGCATAACAAATTCATAGAAAAACATTATGAATTTCATAATTGTAATTTATTTTTGTTAGTGTTGTCTAAGTATTTGTAACTTTCTACCCCCGATGTTTATTGTATATTATATACATATGGCCGGTTCTCTGTCATGTCGCAGATGAAAATTTTTTTTTCGCTAAAAATTTGTTTATACTTTTTACTACATATTTTGAACTGCTATGAATTTTTTCAGATTTTTTTACCTATAGTTTTGGAGATATAAGAGGTCAAAAACTGAATTTTGATGATTTTTTGCATTTTTGACCGATTTTCATTAATTTATAACTCCTCAGGGAAGCAGTTTTTGCGATAGACACAAGAATAGTTTTCTTTGTAAAATTTTCTCAGCTTTTCAATAAAAATATTTTCAAAGTTGTATGTGTACACGTCACTCACATATCTCCAAATGAAACATTAAAATTCAGAATACAAAAGTCCGGTAAAATTGATGGTGAAATTATACTGATAAATGATAATCCATACATCTTTACAGTATTTTATGAATGTTGAGCTCAACTTCAAACCCGAGTAATTTTTGATGCAATTAACATTTTTTATTCAGGAAAAGAGGTCTGAAAAACACTGCCTCTCTAGTTTAATTTTCTTTTTTTTTAAATTTATATTGAGTTTTTTTATTGTTATATAATACGAATACACTGAAGCCTGTCTGTTAAAGAATTTTAGCCATCATGGCTAGCACTCGAGTATCGAATAAAGCTCTATTCTGCTACTTACTTTTTTCGAAAGCCAATTATTTTTTGTTTTGCAAAAACTATTTACATAGTAATATCATATCCAAACCAACCATAATATACTTTTTAATACATTTTTTATTTCGAGTTGATGGACGCTGTTACTAAATATTTTTTGTAGATTTATGTCAATTAAATATCGTTACATTAACTGGTGTCTTTAATTTTTAAATTTGCATTGTAAAAAATATTGCCTTATTTCTAGTTTTTTTCTTAAAATAAAAAATGTGACGTAGATTGATACTTTAGAGGCATTACATTTTTATGCACGTTTTTTCCCTTTTTAATGTGTTTCAATTACCTATGGAAAACCCGCATAAATCGGTTTATCGGAATTACCCATTCTGTGAAAATTGAAATGTTTTGTATGTATTTGCAGATTTAATTTGTAGATTTTATAAAAGTATATTATCAAAAAAGTTACAAAATTAAAAAAAAATTAATTAACGTTAAAATGTCATAAATATTAAATGAGAATTATTAAATCATTTAATTAAAATATTCCTTTTTTCAAAATTGATTGAATATTTTTAATATAAAAAAAATTAAACTCACTACATTTATGCAATAGTTATAATATTTTGGTTCATAACTAATTCAGTGCTAAAAATATGTATTGAAAATACAGTAATAAAATGACCTCGATTTCAATAATAATTAAGTAACCGTTTGAAAATTCAAAGTATAGTAAAATAATACAAATGGAATAACAAATTAAAAAAATATATTAAAAATGTATACGAATATACAGCCTGCATTTCACATTCTACGGCTACAATACATTCCTTTATCAATCCATCTACAGCATGTCATCCATTATTATATCCCCGAGCATTTTCCACTATACCAATCGAACCTGACATTCCCGACGCGCTCGATCACGCGATACATCCTTTACGTTAATATTTATAGCTCTCGTCCTATACCACTACAGCGCATCCGTTCTCCTATCGATTTTAAACGCGCGCAATAGTCATCGAAAACGAAAAAAAGGCCGTATTGCATAGTTTTATTGCGAAAAATCAGCGGACCGCGATGACTGACCACTTGCTCAAACGTGCGCGCGCGCGATCTCCGTGATGTCACGTGGCTCAGCGCGCTCGTCTCTTTAAACGACGTGCAATGTCACGTGACTCATCTCGCACACATACATACCTATATATCTATACTTAATATACGACCCATATATCTATATATATATTATACCTAGCCAGCTGTTTGCCCGCAACTCGCGTGCCTGTCAATCCCCCCCTCCTCCTCCTCCTGCGACGCACACATCAGCGTCAGCGCGCTCACAGATCGAGCCGCCCACTCGTCCTTTATGCTCCCTTTTTATGCTCTCGAGATACTCTGCAGTAGCTCAGCAACAGCAGCATCGCTCTCCTTTATTATTATTATTTCACTGAATATAAATATATACTCAATATACGTGCTCACTGTTACCACCTATATGCTGCGAGCGCGCGTGCTAACACCCACGTACTTACAATACAGTGTGTATATATATACACGCTATAAACAACGTCCGTTCCCTGGTGTAGAATAATATCCTAGCATGCACGCAAGTCTCCACGCGCATACCTATCTATATAGTCCTCTATATATACCGAGCGATAGGTACATAATAGAAATAGAGAGAGAAAGAGAGAGAGAGAAGGGCAGTCAAAGGGGGTAGAGAGGGAGAGGGAAAGAGAAGCACACAATACCCACGCGCAGAGGTGGAAAATATCTCTCTCCTCTCTCGCATCTACCTACCTACCTACACCCGAGGCGAGTTGCGATTCGCGAATCGCGAGTTGCCGACGTTAGTAGCGTAGCAGCGCTCGTACGGACCTGGAGAAGCTACCTCTCCGCATACATACACATAGTACTACGTAGGCACTCACTGCCCCTCTCTCCCCCCGAAATCAGTCGTAGTGTGCGCGCGAAAGAGAAAGAAGAGCGAAAGAATAACGGAGCCATAATAAGTATATCCCAGTGTCGCTCGCACGTCAACGTCACTTACGCAGTGGTGTAAAATATATATATAGTCTCTTGCGGAAGAAAGAGAAAGAGTGGCTATATCTACATTGGTGCGTGCGTGTGTGACTGCGTGCAGAGTGCATGGGAGAAAACAAAGCGCCTCGCATTGAGAGCCATGTCGGGCAGCAGCAAAAGCAGCAGTATTAGCAAGAGAAGCTGATCGACTCTCCTTCTCTGCGGACAGGAGAGAAGAGACGAGAATTTTCGTCCGCAGCGGCAAATGAGCCGGGAGCCTCCGCCACGACGACGTCAACACCGAGGAACAGCAGCAATAGCATCAGTGGCCACTACTTGAAGGTTAGAATGCAGGGTAATAACACGCGCTAATAATAAACGAGATAACGCGCGAGCAGCACAAAGTCACTAGCATAGGTATACGGTCTCGAAATATTGTTGCATTTCGTATACAGCAGGGAAGTGTGTGTGTTGAATTATTGTGCAGTGGGACCGTTTTTCGTTTTTCTTACGTCGATAAGCGCGCGCACCCGCGTGTGACGTGGTAGGTATATAAGGTGAACATCCCGCGCCGCCGTTCCGCTTTTCGTCGCCGCGCGCGAGGTCATTGCACAGTAAGTTGCCAGCCAGCTACACGCGGTAGAGTTGTGTATTGTGTATCGTCGACGCCGCTGAGCTGATCCATCAGTTGTGCGAACATCCAAACAGCGTGCATCCCAGGGTTTATTGATTTATGCTGAAGAGTGCGCGAGGCCACACGCTGAGAGAAAGAGAGGCCCAGACAGTGGAAAGAAGACGGAGGAACAGAGAGAGAGAGGAGAGAGAGAGAGAGAGCCCGATGAGCCAGTTACTTTATTTAGCCTGAATCGACGTATCTCGACGCTGGATTCTGTACGGCATTGTGACCAGTGGTGCTCTGGAACCTCCTGGAGTCCATGAGGATAGCATTTACGTTGGGGATGGTTGTGTTCTAAGGCCACGTGAGTTTCTATCGTTGTTAGAAACAGACTTTTGTTTTCGTTGCACACGAGAATTTGTGATTGCGCACGAGTTGATTACGGCAGAGTTTGTCGAAAATTTGATTGTTGCTGAGCTGAGGAGAATTTTAACTGTGTGTAAATAGTTGCCGTTGTTTCACTTATGCTGGCAGGGTTCCAGTAGGATTTATGGTTTTAAGTGGTCACGATTACACTTAAAGCTGATATTTATAAAGTGTGTGAATTTGCAAGAAATATGCGTGTTAAAGTAACATTCCAGGTATCAATCCTTCAATCTTATTAAGAGTTTTCATTTTTTAAAAGAATCATTGTAAATGTTTGTAAAATTTGGTTTAAGCATTCACACAGATATAAATATCTTCAATGCGGTATCTGATAAATCAATTTTGTTCGAACATATTATTAAGTATTGGAAAAAGCTATAATAAAAACTATTAAAAGTACCTTATAATTTGCAATAAAACAGCCAGTAAAAAATTTTAAGCTGCACTTCTTAATGCTTTGCATAAAAAACACTTTGTTACAAGATTTGTGTTTCAGTAAAACAGTCATTGTAATGATTCTAATCACAATATGATTATTTACAACCTAAACGTATACAGACAATATTGATTCATTGGCTTAATAAGAATGAGATGTATACTTCTTTGTTCTAAAAATTCTTGTTTAAAACAAGCCAACAATTATAATAACAAATTAACAGACATCAATTCAATATTTATTTACTAACAAGGTACGAATCTTGAACATGGTTTTCAGATTCTTTTTAAATTCCTTGAATTTTAAGTTGGATGCCAAATATTTTATAACTTCAAAACAAAAAATAACGTCATGGGTATACTAAAAATATTAGTACAACTTATGAGCTTACTTAAATTTAAAAGATATCTCTGTTTTTTTTAACCATAACCATCTTAAGATTGAATACAGTTTTTTGGATACATTTTCAGCATTAAAATTTTATTTTTAAAATCATTTTTAATAATTAATCACATATTTGAAGGTTTTAAATTGAAAAGATTTGAATAAAAATGAATTAGGAATTTTTCATTATCTTCAAATTCCTTTGTTAAAACGTTTGAAACAATGACTCATAAATTTTCATATGATTTTCTAAACTTTTAAAATAAAGCCAACTTTTATTATATTTAAAACAAAAAAAAAGAAATGTTTTCTGCATGGGCTTTTACCATTAAATTTAGAGTAGATGTTTGACAAGAATTTTTTCACCACAATGTCTTATTCAAAGAATAATTGATAAGGTAATAAAAACTGATTATACATTTGCTTGTAACAATATTAAAAATCCATTAGATACTTTTTCTACTTCCAAAGAACGTCAGTTCTATTGAGTCCTAAGACCATGTTTTTCACGAGTTGGCGTGATTTCTAATGTTTATGATCGTTCCTTATAACGACACGAATAGAGTACTTAAACATTTATAACGTCATCACTCACTTAATCTGAAATAACTCTGGAAAATCCATTCCTTTCTCGTAAAATTCAACATTCTACGCAAACGGAAACAAGTCAATACCTATACGTAGCAGGGACCAAATCAGAGCAAAGCGAGCAAACGTCACTCTGACGAAATTCTGGAAATTCTGATCTCATTAGCACGCAGCAAAACTCCATATTTCTCACAATCTTCGATTACCCGCGCACTTGCGCCCGGCTTTGCGGCTCTTTGTTCGCTGTCTCAGGGTCGACAGTCCCTTAATCGGCGGACACTTCTCCTTCTCCTCCCCCGCGTGTATATTATACTTGCCGCTAACGCGCCCGCGCGCATGCACATATCCAATCAGTCGTGTATCGCTTCTCCTCGTGTCAATGTAGACAGTGAACTCCAGGTGAGAAAGAGAGAAAGAAAAATAAATCAGTAGCATGACTCACCCTCCGCACCTTATGTCTTTTCCGTCTATTTCCATTCTTTTTTTCTTACTGCGTGCGCGTGTGAATTGAGTAGTACGCGTTAATGAGATCGTCGGGTGAAAGGTGGATACGCTGCGGAATGATATAGCATGATCGAGATTACACGGGGAGATAAGATTTTGCGGCGGCCGGGTTTTGGCGGCGATACGGTACCTTGGATTCGGCGCGTTTAACGCTTAAAAAATGAGTGATTAGGAACAAAGGCTATAGCACCGTATACGGTGATTGTAAAGGTGGACGAGAAAATTTGATTTGCGTTTGATGAACGTTAATGAGTGGAAATTGTGATCAGTGACCTATCGTGGTTTGGAAAAACCATAAGAAACGTGTGGATCAAATGTTCATTGTTATGAAAAAACAATAATTATAACGTTTTCACATGTTCTATTGATTAATCGTAAAAAGGCAATTCTTGATAATGCAAGGAAAAGTTTCAAGGACTTGAATGGAATTTAACATGGCTTGGTGATATGTAGTACCTTATGAGTGTTGGTTTAATTATTTTCTGATTATATAGTTTTATAGGTGCTATTTTATAGAATAGTTTTATTTTTAGAATCATTTATATCATACTTTACAAGATTAAAGTTTATTTTTAGTATAACTTTTCAAATCATGTTTATTAATGTTTTTGCTTGTTTAATGAGCTTTCACTGTCCAGTTAATCAATCAATTTAATCAACTCAGAAAACAGTTTAAAGTTTGAATGCAAAAGCCAACATGAATCATACTATTGATAAATGTTGTGACACTTTTAATAGTCTTGAGGTTACTGAACAAGTCTTTTGTTTTGTAGGTATATAATAAGCACTTCAATAAAATGTTTGAACATTATTATTATTATTTAATTTTGACAAATTCTTGTAAACATTTAAAAATGTAGTATAAAACAATTATAATTGAGTAAAATCTTCAGTTTTATTAAATACTTCTGCAAACTATTATAAATACTATTTTAGAAAAATCATTAATTTTATATAAAGTAGGCTTGTTCACTATATATTTATAAAATTTTTTTAAGTATTGGGGAAGTATATAGATATTTTAATTTATACTTATATATCATCAAACCAGAAGTAAAGAGAACAAGAATTTATTCTCATATTAACGCAAATATATAGCTCTAAAGTATTTTTGAATGGTTTCCAATGTACTCTAACTTTATAATTCAGTGTTTGAATGCAATCTGCACAGTGCACTTTAACTAGTTTTCTCTTGTAGTTTTAACTTACAAAAATATTAAAATGTACAGATATGAATATGTACCTTATGTACCCGTTAGTCCATACATAGCATATATACCTATGGCAGCATATGTATGTATCCCATATTATTCATAAGATAAAACTAAAATAATCAATCTTTACAAAAATTTAACCTAATTTAATTTTTTGAAATTCTGTATATATATGAGATTTTAGAAAATATTATAGTATTTTTCAAAAGATATGGATATTCTATAAATTGTATTAATTATTTTATCTGTTCATGAAAATTATGTAATGTACATAATTGAAGAGATTTTTTTCTTTTAAAGAAGTTGTCAAATATTAAATCATGTTTATATTATCTGATCAAAAATTTTTCAACACTTTAAAATTTAACATAATTTTATGAAAATTGTTAGTTATGTAATTTTTATACAGTTTTTATTCTTTTTATGAGATAAATCTAATGTTTATTTATTATATTTTAGAGAGACGCAGTTGCTAGAAGAGCGTGTTGGCGCTGGACCACAATGTGGCTCAGCAAACAGCCAAGTCGCCAGATGACAAATTCCATGGATGAATATTTTGATGACCTCATACAAGAATGCAAGCATGCAGCACCTGGTGCTCGACTTTCATATTCTTTGAGGACTCGCCTTGAAAAACTAAAGCTAGAAGACCTGAAGGATTTGGTCAGTAGGACGAAGGATGGGTGTGCTCCACTCTTCATAGCCTGCAAAAGAGGACATGTAGAAATTGTTGATTACCTGATAAAAGTCTGTCAGGCAGACATAGAACAAAGAGGCTTATATGAGGTGCCAGATGATCGATCGGTGCATTGTGTTACACCTCTTTGGTGCGCAGCTGTATCTGGTAAACTGCCTGTCTTAAAATGTCTTATTTCCCATGGAGCGCAGGTCAATGCTGTATCAGATTCTGGATCCACACCTGTGAGATCTGCTTGTTTTATGACCCACTTAGGTAAGAGAAAAACAAAGTACAATTTTTTTAAAATCATTCACAATAGGAATCCTCATATACTTGTCCTTTCACAATCTTGCAACAGGCTATAACTGCTTCTACGCACATATCATCGCTTAAAATAACATTTCCAACTCTCAATTTACTTTCCATAAATATTTGCAAGAGCAGTTAAGAGGTTTGCATAGTAAAACTGAATATTTTAACAGTATCATTGATTTAGTCAATTTTCTGATTTATACGGATGGCCATATATCTTTATATAGACAAGCATCTCAATGCTTCTTTAATTGACATTGATAAATCGTTCTATACTTAAGCCAAGATTTTTGTGCCAAGGCAGGTCTAGGTCAACATTTGAATGCCAATGTTATTGTGTTGTAATAATTTTTTTTTTTTTTTAATACAATGTTAAATTTTTATTTCTATAAGATTCAATCAAAACAACGATTAACAAATCAATAACCTCGTCATCTACGTGGTGCAAAAAGGCGCATCCCGATCGTTGACTTTTTCAATTTCCCGTATCATCTCATTCGCCGTGTAAAAACATCACACTAGCCAACCTGTTTATCACACCATCAAATCGAATTCGTTGCACTCATAAATTTGCATTTTGCTTTTGCAGATATCGTGTCTTTTTTGGTCGAAAATGGTGCGGACATATTGAAAGCGAACTACAACGGCGGTACGTGCTTGATTAATTCCGTGCAGAGCTTGGAACTGTGCAAGTTTCTCCTTCAGAATGGCGCTAATGTTAATGCCGCTGACATACAGAACAAAACGCCCTTACACTATGCCATTCAGGAGCACAGATTCGAGACGACGAAGCTACTGCTGGACTACAATGCCGATCCTCACCTCAGATCACGCCACAATGATGACGCGTTGCAGACTGCCTGTCTCAAGGGTGCAACGCAAATTTTCGATTATTTAAGTAAGATTTTAAAAGAATACCTTTCGTTATGCATGTTACATCTTCGAGATAACCAAAGTGAATCAATTTTTATTTTGTATTCGTTTGTAACATCTAATCTTGACATTTGAAATGCTTAAAACCATATTTTATTTAAACAGAATATATATAATCTGAAAACGAGTTCATCTAAATCAACGCAAAATTTAGCAAATACTGTGTTATGTTTTTTGTTGTTTTTTACACATCAGCATTAGAAAGTAATAATGTTTTCACCTACTTATGCACTCCATGAATTTCTAAAACTGTGAAATAGTCTAAATGAATTGCAACTTTGTGAAAGTTAGATGTACATTAACGATAAAAATGTTATACATATGTTTCTTGATTTATCAAAGTTATTAAAAATGATCTAAATTTTAATAATAATATAAAAAAGTAATTTAAAAAACATTTCAAAACTATTCTGACTTAAATGTTATCAAAACAAAAAATAACGTTTTATATCATTTAACCAGATCATTAAAATAATAATATTAACTTTTACATGTTATACTTTCTATCAATTTAATTTCCGTTTATTATATATTTAATAAAAACGAATTTGTACAAAAGTGACGAATCTAATAACTGTCGCACAAACGTAGCTGATCTTTGTTAGAATAAAGAAATGGAAATTTGACAATGAATAAAAGATACGCAAATTGAAAAAGAAATATTTCTGGTACTATACATCAAACGAAAAACATGGAAGTAGGCTAAAGTGCTGAAATTCAGATCAGATATCGAACATGCCTCAAATAAATTTGTTGAAGTTGAGTTCATGAAATTCAAGCAACTGAACTATACTTAAGCATTAATTTTTTTAAACCTAGATGTTATTACTGTATGGAATAAATTATTTCTCAATTAATCAATTCCCACTTGCTTTTTCCAGTTGAAAAGATCAACTATTCGCCTGAGAGGCTGGCAGACGCGCATGAACTTATTGGTTCGACGTTCTTCGACGAACATAGCGACACGCAGACGGCCTTCAAGTACTGGCGTACCGCCCTCGCCATACGCAGCACCCACGGACTAGATGGCACGCCCTTGTCCAAGAGGCCGGCCTATCCTAAACGCGATACCTTTAGAAATGTCACGGAATTTACGAGCCTCGATGAACTTAAC
Source organism: Torymus tubicola (assembly GCA_035583055.1). Classification (NCBI taxonomy): domain Eukaryota; kingdom Metazoa; phylum Arthropoda; class Insecta; order Hymenoptera; family Torymidae; genus Torymus; species Torymus tubicola. The sequence continues at coordinate 22,210,476 of JAWWEQ010000055.1, read as the reverse complement.
ACGATCATGCTCGATCTTGACGCCATACGCATCCAGAGTCTGCTCATCTGTGAGAGAATTCTTGGACCCTATCACAAGGATACTGTGTTCAGGCTTATGTACAGAGGAGCCTCGTACGCCGATGCATTACGGTACGAACTACGTCAATTTTCAAATAAAAAAAACATTTTTAATGATTTTTTAATTGCACTGTTACGTCACAACTGAAAACTTATGTTTTAAAGTCAAACATATTTTTGTACCAGCTAATAGTCATTTTAACAAATTTCAACGTACCAAGCAAAAAGGTTAAGCGTGACGAAAACAATAAAAATCATTACAACAGAAACAGTAAAACAATAATATTTTTTATTAGATATTTTAATTGATGATACTTCATTTGCATCATAAATTTTTTTCTCGTATAATACTAGCAAAAATAGATCATGATATAACAATTTTAAACTTCTATTTTTGGATTTAATGATCTTATATTGACGGTTTTCTCGCAACTTTTATGAAAATCCATTTATCGACTATTGCTTTGTTCTAAAAAAGTCTTAAAATGATAATTAACAAGATTTTATGTTTAGATCCTAAATTTAATTTTAATTTTTAAAATAAATCAATTAATTTTATTATCTATAAAATATAAAGAGGAAAAATTTTAAATTAACTGGAAATTCATTATTCTTATAGATATCAGTATTGTATCGACCTGTGGAGACGTGCTTTGGAGATTCGCGTTGATAAAGATTCCGTAAGTTTTATTATTTAATCATGTATTGAAATAAAATCAATATTATTTTGTGGTATATCTTGGTTATGCTATTACTATATAAATAATAAGTTATTCAGATAATAATACTTATTTAGATTTGAAATTATAGTATATGACTAAGAAATATGAGAGTATATAAAATATTACAGAAACTTTTAAAAATATAAGAAATAATATTTATTAATTAACTCATGGATAATCTTTTACAGATTTTATACACCGATACCTGTTTTACCGCTCAAGCCCTCGTTAGACTGATGGTCGATTTAAATGAGAAAGCGTTAGAATTAGACCGCAACCGAGAGAAACAGGAGCCGAGATTCTGTGATGTTGTTGCAATATTTAAATTACTTACAGATCCTCTTCCAGAAGCAAGGCAATTACTTGAGGTATTTAATTTTACAATTTGTTTTTAAACTTTTCTCCTGATTTATAAAAAATAAAAATTAATTTAAGTATTATACTTATCTAAATTTTTTATTTATTTATAGCAACGTCCAGTGCATAAGAGGCAACGAGAAAGCTATGATCGTATGTTAAAATGCGTCACCCATTTAATATATTTACTGATTGAAACTGCACAAACAAATGAAGAAAAGCTGGAAATGCGACAGTTAGTTCACGCTTTAGTTCGAAAAAATCCTAGATCGGCTTCTACAGAAGATACTCTTTTACATCTTTGCGTGTCAAGCCTAAATACTATCAATTCAAGTTATTTCTCTGCCGATGATGTTCAGGTAAATTATTTATGTTATTACCAATGTTTTTGCCATATAATTTTTTGTTTATAACCATTTTTCAGAGAGCACGTTTACCCCGTACCGAGTATATAAATGTATGAGTAAATAAATTTTATTTGTAGTCAGTTGTGAAAAATAATTGATACTTTTCGAATTTATGTGAAATTATGTAGAATTCAATTTTAAAATGTCGTATCAATTTAATGATAAACGTTTCTTTTATATAAATAATACAATAGGATTTTAATATTTTTCTAAAGAAATTCTTTTTTTTATTGTTTTCAGAATATATTTCCTCATTTAGAAGTAGTAAAACTTCTCTTAGAATGCGGCGCACCAGTTAATGCTCGAAATGAATGTCGATCGACTCCTTTACTTGTCGCAAGTAATGTCTACAATTTCCAAAATCCCGTAAGTAAATTTAGTAAATAAATAAGTAAACTAATTTTTCAATCGGATGTATCTGTAATACACTATATCATTCAAATGGAAATTTCATCACTAAAAAACCAATGAGTTATTTCAAATTCAGTAACTAGAATTTCTTTCCATTGCAGCTGATTAAGTTACTCTTAGATTATGGAGCACACTTGGACACGCCAAACAGGGCTGGTGATACTCCAGCACGTTTGATATCTTCAAATTCCGTCAGTAATGTTAATCTCGTTAATTACATAACTCTTCAGTGCCATGCCGCTCAAGCTATTATCAAGTATGGTATCAAATGCACGGAACTGCCTGTTACACTGCATCATTTTCTCGAACTCCATCGAGAATAATTATGGAGTGATTGTATACCTATTTAGCTTTGTTCAGAAACATATATTCGGAACTAAATTTTTTGTTACGTTTCGATAGTTAGTATGATTTAATCATTATCAATTTATATAGTTAATTTATATTCAGGGATTTAAACCGAAATATGAAAATAAGTGTTATATTTAAGTAAAAACGACTATCGCGATCCTAGTAAATAGAAAAAAAAACTATCAATTACCGAAACTTTTATTTTCTCAAAAATCTATATATTGTATGATAACTATATAGCTATTATTAAGACTGTTAATATAGTGCCGGAAAAATTATTGTGCTTTATATTATATTATTTTACAGAAATTAGCACAAAATAAGTAGTTCAGATAACTTAACCGATTAATTTTTTAATCATTCAAATCAATTTAATAAATAGAAAATAGTTTTGCAGGACGGCGTGTCATTTAGCATTGGCAATGAATATGAAAGAATCTTAGACGTTTACGTTGCGATGCTGTAGGAATGCTTGTTTTGTATGATGTTCTCGTACAAATTTATGGATCCACTTGCATCTATAATCTTTAGTATTATACATTATATAAAATTAGCTTTTTAAATTTAACAAAATTAACATTTGATCTTAGTATTCAAATTTATATTCAAAAGACCAACAGATTGGTACTATGCATTTGTCTATTGGCATAATATCCTATTCTCATCTTGCTCAAAATGATGTGTATCCATATTTATATTACTTCAACATTCTTAAACTCAAAATTTAAACGTCACTTTAAATTAAATAGTTATAACGTTAAATATTATAAAAATGTTTCGATATAAGCACTATCTTATATTAACGAAAGTCGAATAATGTAAAGGAATCTCTTATTTCTCAATACTCTTTAAGAATAAAAATACAATGAGATTTGGACTGAAAATATACAAGGAATATTTTTAATGAAATGTACAGAATTCCTTTGAGAAAATAAAAGATTGAGGTATAAATTATTGAATTTTAGGCTGTAATAAATTAAAGTTTTATACTAAAATTAACGTCATTAGATTTTTATTGATAACGATTAAAATTTATTATCTAATTCAAATAATTATAAATATTTAAATTCAAAACTTGCATTTGGATAACCCATATGTTGAGTTTAAATTTTTTACTTACAGTGCATAATGATCTGTATATTCGTTAAATGTTATAAAAATACTCAGATAAATGAATAGTTTGCAGAGTTGTGCAAAATTAATTTTTACTAAATTTTTGGTGCCCGTTCAACGTAATAAATGAACGAGATTTCGGTTTACAACCCTGAGTATTATTCCTTACGATTGTATATCAATACTTGAAATTTAGCTTATCTCACGCTAAATGCCGAGTAAAAAATGAACAATGCGTATATATCCAAGCAATGAGAATAAAAACGAAATAAATAATGAATTGAGGCACTCTATATAGCTGCGGTGCCGTGAAATAATGACAACCGGGAATAATAATCATTGTATATTTAACTTTAATTGAAAGGCTGCAGAATGTCGTAGAACTCGTTGCGGGATCTACACACGTGATACCTAGTTAAATACATACGTAAGTCTTACATCGTGTTAAAGTGTCGCGTTTTTTAGGAGTGAATTTTGCAAGTTACGAGTGATAGCGTGCGAGGAGAAAAAGTGCGAGAGGAAGTGTAAATGAGAGAGTAAACGAATATTGCCATAACACCATCGAGATTACTTCTCATCGATGCTTCATGCGCTTCCATGAAAAGTAATTTCATATGCGTTTAGTATATTAACATCGTTTTTAGTATAGTATAATACAATAACTGTTGCTATAACAATAATATTATTAATAAAAAGAATATCGCATAGCATATCTAACAGATTTTCATCTTTCATATAATAAGTATGTCATTATACAGTATAAAAAGGAAACTATCGTCTTTTTGAAACGCTCTTATAATGTAAAAATGTATACACGCATACTTCAACTTTTGCATATTTAAAATTATTAAATACTTATCTTGTTGACGGTCAAACTATTCCATCAATTTTATTGACAAAAAATATATATTTTAATACAAAATTATTGTTCTATTTTATTTTTACTGTTAATTGACTAAAGAGTTGTTTCCTTTATCCGAGTGTACAATATGAAACATTAAATGAATTTCTCGTTATTATCTCTACATTAACTATAATACGACAAGAACATCTTAAAACAACATCACTGAGTGAACTACACGACGGAGATGAGTTTTTTTTACTAGTAAAATCTATGCCGTGTAATTGTACAAAATGTTTTAAGTTATAATCTTTCGAGTTATGTATATCACGCTTACAAGGTATTTATTTTTCCCTTTATAATTAGAGAGACATTATTTCGAAGGCATAATTTACTTAGTACCTATGCGTATTATAAAAGTATAAAAATTTTAACTAAAAATTCATATTTTAAAAAAAAATAAAGAAACATGTTATAAACTCAGTCTTGCTTTGTTCATTTAATTATCAATCCCTCATAAAGTAGTGCATCCCATAATTCTGAAGAGCAACAAAAAGTGTCAGAATAACGATCGACCAGGTAGCAGTCGTCATGTCACCGGCATTCTTTGAGTACGCATCCACCACGTGAATCTTCCAACCCATATTTGCGTGAGTGAAGGAGTTGTAGTAAACAATATCCGGCCATGAAGAATTCGGAGTGACTTCAAGTATACCGGCATCGCCTTTAATCAACAGCACATACTATAATATCAATCTATTCTTTAAAAAAAAAATCACCGAATTCAAGTAAAATAAGACTAACCTGGCTCGCAAGAATGTACCAAAGTCCTGTTAAATTTCTTGAAGCTCGGGAAATCATCGTCAAGCCGTCTGTCACGATTATTATGTTTACTCAGGCACAGCGGTCCCACTGTAAATTCACGTTATAGAATTCGAATTACATTTTTCCCAGTAACCAATGTACAATATAAACTTACCGGCAGTGGGCCTGGGTCTTCCACGCCTCGTGAACTCGACGCCGGCGAGTACACGCACGCGGTTCTGGGCGACGTCGCTTAGTCTATCGTAACCGCCGTGGGGTTCGTCCGTAATGATAAACGGGTGGTAGAGGTTGGAGCTGTGAGGATTGTTACCGCCGTAGACACGGAAATTGTAAGTGAGCCCACGGCGCAGATACAGCTCGGGAATCAGCAGGCCGTTTATGTACCATGCCAGGCCCATCGTCGTCTGACCTAAATTGAGTTTGTTGGAGATGAGCTATAGAAGGGTTTTTGTGATAATTAACGGCTATGAAAAGCGGGACTTACCTGTAATTGCCTGGTACCCACGTTTGCCTCCGGATGGACCGATTGTAGCTCGGAACGTTCTTATGCTTCTGTCGAATATCTCGGATTTTTCCCACGGCTCCCTAGAATGTATAAACAAGATCCATGCGATGAATAATCCATATACAATACGTGTGAACGAGTCGAGAGTTTAATTTTTAATTGTAGAAAGGTACCTAAGTTTTTCATTTGCTGCTGTGAAGTCCACGCAGGTTTGCTCTGGTTCTGTACGGCCAAGTTCCATCTTTAAATTACTCTTTGGATAAAGGTCGTGGAAGTTCGGCTCATTGTTCTCGTCCAGCTTCCCGAGTGCCCAGATCGCGTAAATAGGTCTATCCGTTGGATATTCTTGGTCTCCTGGATCAGCTGTACAAAATAAAAAAGTTAATTCTCGTTATACGCACCCTCTTCGAAAATTACGGTATCTTCTTATAAACGAGTAAGCTTACAAGAGATCAGAGTTCTTCTATAAGTAACAATGGTTATTCCATTTTCTCGAGACGCTGTATAAAGCTGATTGCTATCTTGACCGCCTACGAGCTCATCTTTGCACACACCTCTGTATTGGCCGAGAACTTTCGCACACTGCAAAAAATTGTAATATTTGTATTGTTTATCCTTTTTATTACAATTTATAGAATTATGGTTAATAGGTAGCTTAGCGTACTCACCGGCGCTTTGGCAGTAATATTATAGTCATTGGCGTAGCCTCTGGCCCCGTCCATATAAGCGATAGTCACGTCGGCGCCCTCCATTTGACTTCTTTCAGTCGATCCTGACAGACCAAACGCCATGTACTCGTTATCCGCTGTAATTAAAATTTTTATGTTAAATCATTCCTCATTTTTCCTTTATCAAAGGTATCGTAGAAAATTTTAGTGTACTCACAAACTTGACCAGCAAGCTGAATCGTTATCTGAGGTCCGAATAATTCCCAGGCAATTTGAAGCCTTTTGTGCAGCTGCATGCAGTTCGGTAATGTCGTCGAGTACTTAATTATCTGTTCATTTGAAAAAGAAAGTGTACTTTAGGTGGTCACTATTGCACTGACGATCATGTATACCCTTATAAAGGATATTTCAAACTGACCTTGACAAGAGACGGAGGAACATTGAGGCCGTCGGGGATGAGAACGGAGCCGAAGTTTGTTTTGGTTTTCACATCGTAGATACTAAGCCAGTCAATATTAAAGACTGTCATTTCTCCAGGCAATTGTATTATCACATCATCAGCGTTGTAAGTACGAAGTGGATCCAAGCTGTGGATTATATACCCTTAATAATTTTCCTTTTTGTTATACATTACTTTCTGAATTATGCAATATAAAGTCGCAAATAATTTAAGGTGGCTCCGGCGGTTTTTTCAAAACATAAGAATTTAAAAACAAAAATCCTAATCGAAAGCTCAAATTCCAAGCTATTTAATGGAGTTTGTCCCGAATAGGGTCACCGACTAAATGGAAAAGGAAAAAAAATGTTAAAATTCGTTGAATTTCGTACTTTTAATACAGGCTCTTATGGGAGAAGAACAATTTCCAAGTATTAATTTTCCTATTTTGAGTTGAAAACACATAAGTTCTTCAAAAATAAACGTGCAAATAATTGTTTATTACCTATAGTTTACAATGGTATGTTGAAATCTGACGATCACCGACCAAATTTTCAAGAAATCTTTATGCATAAAATAAAAAACCGTTCTTACTATGTATAGCATACACTAGCAGGGCCGTATCATTTGACCAGTATTAATGAATAACATTCTGATTTTTAAAGTTGCAGGGTGCTCAAATGGTTAAGAATACCTTACAACCTGTCATTAACTAAGTTTTATTACAATTTCGTCGATTCTCTAAGTAAAAATGCAATGCACCCTAAAAGCCATCACAATGATACGAGCCAGCACGCCGGAGCCACCGTAAGTTGCATTCACTCTATTTCTACTTCTATACTATCCTTGTTATTAAAAAAAAATGACTCACTATCCATATTCGTCGGGCACTTTGGTACCCTTGGGCGAAGGCCTTGAGCCTTGGCCTACCCAGAAGTACGTATCCTCGCCCTCGCCGTCATACGTCAAACCAGGCAGTTTGATCGTCTTGGCGTCGATGATGATGATTGACTCCGAGGAAACATTGTGTAAAGATTTGGTCAGCTGAGAAATGCGCTGAGGTGCTGGTGGATCGAATTCCTCTGGTACGTAGATGTCACCGAATGTGTTCTGCGTAGAATATTAACGGAGTTGTAGAGAGTAATTGAGCAGAGACTCGAATGAGTAAAAGAGGAATGTATAGGATTGAATTGGGGGAATGATTTATTGGTTTGGAGAGTATGGTTTTTGATAAAAGTGCGATGTAACGTCGATGTATATTAAAAAATTATATGAAGACGTTTTTCGTAATAAACGATAACACATTTAGAAAAAACTGTTAGACACTAAAATTTAATACATATTCTACAAAAAAAAAACAACAATTGTAAATAGATTGGATGTGATACTAATTTTACATGAAATCAAATTGATGTAAAAGCATTTTTGCGAGGCTCACCTGCGTGGACAAGTCGTAAATGGCGAACCACTTGATGTCCGTGATTTTTTTGTTGTCGGGCAAAGTGAGAGTGAAATCCTTGTTGTGGTAACGTTCGAGCACGTTCGTTCTTAAAAAATGAGAAAAAATTAATCAATATATTGGCTTATAAATATAGCATGACGCCACAAAACTGTATATATATATATAGAAGTATACAGTCGTGGAGAAAGTTAGCAGTCATTCAAAATTTTATATTATGTTTACCTGTATATATACTACTTTATTTTTAAAGCTCAATGTGCCAATTTTTATAATTTACGTATTTTGGTACCTTTCCGGCGCTCAACTATAAACGATAAGAATTTTTAAAGGAATCGACATTTTGTATATTTTGAAAAAGCAAATATAATCAGTTTTTTCTTATTCCGCATTATTCTTTTGAACGGTTTTTTTTACTTTATAGGTTTTTTTAGTTGTAGATAAATTTTTCATTTAATTTCGTCCTGTATCTAAAACAATTTATTTCTATCTGACAGATATTTTCTATCAACATGATAATTCATTCGTCAACACTCACTTTCCCCACTCGTCGGGCACAATGAAACCTTGTGGCCCAGGTCTATTTGAGGCTCCGGCCCAGAAAAAAGTATCCGCCCCATTGCCATCATAGTTGAAGGAAGTCAGCAGCAGGGTATACTCATCGACGGCGTAAACGTCGCCTGACACTTGATGATGGTACACGTTGAATTTACCAAGGTACTTGCCCCTGTATTCCTCATCTTCCTGGCCGGTTACTAGAAGTTTAAAAATCGAAAGCTATAGTTGTCACAAAAGATTCTGACGGGGTAAATCATGTTCAATGAAATTAATTACAACTTCCGTTTTAGTTCGTTACTGCTTTTATTACTATTAACATTTGTGGAGTATTTCATATTTAAAATATTTTTTAACAACTTGAAAATATCGTTAAACAATATTGCAGAAAGAACATTTAACGCAACGTTCAAGGTTTGTTTTTTATGCAAATGTTGCCAGCAGTTTTATCTTAACGTTATGAAAATACCAAACATAGATTTTAATAATACAGCTATTGAGTGCAAGCGAACTTTCACGCCTAATTAGACTGAAAATCATTAAGCGCTCCGTTTCGTCGGCCGTGCTTCTTTCTTGCATGTATAATTGTAAGCATGTAAAAATATAGTATACTATATTTAGAACCAACTAGAAAGCTGTAGTGTCTCTCCTGATAAATTCGATAAATTTCAAGAATCAAGTGTATGCGAGAATGAATCTCGGATCATTGTATTGATTTCATGATTATACCACTGTTACGCATTACAAAAAAAAACACTGGCTATAAATCAAATGCAAAATCTTAATTGCTCTTCAAACAATGGTAAGCGAAAAACACATGATGATATTATATCTGAATAAGCGTGTTACAACTAACCGATGGTATGAATGCAAAGTCAAGGATCGGCAATTTAGCCAGCGGCGATATAATATATGAATCACAAGGTATGCTTTATGCATTAAGTAACGGATGTAAGTATAGACATTCGATTGGTGGCATTCAAATTGAAAGGCCTACGGTGTGCAACACGTGGCAAACTTGTTTGCAATGAAATCGGAACGAATCGGTATTTGCGATATCGGACTATTTATTTGCCTACCATTCTAAATATATTAAAATTACGTCTATCTGTTTATTATCGCAATGTTAAACGATGAATTTAGTAGATCGATATATAATTTAAAAATTAATACCGTTAAAAACAGCATGACCGCACAAAGCTTTGATGAAATCATCAGTTATACACAGGAGTAACATAGCCTCCGCTTTCCCAACGCACGTCAATCGTCGCGCTACCACACAACAGTGCACCGTACGTATACCTTTTTTTTCCCAACTCCGAAACATTCGTTATATACACTGAAGACGAAAAAACACGACACAAAGAGCAACCAGTACCCACGACTCACCAGTAGCCAGTACAACCAGCAGCAGCAACAGCGAGAACTGTCGACAGCACGTTATTTTCCCGACAGCTGCCATTACTCTAGCATCTCGGCACCGCTGTTCCTCGCCGTACGATTCTCTCTCGACTACCCTTGCTGTAATCCTCCTTCGTCGTCCAGCATTCCTTAAATATTTCACCTATAACCGCGAACAAGAAGAAGATGATGATGAGGAAGATACGATGATGACTATACTAGCATGGAACCACACGCGCACCATACACCCACAGACACACACAATCATACAACGGTACCTTGCTCTTGACAGCGAATGCGTGCGTCGTCCGCAGCGCTGAGTGAGAGCGCGCGCGCGGGCCTTAGAAAGTACGCTGATGGTGTTAAGGTGGGGGGAGAGAGAGAAGAAAGAAAGAGATAGAAGTGTCCGGGGCCTTGGAATTTACTTGCGCGGGGCCTCGAGCGCAACAGTGCTAGCTACTTGAGCGCCGTACGATATGTATATTTTATATGTGGACTCGGACCGTCCGTGCGGAGAAAGTCGGAAGGTGTTGTTGTATATATTATACATATAGACTGGCGATTTTTGGAGATGGTTCGGGGTTTTTTTAAGATCTTTTTGTTTCCTTTCGAAGGCTCATGCTCCGGATATGTAGGTTGAATTCTACGAAAAGTTTCCTCTATAAAGTGATCGGAAGAACGGTGAAAAACGAACGATAAGGATAGTCACCGATCATTTACCGATATTAAGATCCTAAAAATGCTAACAACTTTCTCACGACAAAGCAATTAAAGTAGAAAAATAGGACTTTAATTTAAAAGATGCGTGCATTTGAAAATTGCAAAAAATTATGAAAATCTTAAGAATTTCATAAATTTGAAAAAAACGCTCATTTTTGTTATTTTTTTTTGCAATTTTCAAATGCCTGTAACATCGTACAGAATTGTTGGATTTCAATCACCTTTAGCTTGAATTAAAGCTCTATTATTTTACTTTAATAGCTTTCTTAAATTCTCATAAGAAAAATTGATTTGACAACAAAAGGGTATATCACAACATTGTTTGGTTTGCTTCAAAATTTTCCTCGACTCTTCTTTAACCCATACAATATGTAAATAATTAGTTCAGAGACGTGCCTACAATTTTTTTTTTCGTCGTTTTTACGACCACACTTTAGGAGAAACTTTCTGTAGATTTCACACACACATATATATATATATATATATTCAGAATACGCGAGTATCCGCGTTTTGTACATGTTTGTTGGAATGTTTACCACTTGTTGGAATAATTTTTCAGTTGGTAATTAGTTGTTGGTAATTAGTTGTTCGGGAATAATGTGAAATTAGAATGACGCAAAACACTAAATAACAGTTACAGTTTTAACTTCGTTTAAATTGCAAAATCATTAAAATATAAAATATGTTTCGCTAGAAATCACAATGATTTCTAAAAACTATTGAAAAACAGCAATTATACCAATTAAAACAATTATCATAAAAACATATCATAAACTATCTACTCTCAATAATTTTAATGTTAAGGAAACAAAATAACGCGCACGCACGAGTGTCATTGTTTTATCTGAATTATATACTACATTTCCTTCAAGTACAAACACGATAAAGCTTTCAAACTTGTTCCATTATAGGAAAAAGAAGAAATCTTTGAAAGCAACGAAAGAAGACGAAAAGGCGGTAAAAAGTTTGAAAACCTTGGACTCCTTCGGCAAACTAAGAGGAATATCCAAGAGAGGGGAAAAGTCTTGCGCGTACATAGCTAGATGTACATATAAGTATAACCATATACACGAACTCGCGCGTTTCCGGTGACGCGTGAGAATGCACTTTGCCGTTGAAACATCAGCAGAAGTAGAAAAAATGATTTTCATACCAAACAAATTTTTTTTCTTATTCACGTGCTACATCACATCTACATAATGAGACATCGCGGGTGTCCCGCATTTCGGCTTCTTAGCAACGTGAACAATGCCCTGAGAGATCGATAAAAAGCCGAGGCTGGTAGCGTAAAAGTTCGGCTCAGTATGTATAGAAAGAGTAGTTGAACAGAGCGACTAAGTGTGCGATGGCACGGGGCATCGGGGAGGCGAAAAATGCCAGCGCCCGAAGAGGAGCTCATGCGGCTGCTCAAGTTCGGCACGCCGAGGAAAATCCGCGAGCTTATTAGTAACAAGTAAATCGCTTTGATTCTTGCCGTTACTTTTTTCGTATGCACTTCTCGTATTTCGTACTTCAAATAGCCTGTTTTTTTTATAATATGCAATGCAATAGAATTGAAATTTAGTTTGAAAAATTGAGCGATTGTATGGATCATATATACTTTTTATTATTTCTTTTAAACTGCCAAAAAATGCATTTTAAGTTAATGATAAGTCACGTGAAATCTTTCAGAAAAGTTTTAAAAAAATTTTGATGAAGTCACTTTTGCATAGCAAGTGTATCTTTAATGCATCGTTCAGGCATTTTAAAAGAAATTGTAAAATAAATAAATCTTAGAAGTTCGTAAATGGTAAAAGAAACATGAATTTCAAATTTCAATTGTAACGTTTTGCTAGTTTTTAAGTTGGATCTGATTTTGACGTGAGTTTATTCGATAGTATAGCCTAACATCTTCGGTCTGTATAACGTATATATATTTAACCATACAAGTCCATCGATGGACCTGCACTACCCATCCAGGAACCTGTCGACACCACTGACAACGGCGATTGAACGTTCAGATCCGGCAATACTAACAATGCTCATTGACAAGATATCGGGAAACCTGGACGCCACCCTGACGCAGCCCTGCGGTAAGACGGCGCTTATGCACGCCGCGTATTACACGGGCAATCCTGAGATCCTCCACGTGCTGATCAAGAAAGGCGCTGATCCGCGCAAGACTGACATGTAAGATATTTGACTAACTATTTCTAGTATATAGATCTGAATTCTAAATTTTTGATGTAATATATTATGCACAATTATACACTAATTTGAAGATATACCAAATTTAAATACAAGAATGTACCAAAATTCTCTGGATATCTCGTTCCGGAATTCGCTATTATTCGTTATACGTCATATTATCTAGCTATATTGCTTTTACGGTGATTCATTGATCATTCATGCGCTACGACATCTCAAAGCGAGTATTCAATGGTTTTTCAGAAATGGATGGAATTGCCTGTTTTACGCTGTTATCGGCAGACGCTTACAAAACGTCGCAGCACTGCTGGACTTTCAAGTGTCTATTGAGTCCAGAGATTGCGAAGGACGAACGCCGCTCATTATTTCCGGTAATTATGCAGGAACACGACGCCGCTAAACAACGTGGATATAGTCTAATTAACTAGCATATGAACGTTTAGAGCTCAATTGGTGCTCTTTAAACGTTTTACTGATGTACTTGGATGTATAATCAGAAAGAAATGAACTCATTTTATAATTAAGAACGACATTTTTTAAAAGAAACCAAAATGCAAAAGATATATTTAGGAAAATCAAAATGAAAAATTAGTATGTTTGAGGTTGGAGGATCATTAAAATTTGTATATAAATTAAAAACATCTTTGATTTCTCTACTACCAAAAATCAATGAAATAATTAAACTATAAAGTTATTTTATACGTGAGCATTCTATATGAAAAATCTCGAATAATTGGATAAAAGCTAAACAGGTGGAAATCATTTTTCCGGCAATACTTAAAATTTTTTAGTATTTAAAAATATCCTTATATTTTAAACATAAACCATTTGATCGAGAATAGTTGTTTACAGATTTTGGTTAAAACTCACCTAAAAATTTGCCACTCATTCGACTTTTATTAATTATATTTAGAATGATCTAGAAAGAACTAAATATTTATTTAATTTTTTTAGTACTCATATAACGATTATATAAGATTATCCGTAGAATTACTCGTACATAATATAACAGTTACGCCAAATTTTCTGCTACAGTTTACCTATCGACACCGGAAATCTTCATCGAGCTCCTAAACCGAGGCGCAGCAGCGGACGCGCGCGACCGCAACGGTCTGAGCAGCTTACATTTGGCTATCGTACGCCGTCGCCGTGAGTGCGTAATCGAATTGTTCAAGCGCTGCTCGGTGGACCCGGAACACCGTGGGATACGAGATTTGATACGCGAGCTTATGAGCGACGTGTTGCCTACGAGGACGGATTACCACAATGACAAGGAATGTGGGGTTGAATTGGATTCGGATGGATGAAAAAGTTGTTGGAATTGCATTGGCGTACATTGTGATGAATTTTGATGATTTATTGTAAAGGGAACTAACTGTTATGGGGTACTATTTTAAATACAACTAGAAGAAAATGTTAAAAATGTTTAATGCGAACGTAGACAAAAATGACAAGAGATACAATGTCGATAACGAAAAATTTTTTTCTGATGCTTACGTGAGAATATTATTGAAAGCCTCACGTAATTAGTAACGTCAATTGTTTTAATAGAATCATACTTCTTCAATTAATTTACTTTTTAAATATTTAATAAACCAACTCAAAAAATAATCAGTAATAATACTTTTTGGGAACAATATAGGGTTAAAATTTAAAAAGATTAGCTGAATTTATTTTTGAAGAAAAATTATTTTGAAAATAAATAGTATTTTAGAAATATATAAGCTTTTGAGAAAAATAGTGTATTTACATTATTCACATGTGTGTGTGTGTGTGTGTGTGTGTATGTGTGTATATGTGTGTGTGTATGCTTATTGGCAATAATTATGGAGAAAATTTGGCGTGATATACGATTAATTATTGTCATAAAAAAACGGGAAAAGTACAATAGTTTTAGGAAGCTAAATAAAAATATATTGACAACGACTTTGATTTTTTATTTTCAGTATTTTCGTTTTAATCAATGATTAAAACTATAAAATGATATTTACAAAGTTTGTCTACGTATATATTTCTCAGATCATTATTATAACAAATTAATTTAATAATTAGCACTGCAATTTTAAGTCTTTGTGGTGTTTCAAATTTGTCTCTGTCCACTTATCAAAACGCTGAATCATTTCTTCACTCATCGCCTCCTTCCACTGGCCAACATTGCCGCTCCTAATAAATTCACCCTCTGGTTTGAAATTGCCATAAACTTTCATATCTTGGATGTACTGGATTGTTTTCATGCGGTTTAACGACGGATTCTTCTTCACGTTTGAAAAGCTCAGATGATCAGCTAATATATTTACTTGATCGTCATTCAAAGTTTTATTTAAAAATTTCGCGGTTTCCCTAATGATAGATGGAAGGTCCTGGAAGAAAAATTGTTGTGATTATTATTTCATCCTGTAAAAGAAACTAAGTTATTTTATAGAAATATTTTGTTTTCATTTCAATAACAGTTCTTATCGTCGCTTTCTATAATTATTTTATAATGATGTCATAATGGAAGCTGCCAGTAAGTTCAAGTGGATGGATTACGCGTATCATAACATACGATGTTATTTATGATTAATAACTGCGTATAATTTTATTTATATTAAAATATTAAAGTTTTCAAATATTCATTATTTAAAAAGTACATATCTTACCGTCTTCATATCTTCAAATTTTATGTACAGAATGTTATCCATGTGCTTGGATTTTTCCCAAAATCCCGTAACATGATTCCAATATGGTGCATAGAAAACTAGAACAAAAAATAATAATTTTATCGATAACTTAATGACAAACAACTCAAATTCGAATCTATACCTTACTAAAATAAAAATTTTAAACAATAAAGACATGACGAACAATGGTACCCTGTTATTACTTGCAACACATTATAACCACCATACCTTTATCGCCAAGGAAGAGTTCGCAAAATTGCTCAAAATCACCGCAGTATCCTTCCAGCAACTTCGAATGGTGATAAAACGAGACACAGGTGTCCTTGGGGTTCCTCGCGACGTAGACAATCCTTGGTTTCTTCTCGCCTGTTCTGATCTGCTTTGGCATTAAGTTAAAGGGCAAGTGAGACTTTATGTGCCTCGGTCTGGGCATATTCTTGCAGTACTCAACACTGTTGAGGACCCAAGATGGTACGTCCGCGTTATCGCGGATAGCCACGCGTGCCGTAGTTATCGTTCCTGAAAATCTAAAGGTAAATTTGTTATTGCGGATAATTCGTACGTGGTAATACGAATCAATGGAGCGCAACTAATAAATTTAAGCCGTATAAAAATTAACCCTCATTAAAAAGAGTTTACGATTTAAGTACTTAAGTGATAACTTGTTAGTAAAATGTATCGTCAGTTTTTAATTTTGATGCAAATTCGCGGGTTATTTTGACTCCGAAAGTTAACTTCATTACACTTAACTTCTTGAATTATGAAAATTTTGTTTTAATTCGTATTGTTGTCCATAAATAAATGAATTATTATAATGGAAATATATAATAATGGAATGTACTCAAGAAAAGGAAATCGTGCGTTGATCGGTTCCTTCGATTTGTCACTTTCGAAGTCTAAGTTGTGAGTTATGCCCCATACCATTTCTTGCGTCCAGGTTGTACCTACAAAATTTCCAAATTCCACATCAAATAATAAATTCTATAATTTAACTCTTCTCGATAGTATTTTAATTATTAACAGATTTCAATCTATTGCAAAATAACGTTAAAAATCATTATTAGTCTTTTCAGAACTTACCTGACTTCTGAAAACTACACACCCATACGTCGTCATCGAAGACTTCAAAATTTTCTACAGCATCAGCAAATTTTTTGTAATCTTCTGGCAGAAATACACCATCAATTGTCACGAAATTTGTTTGAGCTTTTTCTGTCAGTGTTTCGTAAGCAAGGCGATCTAAATCTACTGCCATGGTGCCTACACTTATAACATAATATTTATTAAAAACGAAAGAAAATTATATTCTTAACAAAGTCACTTTTTATAAATTTATTTATTCAAGTAAGTAAATTTACTGAACATTATCAATCTACAAAAAAAGTTTAAACTATTATTATTATCAATTTATTTCTTGATTTAAATGTTAGTTTTTTAGTTACTAAATATATTTTTATTCCATCCAATATTTTGTCATTATTACCCAAAAGTTGATTTTTATATATTAAAACGGATTTTAGGCAATCAGCTTTTAAAATCAGGACACCAAACAGAAACTGTCTAATGCACATATATATTTGTACTGAGGATAATGCATCAACACTGTGCGCTATCACTCGCTTGACTTATTCATATATATATAACAAAATTTATCTTGTTTAGATAAGGAAAATGAATATTCTACTACGCTGAATTTATATTTCATAATTATTTAAATCCTTGTTAAATAAGAAAATATATACACTTACTAAAAGAGATTAATCACTTCATTAAATTACATAATTCCAAAGAAATAATTGATAAATTTGTTTAACAAACATTTTAAAAGAGCTCTTCAACTTCAATGCTTACGTTTTAAAAATTGTTCTTTTTGCCTAAAATTTATAAAAAAAAATTTTGACACTTATTTACAGCATTAGAAAATGTTGAAAGTAATTTTTTATGATTTTTTATTCAATCACTATTAGAATATAATATTCACGTATATAAATAAAATAAATACATAAATATATACCTGTATATAGAAAGTATTAGTATATGGCCGAATCTCGGTCAAATCGTATACAAAATTATCCTTGCTCACATGCGCTTTTTATATATGTGGAATTCTTCGGAAACTTTGCCCTAAACTGGTACCAAAAACGACCAAAATTAAATTTAGAGGCACACCTCTAAAGTAATTTTTTTCTTGTTCTATGGGTCATATAAGAGACGATAAGAATTTGGTGCCAAAGAAAACAGCCTCGTGACACCCTTTTATCGTCAAATCAATTTTTCTTATGGGAATTTAACATGGGAAAAAGTGACGAAAAGTAGTCATCAATCATCAACCAGTATTAATATTTCAAATATGTCAACGAATTTCTACATTTTACTAGTTAAAGTACAAGGATAGAGCTTTCATTTAAGCTAAAGATGGTTAAAATCGGGCAATTCAGTGCAAAGTTACATGCATTTGAAAATCGTCAAAAATTACGAAAAACAATGAAAATCTTAAAAATTTCGTGAATTCAGAAAAAAACGTTCATTTTCGTCATTGTTGACGCCCGCGAAGACTATCACTCCTGAACTATTTGCGACGAAAAAAATTACACTTCGATGTATGCTAACGAAAACTATTATTTCTGTTTAATTAAAGGAACACTGCTATTGCACATGCTATTCGCATAAAAAATATATGACTTTAAGTTTTTACGTGACTGTAAGATCGCCGAACGTGTCTGTTTTTACATGAATTTAGTGCGAATAGCCAGAGCGTAAATAAACTATCGGTTTTCGTAACATCAATTGAAACTTGTTTACAAACTTGCACTTATCCGTCATCTTTCAAACTACAATGTGTCATTTCATGCCTTAGAAACGTTAGCTTTTTCACTGTCATTGGAAAATTCGTATCGATAAGTAGTAGTAATGCAAAGACTTGAAGGAAGGGAGCCGCCACACATTGAAATTGTACATTAGGATACATGTGCCTTAAGAAGCTTATTATTGCACGGCGTAAGATTAGCGCCCGAGCGCAGCGAGGACGATAACGCCGTGCAATAATGAGTTACTTAAGACAAGAATATCGTATAGTAATTTTATTCGCCGCCCTGTATTAGGAATGATAGTCTTCACTAGCAAAACAACCAAAATGATAGTTTTCGTCTCCATGCATTGAAATAGTATATTACGCATCTAGGGAGGAAAAAACTCGCCTTCGGCTCGAGTGGCAATTTACACGAGATATGGACTGTCCAATTTTATTCCTGTGGAGCGTATACGATTTTACATTGCGTAGCGGGTAGAAAGTGAGAACTCCTGCCCGCGCAACGGTAATTTTAAGGGGGTTTTTTATTCATGCACTCTGTTTTACCAACAGAACACGGAAAATCTTATATTATCAAATAAATAAATCAATTTACATCGCATAAGGAGATAGTTAAGTTAGATAACGAATATTAACGACATTTTAAAAAAAATTTTCGAACAAAAAGAACCGAATTTCGAAAACAGAGTACATGAGTAAAGCGCCACCTTGAAAGAATCGTATATTTTTGCTGGGAGTCAAGATGGACGGGGCGCCTGAGACGCACGCGTTTTTCCACATCGTGTTACTAACTTCATAATCATCGTTAATTCACATTATTTTTTGCAGCCTATCTATTTATCTACTTGGTATCATCATTATTAATATTTTGCTTTAATTTTCCACTATCCATCTTCTTACTA
>JAWWEQ010000055.1:22169593-22182270 GCA_035583055.1 Torymus tubicola | reverse complement strand
GCAGACAAAAATACGTAAGAAAAGCTTTGGTGGAGCCGTGGACATCCATCGGCCACGGGAACCCCTCTGGCGCCTAGGCTACAAGTGGAAAATCAGAAAGGGAGATTCTGAAAGTGGATATCAAATTACAAGTAATTTTTGTTGTTTGTTTAGCATACGACCTTCTAATACATCTTTATTAGAAATGCAATAAATAAACTAATGAAAATAAATGATTTACAGCTGCGCAGTACCGTGTAGAATGCAAATGTGCTCCAAAATATATTTTGGAGCACAATATCGATTCTTAATTCACAGGTTCGTTAATGCATTTTGGACTCCAAATTTATATATTTTTCTATAGGAACCCACCAAAAATCAGAAAAAAGACCGAAATAGTACATTTCCAGATTTTGAGAAGGTTGAGTAATGTCCATTTCCAAGTATCACTTTCTATAAATATATTAAAAAACTGTCTTTTGAAAATGTAAGTTAAATTCTACATTTGTAAAAATGAGTTTTAAAGCGATTTTTCAATTGTTCAAATTTCAACAGTTATGAAGTTTACATGTAAAACCATCCTTTTTAAAATTTGAAAAATTACGTGTAAGTTTAGATTCGATGATCAGTTTGAATGACAACTGTATTAATACATCCTTATTTTTCAATTTATCGTTTTCCATTATCGGTTCTTTAAATGTCTAGCTAATTTTTATATTTGACAAAAAATTTATGAATCATTCAGGATGAAAAAAACTGCTAGGCGAAAAAATGCGTATGAAATGTGTTTTGTAAAGTGGCATGCTTTAAACCCATTTTTTTTTCTTTTTTTTATAAGCTGGTATTGCATGAGTTTTGTAGTAGGATAATGAACCAATCTGGGGAGCGGCCCGGCCAATTTGAGAAAATCGGGAAATAAGTGACACCCAAATAAATGTAACTGCGTCAAAATTTGTAGTATAAAATTATTTTACTCAAAAATTTCAAACCTTCATTGTCCCGCCAAAAATTTAAGCATACTGCATAATTAACATTAGAATTTTTAATTAAAATTTTGGTAAAAACTATATAGGTGAAAGAAAATTCGATCAGTATAATAACGGCCGGCTGCGCAAATTAGAATGGAATCAGAGGTAAGAAAAGTTCGAGACAATGTGATACCGAAAATCAACCTAATTTAATTATTCAATAAAATAATATTCGAACATTATTGGGAAAATAATTCTGTCGAGGCCTCCGTATACATAAATACTACACCCGTTTTAAGACTATATTAAAAGTCGAAAATACAGGTTCCTACTTACCAACATTGTGGGTTTTATTTCATTAAATATAAATCTGAATAATGAAAAAATTAATATTGAAAAAACAAAGATCTGTCATAGGCACTCCGTACATGTATTTATTTATTTGACCAGAGTAAAGTACAATATATTGCAAAATACATTAGTAATTATTATACATAATTTACATTACATTAATTTAAATAATTAAAAATTGTTTTGTTCTATTAGTTTTTTTAAAAGATATAGAAACTCTAGAAGTAAGTCGGTATTTCACATCACTTGAACGAAGAAATTGTTTAAGGCAGGAACCAAAATAAAACGAGTACTTTCTTTTATTAACAAATACTTAAATATTTTTTAAAGCCGATCAATTTTAGAACTATAACATATACAACTAAAAATGTGCGATAGTTCATTATAAGTTAGGTATCTGTGTCTTAGACTGTTATTCAAATCACACTCAGAAAACGATCCTCCAGTTTTGAAGTCAAATTCCTCCCGAGAAAATCATTCTGCTATAATCAAGGATTCCTCCTGCGCCAAAAAATTTCTAATTCCTGCGTCAAAAATTATCATCCCGCTATAGGAATATTGACTTCCTGTTGCCAGATAATTCCTCCTACCATAGGAAGCTATTCTCTTGGCCCTATTTTTAGTGGAAATCCTCCTCCAACAAGCAGTTTCTCGTTGGTACAAGAATATCGTTTTCCGAGTGCATTATAAAAGCGATATAACCATATAGGTACACGGTGAACTTTCAATGCCATGCAGAATGACGGTCAAATACTCTGACAAGCTCTAAAAAAGCTCTTTTCTTCTCTGCGCCCGCATAAGACCGCGAAAGAATGAAATAAAAAAATTCGCACATGCGCGGAAGCAGCGCGTATCGTAAAAGCGCGATTGCTGGCGCCTGGCGGTGAACGCCGCGCGAATCGACGGCAACGCCAGCTACAGATGACTTCACGTGCTAATATGGTGGGCCCCCGCACGACACCACGTTCCTCCCGACAATTTCTACTGCAGAGCCGCAGTAGTAGTGGCCGCCTTCGCGCGCGCAGCATCTGTACCCTCGGCGCACGAGAGCCGACTCCGATAAGCCATCATCGAGTACGCAGCCGCTGCCGCATGGCCACCATAATATTGCTCTTAGACAGGAGCTCGTGAGGAGGGACACATCGCACGCACATAGAAATTATACATACACATACGCGTATAAAGTTCGCAATCGTTTTGTCGCGCGCAGGCACGCACAACCGTTGATATTTAAGAAAAATCGAGCACATACGGTCCACCACACATCCTCGACATGGACGACTGGGGTGAGTGTGCAACTGCTGCGACCGCGGTATCCACGTCACTTACGCCGCAGCAGAAATGTGGTGCTAATCGCCTCGTGGCTTGCTCTTCCTCTCTGTTGCAGATTCAGAGAAGATCGAGGCGGAGTTCGACCTGGCGATGCGCTCCAACAAATGGGAGGGCGAGGACGAGGAAGAGGAAGTCCTGGTACGTTACTTGCTGGCACATTCTCTCCTCACATGCATTCCTTTCTCTTTCTCTATATATCTCAGTTGCGCTCGTGTTCGCTCTCTCTCTCTCTCTCTCTCTCTCTCTCTCTCCCTCGCGTATAGCAACTTAACTTATACAGCTGCGCTCTTTTTTTAGAGAAAACGCGTGTGCGTGATCCGATTACATATGCGCGCGTGGCCGCGTGCGTGTGCGTGATTTTCGTATACGCAGGTGCGTACCCATGCACGGACATAACCTGCGAAAAAGCGCGAGCGCGCGCACGCGTGAAGTAAATCGGAACTTTCGCCCTGGCGCGCTGGGAGTAAGAGATGCTGCCACATGGTCAACTATTCGTGGCCCTTTCGTTTTGCCCGCACGCGTTATGCCGCCGCCTTATGGTTGCTCGCTTTTCGCAGGATTGCGCACAATTTCGAGATTCGAGATCCTTGTCCTCACGAACTATGGTTTCGGAGCAGGCGCTGAATGTTTATTTATTAAATTTCAAATAGGACAGTTATGACATGGTCATACACGACAGAGCGAATTATATGCCGCAAACTGATGAACGTATTTGCAATGTAAGCCCACGAAATTCATTGTTTATGATACAATGAGTAATTATTTATTATTGAAGAAAGCCACCTTATATATTGACAGCTGTCTCTGGAAATTCGGAATTATTTATAAATTATACCAGAGTTCCTTACTCAAAAGTTTCAACTGCCAATGTTATCTATTATCTATGCATATGTGTCCTAATACTGAGAAAATAATTATAAACTAATTGTATGAAAAATTTTCCTATGTATTAGAGTGAAGGATATTCTAAATTCAACTATTTCTCACCTTGTAATCATGTAATTTATATACAATTTGTTAGTACAATTATCATACTGAATCCATACTAAAATAGATGTATTTGTAAACTAAGCATAATTTTAAATCTATTTCATTTATAGTAACATAACATTTATCTTTTGGTATAAACTATTGAAGACATAACAATACTAATAATATGAAAACTAATTTATTTATGTATAATAGTGCATAACAGTTAAAACTATTTATTCATAAGAAAAAAGAAATATGATAATACAAGCAAGCAAATACTTACAATATAAATAGTAAAAAAAATTATAGTTCATATTTTTAGACTTGAAAGATATATCTTATTAATAATCTGGTATAAAGATATACAATATTACATTTTTTCAGATCCATTATCAATTTTTTGCAGTTAGCATTTATATCATATTTTTACATTGAAATTCATAAATTTTTAATGTTAATTAAATATCTTATATTATTTTATTTACAGGAAAGCTGGGAAGATATGAATGAAGAAAAAAAAGATGTTGAAAAACCAGCAGAAGTTCCAAAGGCTAAACCAAAACCTAAGAAAAAATTAGCAGAAGTAATTGAAGAAAAAGAGGTTTGTAAAATATCAAATATACTCATGATTATTAATGATTAAAATTTAGTCATGGAAACTAAACATCAAGTTTATTATAGAAAAAAGCACGAGAAGAAGCTGAAAGGAAAGCAAAGGAAAAGGAAGAAACCCTTACACCAGAAGAGAGAAGAGCTGAAATGCTCAGACGACAAAAACTCCAAGAAGAAGCTGATCTGCGACTTGCTATGGAAACTTTCGGTTTGTCAAACCTTGTAGACTTTAGTAATCGCAAACCTCAAAAAGAAAAAAGCGAAAAGAAATAATACTAACTGTACAAATTTCTCTTCAAATATTAAATTGAGGAGATAAAAAATCACGAAGTGATATCAATCTATGGCAGAATTCCATTTGAATGAAAGGCTCAAGCAAAATCAATTTTCTGTCTCTTTAAACTTTATTATAAAGTGTCTGTGATTTTATTAAGTCAAGGCTTATAAAGATAAATTGTATGACTGTTCTGCTCAATTTTATTTTCTAAATGCTTGGTAATATTCATTGTAAGACAGATCGTAATGTTATTGCGCTGAGTGTAAGCTTAGCTTTATTACTAATACATTTTAAATTAAAGTCCCAGAGAAAAATTTTAATTAACACTTGCTTGTACATAATTATACATTCGCGTTTTTTAAATTTGATTTTTATATAAATTATCAGCTTGATTGATAATTAATTTAATAACTTATTAAATTTATTTAATAAAATTAAGCTATATTTCTAACTAAAAAAAAATTAAATTTTTCTCTTGGATTGACGAAAGTAAGGTTTTTTAGAACTTTGACTTAATTATAAAATGATAATTATTATATTGGCACAACGGTAATAAAAAATGAGCCATAACGAAATAAATGCGACGATCGTATTCAGGCGATAATTTTTCCGTCATTCTATTATTTACGTGTAAATGTTCAATCAAGCAGTATTGTAAACGATATTTAATGAGCTAACTTTTATTTTAAATTAACAATTCATCTCATTTAAGGATTGCATTTTAAATTTTGGATACGTAATATGAAGTTATTTTTTATAATACTTCAAATTTCGATCGAGCGTCGGGAATCAATATACGTACATGCGAGATATATGAATAATTTTCACTACTACGATTTACTAATATAACGACTAAATTTATTAACAATGTTACTGTATTTCAATAAAAGTTACTATTTGATGAAAGAAACCGTTGTGTCCAATTCAGTTCTTGAATAACCTGGCTTTATTCAGTAGTCTTATGAAAACTAATGAATCAGTGATAAATTATCTTTAAATATTTTTTTATTTAACACATTATTTGAGTTACTTCAAAACTCAATTTTGCAATTATTCATCATAATACTAAATAATTTACCAGTCATGTATCCAGTCTTTACTAATGTTTAAATCTATATAATTTTATTTTTGATTAGTCATAATACAATACATATCTAAAGCATGAAAATATTCTTTAGTATTTTTTTTTTATTTTCACTAAATTATTGTTAATCATGTGATAAAGTGTTACATAACATTAATCTTGTGAATTAAATAAAAATTTTTGTCTTTTTCAAAGGAGTGACAGAAGGATCGAGTGGTATTGATGCCATGATACCAACTAATGCTACTGAATTTAAAGAGTTCGGTGATGCTATTATGAATAAACTCAATATGTTCAATAAGCATGCAGATTATCCACTATTTGCAGAGGAATTAATAAAGAATATATCGATAACACGTAAGTAAATTAACATTCTAGAAATACTTAAAGAATCGTGATACTAAATAAATCTATGATGACTGTTAAAATTAATATAAATTATTTTACTTTTAGTTTCAGCGAATTCTTTAAGGAAAGTGAAAACTCTCGTAGATAGTTTGCATACTGAAAAGGTGAAAATGGATAAAGAAAAAGCAAAGAAGAACAAAGGCAAAGGCAAAGCAAAATTAAAAATTGAAGGTGAAAGTGATTTCGGTGATTTAAGCGTGTATGATAACGAATATGATGACTTTATGTAGCGATTTTGTACTGCTTTGTACATTCTAGTCGCGCGATAACACATACACACTCGTACTAAATTAATAACAGAATCGCAACCGAATAAATGTAAACGCAACTGTTTACTATGCAAAGATTTGCGGAAAGTTTATAACAACAAGATTAATCTAATACAAAAAATAGGCGTAAAGATTTTCGTTGATTTTAATGAGAATTTTTTTGATACCATAATTTTGTTATTATTAATTATTTAAAAAAATTGATATCTAGAAATTTCATTATCTTTTATTTAGTAAAAAATAGCTAATAAACATTAAACGAAACATCAAAGATAATTTCAATAATTGCAATGTACTGTATAAATCAATTTTATAAAATAACTAGTTATAACGTTGATTTGGCACAAATGAGAAAAAAAAAAATAACGAAAGGCTAGAATGTCTGATTGACATATAGTTTTTTGAGTATGTCAAAACGCCAAGGTGTGTACTAATTGCGGAAGAAATATACATAAGTGCTATAGGCTTTGTTACGAAAAAAATTTGTAAATAATCTCTTTCTCCATTTACATCAATGCATCTTGAATTATTGATTTTGCACATAAGTAAACTGATTATCAATTTAAGTTTGTTTTTTCGTCTCTAACTTTGTTTAGTGTATTTACCAAGTTATTACGGTTACATTCTGAAGGAATATGAGAAATTTTAAAATCAATGTTACTGAAACATTATTAAGCAGGTTGTATAAAAGTATATATTGCTGCGCTTAAAAAGTACCAATGAGGTCAGGGGCAAGGTGTTCGGACTAAATCTATTCACAAAACTTGTGCTAATACGTATCCAATCATTGGCACCATCAGTCTTAAAATATTGCTGCCGATATTATATGCTCGATTATATTTTAAAAAGTGTTTTTTTTAATCTGGTGCGAGTTAAGTTTAATACATATAATAAAACTAAGTTGAACTAATGTTCTTTTTAATTAAAAAAAAATCGTGCATTATTTTGTCACGTTACAAAATGAAATACAGAATTGTTTTAGTTTGATACTTTGGCTTTTTACATCTCCAGTTTCTGTCATAAATTTAGGTATATCAATTTTATGCCTGAAATAAATTGAAAATCTAGAAATCCGAATAATAGATAAGTACCATAACTGTGTAGAATTTACTTTAAATTTTAAAAACTTTCCACATACTTGTACAATACGAATATACCTTTAGCAAGAGGCACACATGCCAGGACTGGAGATAAGTTGGTTTTGAAAGATTATATTCCTAAATAAAAGTTGATCATAAAAAAATCTGTCATTTTTATTATTCATTTTTTTCATCAAATAAAAATAGGTTTTTACATTTCTCAATTAAAATTTGATTATACAAGAATATTTTTTTGTTTAAATTCAATGCTATACATATATAGGTACATCTGAAATTTGAAATTTTAATTGTCTTATTCATAATAATAAAAAAAAATGTGACTCAAATTCTGAATTTTTAAATAATATTAAATTTTTTATTACATTAATATTATTTTTACTTTTAAGAAATTAATTTTAGTAGATATACAGTAAAATTAAACACATTAAGATATAAAAACATGTTTTCTATACATATTATCATGAAAAATAGCAACATGTTAAATTAAGTAAACCTAAAAAATAAATGATCTAAGAGGAACTATTAAGTCTATTACATATTTACAAAATTCATCAGCAAGTTGAGTTCAACATTCATGGATTTAAATTCAACTTTGCAGCTTCTTGTCTTATTACAGATATCAACTCTTGGTTTATCAAAAAAATGAATCTTAGTCCAGCAATCTAAACAGAAAATAAAAAAATTTCAATTAATTATTTAATTAATCTAAAATTTTTTAAAGAACAGAGTAATGATAAAGCAAGTTAATTCTTTACTAATTTTATTTTCATTTAAATTTAATTATTTAACCTTTAAGAGGCCAATACGGTGTATAAATTGTACGTGGAAAGGTAATTCATAGCTTTTAGTGGTTCTTAAAATCTCAAACGATTCCTTTAATAGTAGAGAGTACATAACTTGAAAGATAAGAAATAATAATTGATCAGTACTACCTCTTTTATATTTATTAAAACAGTTAAAATTCAATTAATATATCTATTTTTAATAAGTTGCATTCAATGCAATTCAAGCATTGCACATCTGAATTAAATTTTATTTAAAAATGTTTTATAATGATAATATAATAAAACGCGGGTTTGCGATGAACTACCTTAAAAAAAAAAAAAATAAGTTTGTAAAAGTTGACGTGTACTAGAAACATACGATTTTCAAATAATAATTGTAATTTTTTAATGATAGAATGGATTTTTCCATTACTCTGTAAATAGTAATTTCTAATTTCTACCTCAATAACACTGTTATTGTTAAGTTTCATCTTATTCCCGGCAAGAATGGGTCGGCTGTCAACAAAAATTGGCCGTTTGCCTTCTGAAGATAAAAAGAAATCTCCGTTATTTCTTAGGCGAATAGTACCTTGACGTCGTGAAATTTTCCATGCTGGTCCTTCTAATGTTAAATCAACATCCACGCTATGATCTTTTGTAGAACGACCAACTGTAATCTAATTTTATTAGACTTTGAATTAATAATATCAAATTTTAGTTAAAGATTACAAGTATAAAATTATTTAATTAAATATTCAAAATCTTACCTCCCGTGATCTCATTAAATATCTAACAAGTCTTCCTCTTAGTATAGCTAAAGTCTGATTATCAAAATCTGGTTGGTTATTACCAGTGACATTATCTACAAGTACTTGCCATCTTCCTAATTCATTTTCTAACATTCTTATTTCTTTCTTATTTTTTCTATCTGTAATTTGAAGTTCACTATCAATAATTTCATCTTTCTGATCAACCAATTCTGCATCATTAATCATGTCTTCTGCATCTGAGAAATTTAAAACACTTTCCCCTCTAGGTAAAGCTTGAACTGTTTGATCAGGAAGTAAGTGATACTGCTTCATTAGTTGCCAATGAGCCAAGAGAGCTTTTGCTGTTCTAGCTGGATAAAAAATTTGGGTATTTGCTTCTAAAAGATTTTGAAAGTCATCTAAGGTACATTGTGAGGTCTATAATTGAAAATCAAAATAATGATGAAATTAGTAAAAGCTTGTACATTTTTTTTATTTTCCATTAAATTTAGTATAAGTTTATAAATTTTTTTATAAACTTACAGATTTAATTGTTCCAAGAAGGTCTTCTTCACTTTTACTGTAAAGTGTCCGGGCTTGAACACTAGCAATTAGTTCAGGATGCAGATTTCTCATTGCCTGTACAGCTACACGAGATATTGCACTATCATACAACAGAGCATACCATCTTTGTTGAATCTCTTGTAAAGTAAAACGACATGAAAATTTAGTTCCTCTGTGTACCTACAATATATATTTTAAAATTTCATTAATTGAGATTCTTATTGGAAATATTGAATAAGATTTTAAAATTCAGCAGACTACAATGTATTGAATTTTTAACAGAATACATACCATCCTCAAATCATTCGTTTGCTGTACACCAGTTATAAGTGCAAGATCATCTGTTGGTTTCCAGCGTCCAAGATCTTTGGTAGCATTTATTGAATGAGGATGATTCTTATTTTTTTTATTTTTTCTACTACTTCCACTGGTACCAGGAGGCCTACTAGGTCTGCGATTGGGCCGTTCTGGCTGTGGAATTAGAACTGGTGCTGGTATAGGACTTGGCAGAACTTGTTGGGGTAAAATTTCAATTGGTCCAGAAGACACTGATACTGTCCGTGACCTGGGATTGGATTTTGTAGCCGCTGTAGATGGTTGTAGGTTAAAAGTTGTTTCTACTAGCTCATCATCAAACTTTTTACGCTTTATTGTTCGATTTGAGCTTCAAAGAAAATAATAATAGCGCATTAGTAATGTTCAAACAATACAATATATAAATAATAGAATAAAATTCAATTTCTAACCTTCTTCTTTTGGTTCCTATGGAATCTAAAGAGGAAGAGTCCATAGGTAGATTTAACGCCATAATTATGATTCACCATTCGGATAAATGTACTAATAATAATGGATTGTATAAAAAAATATTGGTATAAGCTCCAGGCTACGTCCTCAGTATATACAAAGTGTTTGATTCTTTTGTTATGTTTGTTGACGCCATTTGCTTTTCCCCCATTATATATACACCCTAACCTATACACTGTAAAAAAAAGGTGATTGTACAATAAAGGTGCTGTGCAATCAGCAATGCTTGTGCGTTGGTGCTTTGGCTATACTTATACAACTACGTCGTTAATTGGCTAATATTTAAATACCGACCAATCGAAAACGTAGTTCTTTATTGCTTCAGCAATTAAACTCCAGCACACGGCAAATATTCTTTCACTGTTTACCCCGAAATATTAATTTAACAAATTGAATACAAAAAAAAATAGTATTGTGGTTAATACTGCTTTGTTTTATTATAATTAACCAGTGTATGTCAAGTTAACAAGCATCGTTATTTTGTTGACAACTCTAAACATCTAAATTGTTGTTATCATTGAAGCATCTTATTAATATGTTAACACTCTAAATTTAAAATTATTTTTAAAAAAACATTTTAAAATAACTCTAATCAAAGAAATGTGAACTTTTCTTTCTTACCCCGTACCTCGCGACCCCTTCCGATTTTGTCCAATACTTTAAGCTGTCTCTACACGGCGTGCCGCGAGCCGCGATCCCTAGACAAAGACAGATATACGAAATCCTGTAAGAGAGAAAGAGAAAGCAATATAGCGGCACGCCGTGTAGAGGCAGCTTTACAGGATTTCGATGTCTAGGGATTTAGGGAACGCGGCTCGCGGCTCGCGGCACGCTGCGTGTAGAGGCAGCTTTATGCTTGAGATAAAGTCCAATGTCCATGTATGCGACAGGGCTGCCTTTGTTTTAAGCCGCTACTTACTCTAATTTTTCTCTAGTTTTTTTTACAGCTGTCATTTATTTTACGTTAAAAGTCTAAAACTTTTCTATAACGTAAATAATGACAGTGATCTCTAAAAAAGTTTTTACTTATAATATATTTATCGCACGCTCATGCAAAAGAAACCAAAAACTCATTAAAAAAATGTATTTACAAATAGTAAACTTTTTAAACTCTGTTTAAAAATTACCTACTGTATTGATTTTTATCCTCTAAAATCCAAGTACAAACGCAACACACAGAGCACTAATTACGCAGTTTTGAAAATAAGCTTTCTTAACACGGCTTTTTTTATGCGCAAGTGAAAGCGTGGTGTCCTGCAATATAGAGTTAAAGTAGGATATATAGCTTTAATTTAAATTAAAAATGGTTAAAATCAAACAGTTTACTGCAAAGTTACATGCGTTTGAAAATCGTAAAAACGAGCGTTTTTCCGAATTATTAAATTCTCAACATTTTCATTATTTTTCGTCATTTTTTACGATTTTCAAATGTATGTAACTTTGCACTGAATTATCCAACTTTCACCATCTGAATTAAAGCTCTATCCTTGTACTTTCACTATAGATTGTAAAAATTCATTGACATATTTAAAATGTTAATATTGTTTAGTGATTGGTGACTACTTCTCGTTAATTTTTCCCATGTTAAATTCCCATAAGAAAAAATTGATTTGACAATAAAAAGGTATGACAAGGCCGTTTTCTTATTATCTTAAGCCCAATTTCACTCCAAAAAATTTGAAAAAATTAACGATGTAATGTTGACACGCAGAAATACCGAGAAATACACGAACACAGACATATAATAATATAAGAATTTATTATACTACAAGGTACATATAATTAATGTGAAGTACAGTGACTTTTTAAAACACAAAACATTATTTGACGCACTGGCAGGACCACCGCGGGTGAAGTCGACATCTTCCTTTCAAAGATATCTAATTAATAGAGCTAATAAACTATTGCAAAGGAGGTCTACTTATAACTACTTACTTTTGTATTTCAACTAATTTTGATTTTTTTTTTAGATTTTTAGAAAACATTATTATAAAATTTTCGATAAACGTTTTCATTTCGCGACTAATTTTTAAGAAAGAATCATTACTTATGGGAATATTCGTGTTTTGCAGCATCCTCTAACCTTTTCTTAACTCTTGATATGTTTTGACATGCCGGTCTCGCTATTAGGATGTTAGCCCTGTCATGACCGCCGCACCAATCATTACTAACTAAACAATTTGTTTAGTGAGCCCGTCAATTTAAACTACATACAGAACGTAACCTTGCCAAGTATTGTTTACAAGTGTATGGTTGTACGTGGTGTGTATAAATAATGAAGTGTTCTGGCAATAAACAGTAAACTGTTATTTATAAAATGTTTAAATCAAAATAGCCTGGGGATACGAGTTCCATGTAGAATAAGTGGAGGCACGCAGACGGGCAATAAATAGTAAACTGCTATTTAAATAATTTTTAAACCTAAATAGCCTGGGGATACGAGT
>JAWWEQ010000055.1:22114087-22169493 GCA_035583055.1 Torymus tubicola | reverse complement strand
CCCACCGTTTGTATAAAATATAGTAATTTTTACTAAAGTTGTATTAAAATTTCCTAGACCATTTCTCTCAGTGTATACTCACGCAACAACACCCCAAGCTCCAAGAAATGTCGCGATTATATACGTATACATATAGACCACAGCTCGACGCGTAATTTCTTTGTTTACTAGGCCCGATTTGGCTGTAATTGTAAGTTATATAACGGCCGATTCGACGACGACAACTTGTATTGCACGGACCGCGCGCGCCAGTTCCGCGCTCGTAACTTTATGTATATATCTATTATATATACGTATTCGAAACACGCGCATCTCTATTCCATCATGCTCTCACTCTCCCTCTCGCTCTCTTGAGAAAAAGTGCACTGGCGCATGTGGAGAATCCCGATTCCCCATATATATATACACACACGTGTAAAGCGCAATTCAATCAGAGTACGCAATCGCTCAAACGGATTACTGTGCCGCGGGAGGGTTATTAAGCGCTCGAGGTATATTACCACTCGCTGGGGGGCTTTCGTCGTTCGCGTTTCATTCGTGTATGTATACATATATATAGATGGCGATTACAGGAGCTGGATTTAAGCTGTTCGTGTGTGTGTGTATCCGCCCCCTCTCGAGTACGATGCTTTGTAATGGATTTTATATATATAGCTGCGTGTAAGGGAGTGGCGGGATACAGGGTAGATGTGAATCAATGGAACATAAAAAACGAATCTCTTCTCTCTCGCGAAAGTCTTATTGTTTTTCGCGTTAGAAAATTCATTTGACGTGCGACGTATAATCACTTGTGACAATGCTTTATTATATATAGATTGAGTGAGAGTAGTGAGTTTCGGAAATTGCTCAAGGCTCGCTTGAAAATTTTCCGGTCCGATAAATCCGTTGTAATACGTTGTGTTGTACAACACAACACGAGGAAACGCGGTATACGGTGGCGCGCACACACACACACTTGACAGAGAGAAAAATCGCCGCTCACAATGGCACAAGTCGCGTACCGTATAACCGTCGCCTAGCTGACGTCACACAATAGAATTACTATACTTGTTAGTAACTCGTATTAGAAGGATTCACAATTTTATATATATAGTGCCACAGCGCCTGTACAGTACTGCTACTGTCCATCACGCCGTCATTGGAAAGTGCGCACGTGGGTGTGTATGGCCGTTGTGCTTTTATTTCTTTATTTTTTCTTTTTAACTTTCGAAAAATATCACTCTGTCGCGTGAACAATGTGAGGAAGTTCTGCGATATGCTCGATCGATTCGATTACAGCTCTCGTTAAAGACGAGTATAAATGCATGGTTATATATTGTACTGATCAGGAAATAATGCTTTTTGGAGTCGAGTAATTATAATTGAGAAAGAAAATCAGTTCCTGCTCTCTGTAACAACATCAAAATGTAATCTTTCATATATATTTTTACTTACAGTCAATAATAGTAAGGTTATAAAACAAGATAAATCACTTATAGTTCACATGTATGTAGACCGTACACACACACACAATACGCACACACACAAACGTCCACGAAAACATTCCGGATTATAGACGCGACCCGGTTCGTTCTAGCATGCTCATTCTGTCATTACGACAGAAACCGCCCGCGTATCAGAATGAAATGACGAAAAATTTTTTAATGTCGCGACCGCGCGCACTGCCTCCGATCGATATACACATATAGCGCGCACACACGATGCGACGCGACTCGATGATAATGTCTATACTTATATATATACAAAGCCGCGCGCGTATAATATTGCACTGTGGCAAGCTTGACTATACGCATGTGTATGTATATATGTGTATGTGCCTGTACGAGCTCTCCGTTATCGCGCGGCAAAAAACTGCGCTCGCGCTTGCTCATTTCCACTCGTGACCACGAGAAAACGAGAGCCACTATATATACATTTCCAATTGGAATTTCAGTTCTCTCTCTCTCTCTCTCACTTGCGTGCGCGCAGTTAATGCTTATACTACTAAGACTCGACGCGCGCTCCTTCGATAAGATCGTTTATCGATTAAAAAAAAATACACATACGAGTATGTATGAGGAAATCTAGAAAAATTTTACACTTATAGAGGCCTGAAAACTGGTGAAATTTTTTTTTGGAACATACCTTCTGGGCAGGTTTTTTTTTTTTAAAAAATGATGTAAAATGAAAAACATCTTTCTTTCACTTTTCTAAAGATTGCATTTTTTAACGAAATTTCAGTGTCTACGTCTTTATAACTCAGCAGTTTAGCCTAAAAACATCTTACATAGAGATAAAAAAAAAAGAGAAACTAGAAAAAAGAGATTTTACTTATTTTTTTGACTATTAAAAAATCGGTTGATTTCTTAAAAAATTGTAAGAATTTAATGTTGTATATATGAATAAGGCATAATAACTGTCTCTCTAGTCAAGGCTGCTGATTCTTGCAGTTTTTGTATTTTTAGGCCTTTCCTATCCTCAACTTTAAACTTTTATAACTTTTCGAGGAATTAACGTTTCCTTATTTTCAGAAAGATAAATAAAAGGTCTTTCTCAACACTTTTATTTTCTTTTTTGAAACTGTGTAGTATGTTTCCGAAATAAATAATAAATTTGAAAAGGAAGATTTTTTCTATTTTTTATTAAGAAATTTTAACTTTCAAAAAGAATTTTGATCAGTTTTGAGGTTGCGAAAAGTGTATAATTTTTATAGATCTCGTCATATATATTGATATTATCTGTCATTTTTTCACATTGAAAACAGGTTCGTTAATAAGCTTATTTGCGTACACGATTCATCGCACGAAAGCAAAATTAAATATCCTGCATAAAAATCATCGCTATTCGGCACAAGATTCCAATATATTAGATATTACTATAAGTAATTGCGAACTATTCAATATCTTTTTTCTAAATATTGCTGATTTTTTCACAGAAAAAAAAGTGAATAGTATTGTCAACATATGAAGCATATATTTAAATGGTGCACATGAAATCTTCTCTTTTCCGTACAGTGAAGCACGTAAAGTTATTTTTACGTTTCAGTATTAAAACACGTTACGTTTCATTATTAAAATTCATTATGGAAACTCAAAATGTAAACATAGTATATCTATATATATATGGAAGTTTTCTAACAGTGTATTGGAGGAAAATAACAAGACATGTCTCTTAACTGGACCCTATAAAAAGAGTCATTCGAACAGTGATTTTATACGTCTTATATACATTTCGGGCAGTCTAGCTTTCAATGTACCACCACAGGAGTCACTAACAATCCGTCACGTAGCGGTAGCAAATAAAAACTTTTAATGGGCGGTTCTAGTACTAAGAAGCAAGGTTCCACCATCTATTGTTATGTGGCGCATCCTTAGAGACTCCTGTAAAAAGAATGAAAGACCATAAGTTGTACGTACAGTATAATTTCATCATTCGAATAAATCGAAAATCCTTGAGAATAATATTACCTTTTTCATTATGTCCCTTACATAAGCATATCAAACACGATCGATCTTTGAAAATCAAACATTAGAATATCAGCGCTAGGTATGTTGAAAATATATACAATTCATGTGTTTGAAATATATTTCACTTTTTTTCCTAGGACAAAAATATAGCAGACTTAATACGTCGCATATAAAATGTTTCCAATAATGATGATTTTTAGCTGGACACACATGGCTACGGTTCAAAGTATATACAGAATCATATATCGAAAGGAACATACGCAAAACAACAAATTATCTGCAACTACTTCAATACTTGGCGCGAAAAAGCGATGCGCGGCCTTGCACGTGACGTGAAAGTATACACACATGCATTCTCCGTATTGTATCGTATCTCTACATACAAAAACCTATAGGCGTATACAGTCGCAAAATTTCTCTTTTTTGCGAAGCTGCCAAAGAAGTCGATGCAAAACAGGTCAGCCAACTGCCTTGTCGTCTTGCTCTTTAATCGCGGCACCTATAGCACACGCGCGACGGTAATTAATTCGCGTTACGCATGCGCTTCTTATTTTCCCCGTGGAATTCACGCGATAATACGCGGTTGTTGTTATAAGCTCTGTATGCACCGTGCGGCGGAAAGACCGGTTTTCTCTCTTTCTCACTCTCACGTGCGAGCCACTGTCGACTGCAAATTAAAATTCCCTCGATATTTGTGCAGACGCTGACAATTCTTTCGTATATACACGGATATACATGCATTCGTGCACATACACTAACAATACTACACCAACGGCTCTAATCATCATCGTGAATTAAATTACGTGCGCGCGCGCGCGCGCGTCTAAGTGCATAATGCGATAGCGGTATATTGGCGCTTGTGCAGTGTGCATCATTGTCTCATGGTTACGTATGCACGATAGAGAGAGAGAGAGAGAGAGAGAGAGAGAGAGAGAGAGAGAGAGAGAGAGAGAGAGAGAGAGAGAGAGAAGGAGGAGGAGGAAACAGAGGTGTGTTGTCTTGAAAAGAGAAACATATATAAACGGGCGATGATTTATAACGCAAAAAAAGTCACTCGGGATTATTGACTCGTTTATGAACAGGTATATACGGACGCATGAAGATGTCGAGAGTCTCGCGCGAATGTATATATTTATAGGTACCTACTTATATGCAGCGGCGAGCGCAGTGAGTTGTTAAACCACTGATTTACGGTTATGAGGAAAATCATCATTATAGCAGCGCGCAAACTGAATTGTATAAGTATTAATTTTATATATAAAAAAAAAGCTGCATATGTATACACGCACATGTATATACGTACTTGTATTTTGTTAATTATTTTCCAATGACGGTGTGTAGCTGCTGGGTGACGAGAAAACACATTCTCCCAAAATAGCATTCCACATAATGGAAGAGTAACAGTGAATGACATTGAAGCTGTCTTCTTTTCAATGGCAGATCGTCGTCGTCGTGTGTACATCGTCAACTTCGTAAAAGAAGGTACCACCTCAGAATCTATTTCGAGAAGGTACCTACTTAAAATCCGTACTAAGAAGGTACCACCTTAGAATCCGCTTGAAGAAGGTACCACTTCAAAATCCACTTCAAGAAAGTACCAACTCAAAATCCGATCCAAGAAGGTACTAGCTCAGGAGATTTTCTTTTTTTTTAATTTAAGTTGGCATGAGAGTAAATTCATTTACTTATACATTGTATTACGAAATGAATTTTTCATTAATATTACAAAATAATTAATGATATTTTAAATTTTAAGTAAGAGTAAATTTTGTATGCGTACCTCTAAATTTGAAAGAAAATTTTCAATGTAAAATTTATGAAAAACTATTTTATGCGAAATCTAAGGGCGCCGTAGCGGCCTACTTTGCGAGTGAGAAACGTAACGTGACGTTTCAAGCGAGCAGGGCGATTCCGTACCCTTTATACTTTATTTTGGGATTTTCTAACCTCACTTTTTGGCACATTTCTCATATTATATTAATGTAGAAGTAAATATGACATATGAGGGATTTATTTAAAAGTACTTTTTACATATATTCTATCTATAAAAAGTTTCGTGGTGAAAGATGCTTTCATATACGATTAATCAATGGTCGAAATTAGTGACTGGAAAATCAATTATAAATTTTTTTCCTTCAGCCTGCAGAGAATTTCTGGGGGGATTCTAGTGGAAACTTTTTGTGCCTCTACTTGATGTCAAATTTTATCAAAAAATTTAATGCTAACAGCGTACGAATGCCGGCGCTACTGCGCTCTGCTTTACGAGAGAGCGCGTGCAAACACCGCTGAATCCCCGCGTATAGCCCTCGTGTCGCGGTTCGGCTACTGTTAGTTTTGTATGTGTGTGTACGTAAAAATTTAGTCTTAAGTGCGTAATTTTATTTCATTTTACACCATAATTTAAAGTATTACTTTTCAAATTTTATCATATGATACTGTATTGAAAAACACATTTTATAGCTATCTTTACTTCAATTTTCTTTACATATTTGCTATAAAATATAGCTGTACCCAAATAAAATCATATTTTACAGGATTTTAATGGTAAGACATACTGTACCTTTTTCTCAGTGATATAAATACATGTTACATCCTTTCATCTAATTTTTGTAAAATTCTGCAAACTCAACTGGATTTCAAATTTACAATTAGAATGCAGGAGAACCTACGGTTTTTCATGAATTTTTATTTGAAATTTTCTTTCAAATTTAGAGGCACACATCAAATTTACTCCTACTTAAGATTAAAAAAAAATATAATTAATTATTTTGCATTTTTAATGAAAAATTCATTTCGTAATACAGTGTATAAGTAAATGAATTTACTCTCATGCCAACTGAAATTTAAAAAAAAAAAGAAAATCTCCTGAGCTAGTACCTTCGTGGATCGGATTCCGAGTTGGTACTTTCTTGAAGTGGATTATGAAGTGGTACCTTTTTCATGGATTTTAAGTAAATACCTTCTCGAAACAGATTATAAGATGGTACCTTCTTCAAGCGGATTCTCAAAAGGTATCTTCTTTTACCAAGCCCACGATATGTATATATATGCAAGAGCATTCGAAAAGAAATGACGAAGAGTGCACGTGTACGCGTGCTCGCGATAAATTTGCATTTTTACAACTTTCCTCGTGCTCTAAAAAAAATATATATATATATATATATATATATATATATATAACACACACACATCCGGCGTCATCAACAACAGATCGATCTGCGCATGTTTACCAATACACACATACAATATGGCACATATAGTGGGTGCCGCACGCGCGTTTATACGTATACATGTTTGTTGTAACCACATCGAATCGTAAATTTTTCATAAGAAAAATAACATCCAGACACACACACACACATATATATAATAAAAACTGAATAAATTCAAAGTCTTACAGTCCTATATATATATAGATATATAGGATATAAGTAGCGAATGTGTGGGTGTACACACAGAGTCGGGAAATCATGACTGCACACACAACCTGCGCAGCGCACGTCGCGATTCACTGAGGTTGCACTTTACATATATAGCAGCGTTGCTGCAGCCGGTACACGATGGCTTGACATATGCATACATATATATCCTCCGCAGGCGAAATATAAGCCGTTGCGTAATAAGAGATTAAACGTTAATTTCAACTGCGCTGGCGTATGTTTATAAACAATGGTAATCGATATACATATATACATACATACATATGTGTGTGTGCGCAGTATATGTGTACACATGGACGCGCGACTACTGTATATATGTATAACGGCCTTGGCTGTATGGCGAGTGCGCGCCACTGTGCGGCGAGAAACTGAAAGGCTGATTAGTAGGTCGACCAGGGAAAAATCGATCCCCCTTCGTTCAATCATTATCGACTGATTCATTATATACATACAAATATCAATCCAAATGATATGCGGTATCCAAGGGTTGTCGCGTACGGGCGTGTGTGTGTGTATATACATATACGATTCACGTACCAGTATATACCTATATACATATATGTATAAGGAATAACGAATCGTGTGCGGGCGTTGCTTCGAGTCTCGTACGTCGTTCGTCTTTTGTATCGATAGCGCGCGGGTGTGTAGATATAAGGGGGACAGAGAACAACAATAGTACCCCGAGCGACTATATTCTCCGGGATATTACAACCGCAACGAGGTCATTACATTTAATTTCGATGTCGTTTTATATATATATATTCGGTGTAGGCGTCCGGTTGGCTGGGTATTCCCCATCGAGTGCAGATTATATTCTGCATAATGATGAGTTCCTTTTTTTGTCGTCTGGTTGTATATAAAAGAGAGGCTGATTATATATATATATTTTTTTTATATACAATTGGTATAGATTGAATATGTATATATAGAGAAGTATAAACGAAAAATATTACACGCGGATAAATTTATTCTGCCATATATCGGACGAACAGTAATAATATCAAACCTACTTTATTTCCAGCTCGTGCAGAGATAGAGGAAGGGAGGTAACGAAAAAAAAGAAATTAGAACGATAATCTTCCCATAGATAAAATACCGCAATGTCGGCTACTCTTAATTGCCATTGTATAGTCGTCGTCGCATAATGGTCATACGCTCGTGGATACTTATGTATACGGCTTTGTGTGTTTATTTTCAAACAGTCGAAAATGGTACTCGCACGCAGTGCGGACTGACACATTATTTGAGTAGTTTGCATGCTCGACGCGACTTGTTTTAACAACGTATATAGAACTCTCACACGTTTATGTAGGTTGAATAAACAGCATTTGCTGCCCGATCGTTATGTACGGCGAAATTTTATTCGAACAATAGAAATTTCCAACTCTATATGTGTATATATACGTACATGTATACTCCATTATATATATTTTCGCCAGATCGTTATACCGTCTCTCACTGTCTTTATTTTTAATAATTTATTTTTTGCAAAATATATATATATATATATATATATACATGGAAAACTCATTTCGCATCGAGCTATATATATATATACGCAAGATAACGGCGGTGGCAACATTATAATTGTTGCCGGGCGTACGCTTTCTCTTCAATTTTCTTCATCCTATTAGCAGAAAGAAAAATGTTCGACACATAAAACACATTGTGCGCCTTAGTCATTTCTGTTTATCTCCCCTCTCTTTCTCTCTTGTCCGACGGCAGCATTTCGGTACTGCAGAGCGTCGACGTCGTCGTGTATGCGTGTGTGTGTGTGTGTGTGTTTCATATCCGTGCGGAAATGTTTCACTTTAAGTATACCCGAAGGTCATTAAACTTATCGCCGCTGCTCTCTATTATACACACCCCGCACGCCCGCAGTAGCTAATACAGTTACGTCGTTTGCTCATTACGGGGCCCTTTTATTTAAGTTGTACAGTAAATACGAACAGCGTGTTAAGATGGCACTCGCGGGTTGCTAGACATGCGGCTGAACTGAAACTAACATGTCTTTATAAAAATCAGTAGTGTTAAAAGAATTATGCGATACGGTTGAATTATCTTCTCTCGCATGGGTTATCAGAGACACTATATGCCAAGATTACGCAAGATTATTATTACTCAATCCCATATGTGGAAAATTATGATGCTCCAAATTTTGAATAATCACATGCGTCTCACAGTCACACCCTTCATACGTAACTTTTGGCGCACAGAGTATAGTTTACACTCTATGTAACCCCAAAAAGCCACTCTAGAGGCAAAATAAAACACTATACCGCACGGTAATTTACTTATGTATATTATTAAATAAAGATAGATGCTTTTTTTAATGTCGTATGCTATAGTTTAAATATCGGTTGTAACACGTGGACTTAATTAATTTTACAAAAAAACCATCTGTTCATTCGTTCATTTGACAGACCCACTGACCGACGCACTGCCAAAGAGCAATAAAGAATATCTTCGGAGGCCTATAACCCTGTTCTTAACGTCCTTAGTTAACCCCCATCAGCAGAGTAACTAATTTTTGCTTGAATTCTTCGTCTCCGTGCCCTTGTATAACCTTCTATTCATCTTCTCGTTAATAAATATTTTCACCACCGCAAACCTGATTCAGATCACTTTAATTCAAATATCCTCTCAATACATATCTACAGCAAACAAAGACGGCCCATTATTATAACCGCCGACAGGCTGATTTCACGAACCACAATGATTGCACGAGAATATTTTATCGTTATACACATACGCAGTTACACCCCCTCACATATACACATATTATAGTCACTGCACGACACACACACACACACATATATACACAAACGGGCACATGTGATCTCTGCTTCTTCTATGTCCGCAGCACAACACAGTGTAGTCGTGTCCGCGCGCACGTTGCACAACAATTCGGTAAATTATATACACGCTCGTGCGGGATATTCCGGCGCTTTATACGAAGGAGGAGGCAGTAGTGGCTTTTCGACGAAACCTTACAGCGCGCGCATCACACATCTATACCGATAATGTAATTGCACTCCCCCCCCTCCTATTACATACTCGTATATATAGCTAGCGAGCGAGCGAGCGCACTCGGCGTATCTAATCGTAGTAATACCCCCGTCGTGTCGCTCGCGCGTGAACTTGAACGTTTCGAAACTGACGATATATGTATACAGTTTAGTATACGCAGATACGCACTGTATAATTGGAACACACTTTGGAAGTAGTCACAATCGTCGCCACGCGCAGTAATTATGTCATTATTTGCGCGAAATTATGTTGTCGAAGAAAAATGTTGTTGCATCGTCCGCGTGGTGAGAATAATATATTTTAATGATAAATTAACTTCGTATGTGTTGTGTTTATGTGATGTGTATATATACACGAACGTGGGGTACGTTAACGAAACATTCAGGCTTGATAATTGTAATCGCCCCCCTTGTATACATACGCAACAATGACGACGACGTTGACTGGATCGTACCGGTATTTTTCTTTTTCTTTTCACCAAGTCTGCGATGTCCCCAAAGACACTCGTTTTCGCTGAACGCATGCGATTATACTTTTATTTCAAAACATTTGCAATGAAATGACCGTTCACCCGTATATTATACATGTGTGTGTGTATATATTTTATTTGGAAGTGCGTTGTTATCGCTATCCCCTACGGGGCTGAAGTTCTCGGTAGTAACATGTGTGTATTTTTAGTATCCAGAATGCCACACATTTTCAGCAAGCAACTCCGATAAAATCAGTGACGAAACACATACACACACACAGAGAGATTGACGCTCTCATCTGTATGCGTGTCTTTTATTATACACTCGTCGTTGGTATTATCGCGAAACTCGCGTGGTTATTTGTATCACGTAGCCGCGTATACCACCGTTAACAACAAGTAATACCAACAGCGCAATCTTTGATTTAACAACGTAGTCTCAAAAAACTTTAACTTTTCACCCCGCAATAATAAAACTACATACAGTTACATAAAACTCAATATCACAGGCCGATCGACGACGAATTTCCATTTACTTTTTCCACTCAATACCATAGACGTATAAAATAACGCAAAAAGCACAGTTTTCACTCGATAACCCACATATCATGCTGCCCATTACTTTTTTCTTCATCTTCTTTTCTCCTCGCCACACTATCGTATACATATATATAGTCGCGCACAACAACACTTATAGAAAAACCCAGCGTGTCCGGGCTCCTCGACGCTACGTGTCTACAACAATGCGGCAGCAATAACAGCGTGGCGGGAGACTATAACGGTCGAACAAAAAAGTCCGCCGATCTAAATTTCACCACGAGAGAGTCGTGATCGTTGTTGTCGTTGTATTGTCGCACTTCGTTCCTATATAGAAATATATAGTTTCCTGTATATCTATATATACCACTCACGTTGTTGGAATTCCTGTCGCGCGAGCGAGGAGATGACGA
Source organism: Torymus tubicola (assembly GCA_035583055.1). Taxonomy (NCBI): domain Eukaryota; kingdom Metazoa; phylum Arthropoda; class Insecta; order Hymenoptera; family Torymidae; genus Torymus; species Torymus tubicola. The sequence goes on along the minus strand of JAWWEQ010000055.1, from coordinate 22,158,158 downwards.
AAAAAGTGCGCACTGGCGTTCCGATCGTTAAAGCGCTGGAGGCAACGGAATAAGGAAAAAAGGTGTAAGAAGTAAAGTACTATGCGCGCTGTTTCTCGCGTCTCACCAAAGGGGATCTATCAGCTTTTTATGTATATATACACCCGCACACGTTACGCGCACAGCAGGTGACACGTTTCTGCATACGTATAATATATAACATATACCCGCGTATGCGTACACATATATGTATAAGGAGACCGCGCGTGCGACGATTTCGACTCGATTTTCTGCGTCTACCACTATATATATATATATACACACACACTGTTTGCGCGCTCACACATACACACATATATATATATAAGCTTGGTTGCCCTTATCTACCACCGTTCGGCGCTATCGCCGGGACGGCAGCACTCGCGTGGGTGGGGGGAGCACCAAGAGCGAGCGAGCGAACGAGCCAGCGAGGCGATCGAACGATTATTGCTGCGTGCGCGCGTTCCACGAGTGTCGCTCGCTCGTTCGGAGGAAGTCGCTCTACAGGCCTAAGCGCGATATTGTCTGCTATATACGCGCCGCGTTTGTTTATACAGTATTTGTATTTTTCCGTGAATATAAATATACATGTAATAATAGATAACAACACGCACACACGCACACGCACACAGTGGTTCCGGAAAAATTAAACTCTGAGAGTGGATTTTAACGGTAGAATTATAGTATTAGACTATGATAGAGCGGCGCGCGTCGCGATACGTTATAGTGTTATTAGTGGTTAGTGCATTAGTGCAGTGTATGTGTGTATAAGGTCGCAGATGTATAATATGATGGAGAATGTGGCAAGGAACGACGGTGAAGGCGACGATTGCGAAAGCAATTGCAGCTACTAATGAAGCGCTGCTGCAGTATAAGTGTATATAAGTACACTACGTGTATAGTGTCGACGAGGATTCGCCTGTGTCGCGGCCTCGGACGGCCAGGAGTAGGAGAAGGAGAAGAAGGAGCAGAAACTTGCTGACCCGAAAAAAAAATATACAACTTTTATCGGCGCCCCCCCTCCCCCCGCTGTGTCATGCGGCGTACCGGCGACTTTTCGTATAGGTATTACAATTTAGGCTGTCCCCTATTTCTCTTTCTTTCTGTGTATATGTGTACGAGTATGTATATATGTACATGCTTTTTAATTGCACGGCGCGCGTGAGCTGCGTTAAGTAGCGATAGGAAACGCGCTTGTATGCGTGTTTATGTGTATACGCGCGTATATGTGTGTGTATAACGTGGTCATTGATTGCCGAGAACGCTCAGGGAAATTCGTTTAATGTCGGGCACCGTTCGATTTCCGTCGTATAGCGAAGATATAGGTATGTATATATAGTTGAGGGAGGGTTCGAAGCATAATGGAATGTATGTCGTGGTTGTATATGGTTTTTGGACGATACGAAGTGAAAGAATTACACGATGATGAATGCACAATGGAAATCGAAATATATCAATTTTTTTTCGACGTTTATATTGTTTTTCTTTCCTTCGAGATTAACTCACCGTCGATTGTGACACGCTTGTATATGCCACGATAAAGCATCAAGAGAGTTCATTTATACTGTGTAGCTCCGACTCGCGTTGCTGCACTGTCGTCGTTGCATTAACACGAAACCGTATAATTATCATTGCCGGCAGAAACAATTTCTTCGGTGCGGTGTAGATAAGAAAAATGGTAAATAACAAGAGCGTTATACTAACCTCCGTGACAGTTGCGCTGCGCTTTGAAATTTATTATTCGTGTTTTTATTGAAATTAATTACTCGATATTGTGGATGCACGCACAACGAAAATTAAAAGTGCACCCGTCTGATGTTCGCGTTTTCTCTGTCTTCAGCAAGTTCATTTTAAAAGTTCTCTTATAAACATAAAATACATTTTAACGATCATGTCGACGTCATTAATGTCACGTATTAAATTAGTGTATCAAGTACTTTGCACACTCCATTTCAACTTGACATTAATAGAAATGTTTATTAGCGTAAACAGAATGCTCCTAATTTCTCGATTGGTACCGTGTAAATGTAAAATAGTGAGAAGAGGGTTACTATTTTCGTGGAGATAAGTCTATTTTAGTATAGCGGATATTCGCTTATCAATGTAGGGAAATCAAATTTTTATCATAAAATAATTAATGTTTAATATACTGTATAATGATGGGTGTACGCCAAATATTTCTAAATAACGATCACTGTCTTATGACTACTTAATAATATTTTTACAAGTAACAGACTTTGCTAAAAAGCTCATTAAGTCGCTTTATTTCAATCGAATGGCACGAATTGACGAATAATCTTTATAATTCTTCGCATTTACATATGCAAAATAGTAAAACTCATTATTAAACTATCACAATGAATAATCAAATACTTCATTGATAGTGACAATATGTTCAACATGTTTTATATCATTCAGTGCTATTACGGAATGCTAAGAATAAAACTTCCTGGCGACAATTTCGCGTGAGACTATTGCAAGAGTTTAAGGTCGTTATCAAACGTATCCCCATACGTGCTCGTTGCTATGAGAATAAATTTTCCTGAAGGAAATTCCTTGCATTCACGTATCGGCTGTCCCATTTGCTTTTAATCTCTAGCTTTTGCGTAATCTACTTGCTGTATGTATATAGATATATACAACGGAATAATACTTCACTTTGTAACTTTTAAAATATTTTTTGATAATTATATTATTGAACTCTGTCATTTATGTTATACGGCTCGTAATTTCCCTATCAAAAGTTATTTTTAATATTAAAACTGCGATAAATAACTAATGTAAAGCAAATGATAAATTTTTAGTTCTCGCTACTTATCTATAAATACAATTCGAATATTATAAACCTTAAAAATTAGAAATTCAAGAATTTTTTGAAATCGTGAAAATGCACAAATTTAAACAGTGGTATACGAAATATACCATTTTGCTTCGATTTCCAATCATTAAAGTTTATAATATTCTATAATTACGTTTATACATATAGATCGCGAGAACTAAAAAGTAGATCATTTGCTTTACATAATAATTTATCACAGTTTACGTCAGAAGTTCTAACATGTTTGTGAGGGGACCCTACTGACCATACTACCTTAATATTTTTTTTGTTAATCGCTGCTACTACAAAACAGAACATTATATTCCAGATGAATGAAAATTCAACAAGTAAACGTCTCATCACTGAATAATCAATCGAAATCGTTAAGATATAAAACTTTCTATATAACTATGGTTTATATACCGACTGCGCATCGTTTCGAAATAATCTCCAACTCCATAAAGACATCATCAACCGCAGACACACACACACATAACACGTCATTATCTCCAAGCCCATTTTCAAAATCAGCTTCATTTGAAGAACGAGGCTTTTCAGCATGAGGCTGAACGATCAACAGAGACTCCGTAGTTTAGATAACGCATAGCGGCAGTAGTGCTCCCGTCATCTTGACGCGCCGGCATATATATATATATATATATATATATATATATATACGGCGCCTACGTTATATATTCACCGCCTCCGCAGCGTATGGAATTATGAAAAGGCAACGTTTACATTTTGAAGTCTCAATTAACGCATCTCCTACCGCGCAAGTTCAATCTACAGTAGATAATTAATAATAATAATCCTATACAGCACCCACGTTACAAGGGGGGCGAAGCGTGAAAAGGCGAGACTCTGAGCGATCAATGAGCGAAAATTAGAGGGAGAGCCGCAGCTGCGCGCAATGACCGTTCAGTATAGTTGTTCAATGGGAGAAAGAGAGAGAGAGAGAGAGAAAGAGAGAGAGAGCTGCCGGCAATTACGAGAGCACACGCACGTGTGTTTTGCAACATAGACAGCGTCCTCGTCGTCGTCATCGGCTCGCTTTTCTCAATGGATCGTTACCGTATCTCTTAGGCTCTGTGCGAGCTTCGAAGTTTCAAAATTATATAGACTTGCAACGTCGATCCACGTGTATATACATTGCTGTCCTAGTAATGTCCCGATAGAGTGCGCTTTTGGTATAAACGATGCGGAGTATGATGGATGTGGTGTTAAATGTGATATATGTTTAGATGGGGACCACGTGCGTGCGCGTATGTTGTCCGTATAGGAGAATGAATCGTTGAATTCGGGGATGTATAATTTGCGCATTTTGGTAAGGGGTGTTGGTGATATATAGTGCTGGGTGTTTATACATATAGTTGCCCAATCTTTGAAAGCTCATGTATGACTTTAGGTACAGAGCAGTTAGTTACATGTCTTCTGTGAGTTTTTGTTCTTGTTGTTCATATTTCAGAATATTCAGCAGCCACCAGTCCGCATGTTTGTTATACTCATCATTTGTAAGTTTATCCTCTATAATAAAGCGGATGATTATTTATCGAATTGAAGGTTTAGTGCCAATTTCAGAGCGTTATCAAAAATATTATTGGTTGAAATATATACACTGAGAAAAATGTCGCAGGAAAAATTACTATTTTTTATAGCAACCGTGGGATATACTCGAAAAATAGTAAATTTTGTTAAATACATATAGTAATTTTCACATTGAAGGCGAAAAGTTAAAAAATTATTATTTTTTTTATTCGACTTTATTTACATTTTCTATAGGGTATTATTGAAAGAGAGAAACGCTTTATATATTTATATTATTAAATAAAGAATAAAATTCGAAGAAGAAAACAATTTTTTTATGGCGGTTGGATTCGAACACGGGACCCTTGGAACAGCAGGCGGGCGCGCTAACCACTTACCGTGCAAGACTTCTTACGTGTAAAATTTTGGAACTGATACATTAGCTGTACGTGTTAATTGTAAATAAAGTTTAAATAATAATATGCTAATAATTATCTATTTGCATTACATGAGATTGAAAAACACAAAATATTCTAAAATACAATTGGTATAATATAATAGCTTAATGTGCATTAAAGAGTAAAAACCCTTTCAAAGATAACATAACCTTAAACAATCATGTGGAAAACTTCACGAATCTGCTAACAGATGAAATAAATTGTGCTATTTTGTCATAGAATTCAATAAACCATGTGGAGAAATTCGCAAATCTCGTATTGAATGCTATAAATTTTGTTACGTTTATAAAAATTTTTGCTATTTTATATATCAATTTTTACTATACGTTGTAAGTAGTAAAATTTCTTATTCGAATAGCGGTTTCTAAGTACCCGAATTTTTACTATATTATATAGCAATTTTTATTTATAGCGAATATTGTAAAAATTATTACATGTGTAGCAATAAAATTTGCCATAAATCGAATAAATCTCTCAACTCCTATAGAAAATAGCAGTTTTCGTTAGATATATATAGTTAAATTTCCTACATTATTTTTCTCAGTGTAGAGCCAACTTCACAACGATGGTTCTCATTGGGTAAAGCCATCTGCGCGCGTAGCGCACATTTAGTATCCTACTTGTAGTATAATTTAGGTATACCCTTGTCTACCGTCTGTATACATATGCATACTCCACGGATTATAAATTTCATCATAATGTGCAGCGTAAACGCGACGCCACATGATGCTAATCTATGCAAATAACGTTTATTTTTCCGTTTATCCTCTTCCATTCGACATCTTTCCAACACCGTCACTCGCGCATATAACAAACATCAAAAACAACAACATGCACCACACCACTCTGGATTTTTTCAATTCTTCTTCACCTCTTCATCATACCACTGATCATTTCTATACCATAGAACCGCATTACATACGCATCCACGCGCGCGCATGTTAATTGCACTGAAACCCGTGAGAGAAAATTGTTTATCATCATCACACCGCACAGCGCTATATAATTATAATATATACCCAACTTTCCCGCAGTAGTGTCACGCGGATCCGCTCTTGCTCACTCTCTCGCGCACGGCAAAACTCGACCGACCGGCTTTTTGCTGAGTCGCGGCGCACGAAGCCGTATCAAATGCAATCGAACGTAGGAAGAAAAAAAAATCTACGTATAGTCGTAAGTGTAGTGATACATAATATTGGCGGCAAGTATCCTTTTCCTTCGTGCGCCTGCTGCTGTACAGCGTGACGTAAAACAAACAATACTTATATTGTATATACACGTATATACACATTGAGTGGTCGCGATATGTACGTATACGCTCGTTCGTTCGTTACACCGTGTGGTGTGTTTTCCCATGGGGGAGAGAGAGGGAGAGAGAGAGAGAGAAAAGCGAGTGTGCGTATGGTCGAAGACCGCTCGCATATGAGTATATATACGTCGATAATTCGAGGCTCGGTGTGAATTATTTTTTTCGCTTGAGGGTGGTTAGTGCGTTGTGTGGTTTTAGGGGGCGAACGACCAGCGTTCAGAGGTGATAAGTTGAGATAATGTAACGTGAACATACGATTGAAGTAGAGTGGTGCTTTGGTGTTGTTAATTTTTAGTAGTTGTCGCTAAGATTGAACACGTAGTATTATTGATTACAGTGTATGCTGATTTTAATGTACCATTTGATCGTTACTGCGCCGTCGGTGTGCAATTATATGAGAAGGTGCAATTACAAATTGTGAAAAGACAAAATTATTGCTCAAGTTAAGAGTGTAGCATTATTTATTTCATTTTAAAGTAAATTACATCATCATGATGATCTGTTTAATAGAACGGTGATATTTAATTGTAAAGGTTATATTATTAATTATTTTAAATCCGTTCCTTAAGATGATCCAAAATAATTGATTTAGTACTATATTATGAATAGATAACTGGAATATTATTATAAAAAAAAAATTAAAGAAAAAATTCTGACTTTATGCATTATTTGCATAGATGTAGAACGCTACCTGGTATATAAGATTTCCGTTAACGCTGAAGTACGTTCAGGATTGTGTTACTTCATTCACGGCTCGCTTAAGAGAGAGAAAAAAAATATTTAAAAATGTTAATGCGGGATTATGTCAAGCTTTTGTATTACACAGTCTTATATACGCAGGACAATGCTCCTATTAAAATCGTATACGTTAAGCCATTTCGCGCGTTATAAAATTTAATACGTTATAAAAAATTTTTAAACCTTACCTTCCGCTCTTATCAATAGAAACACTATAAAAAGCCTGTAGTACAATTTTCGTAAACGCAACCTTCAATCTAACAGTTCCGTCAGTACACGTATATATATATATTTATTGCTACCAGCAACAGTTCATCAAAAACACAATACAACTCTTTATATATATATAAAATTCACATTCCTTTCTCTCTCACTATCTTCGTTATATACTCTTGGCTGTTGGGCGGGCTACGATAAAAAAAGATGCAGCAATTACTCGCGATTACCAAGGCGTGAAATCACAACGGACGGCATGACGTCACCCAGCACGACACAACCGCACGACGCGCATAATTACTTCCGCTCTCTCTCTCTCTCTCTCTCTCTCTCTTGGCTTCTCTTGCTCTCGAAAAAAGCAAACGCGCGCATCGAGAGCGCTTTAAATTATACTCACTCACGGCAAAAATAAATCCGTTAGCGCGCGTTATACTTGTAGCAATCCATCGCTAATCTCAAAACGTTGACTTCCCCTGAAAGAGAAACACGCGTCAACGGGGGTGTGTACTATATATAAAAATAAACGCGTCGTCGTCGTCGTCGTCGTCATTTTGCTTATCTTGGTGCTCACGCGCGCTGGATTAGATTAAGTAGTGAGCGGACGCGGTATACTAATGCTGAGTTATCTATGCGGCGATCTAGTCTTTATATGCCGACTGTGTGTGTGTATTTTATACATGGTGTGCGTATATATATATACCTGGGCATCCGTTACCTCGAGATCCATGCGGTAGATAAGCACGTGGGAAACCGTGAAAACGAAAGTCGTCTGATGCAGTATATTATACGACGAGTGGAATGTGTATCTCGGAAGGAGAGAGGGGAAGGAAAAGGGGGAGGAAGGCAATTGATAATGTCACGCGCATGTGCTTTCGGCTGTTTAGAAAAGAGATTTTCAGCTTTCGGCTGGACTATATCGTATACATATAAGTCTGCGACACGAGTGATGTATAGTTATGGAAATCGGAATCTAGTTATCTTGCTGTGATATGAAACATTTATCTGTTTGTACACTTGATATAACGTTTTTCTTTTTTGAGAAATTCTTTTTTATCCTTATAATGGTTTTGAAGAAGTGATTTTTACTAAATTAAATGACTGTTAAAGTTTGAATCGCCTTGTAAATGTTGTTCTTCATGATTGAACATACTATATTTACGTTTTAAACCGGATGAAAATTTTAATAAATTTTGCATTCTTAAAAACGTAACCGGTGATTAATCATATCTGGATTATGCACTTAAGTTAAAACATTTTAAAATGGACTTTTGATTTTAATAATTAGAAAAAAATTTATTTAATTTGAAATTATTCACGTAACATACACATGAAAAATAATAAAAAAAAACATTTTTAACATTAATCAGTGAAGTAAATTCTGTCGGCGCCTGTTATATTACAATAAAGTGCGTTTAAATGATTTTTTTTATTTGAGGAATATCTATCTGCATCAAATACTCATGAAATCTGCATGAATTATCCAATGAATGATGATAAATGATTCTTGTAAAACGTAAAATAACAAAATTTTTTGTTTAGTACAGGCAGGTTTCATGTGTATTATACGAGCATCAGGAAGCTGTATTAACATCTATTTTTAAGATTTCTTGTTTCTTTACATTCATTAAAGGAATAATAACCTTTTCGTCAACTTATTTTGTCTATTCATCAATACGCTAAATTATAAAATCGTACTTTATTAATACAATGAAATTAATTATTGAATAAAAGAAAATGAACGAAATTTTTATTATTTGAAAAAACAATTTGGAGATTATATATAAACTTATTTACCTAATCTGCTGTACAAATTATTGTTATTCATCATTAGTTCATAATAAATAAATACATTTAAATTGTTTATTAGGTTCGTGTATATTATGATTTTTTGTTATTAGGAACGCGATCAAGTTAGTAAGTTTCAATTTAAAAGATTTTTTGAAAAGTTTAAGTTATAAATAATATTATTTTAATTACCCAGTCTTACATTATAATACACAATCTCAGGCATTGAGATATAAGATTTTGATGTTTATTCTATCTATAGACTAATCAAATAAATCCACAACAATCAATGAAAATCGTCTTATGGAAAAGTCTTATCTGATCCATCACTATTTTAAGAAAGGATGCTCAACTACCCCATTTATATTTATATATTTATTCATTTTTTATAAAAGAAAATACGTTTTGCATAAACTTGAAATAATTTTTTCCCAAATTACCATGGGGATAATCATTACCTCTAATTATTTAAACAAATCAGCGAATATCTGACCAATCACAGATGCCATTAAGACTAATGCATCGACCCGACTGGATGAGTGAAAATGAATGTTGAATGCTTCCCGTCTTGTAACACCGTTATTATAACAAACGTTACAAAGCAATATCATTGTAATACGTACCTGAAAACCGCAGTAAGCGGGGTGAACGCGTTCCGTCGTCTTGTCTCGCGCTCGCCCATCGTGTCGCAATGAAACCGCCGCGTGACTCGTTGCTATACCGCGGCATACCGCAACGTCGGGCAAAAATTTTCGGTCCCCTGCGTATACGACCTATACCTACATATATACATATATACGCGTCGCGCTGAAGCCAGCCATACGCTTGGCCCACATCAACTAAAATGACTGATATATATTTTATACTAATATGCGAAATATGCACTCTTTTCTTTGCTCCGCAGGTAGAGCAGGCGAGTGTGCGCATCACGCAGCAGTGAAGCTGACGAAGTCGTCAATTCATACATCCTAGATGCATAATGTGATGGTGCGACGTGATAAACCGAAAGTTCCATGGCTAAAATGAGTTCCTAACAATGTACAATGAACTACAGTCGAAACATGCCAGACTGGCAGCAATATAGTACATTGCAGTCTGGCGATAGCGAGCGGCAGCAGGCAAACAATGCCTCCGTCGCTCAACAGCAGCAGCAACAGCAACAAACAGTACAACCAGGTGCCGGTAGTGGGGGTAGCAGCGGTAGCCACTTGTACAGCCTCGACTGTTTGAGCAAAACACAGAACGATGGCGGCGGCTACTACAGTATGGGCCGGTCACCGGTCAATAATACCCAACAGCAGCAGCAGCAGCAACAACAACAACAACAGCAGCAGCAGCAACAGCAACCGCCGGCGGGCTCGCCGTTGGGCCAGCCGCAAGCGCCGCCCCCCACCATGGGGCACCACATGTCCAGCTGTCACGTGGGCTACGGGGCCCAGACAACTATGGGCGGGCTCTTGGATGCCGCTGTCATGGGCGAAGACATGCAACAGCAGCACCAGCAGCAACAGCAACAACAACAACAACAACAGCAACAGCAGCACCGTAATACAGTGCAAATGTCGATGAGTAGTCCTACGTCGAGGATGCCTATGGGGGTCGGTAGCGCAATGGGGCCCATGGGCCATCATCAGATGCTCCCAGGGCCACCACCGCCCCCCGCCGCCAGCATGGCCCCCAGCAGGCAGACGTCGTATGCCGCCTGCAAAGGGTCCTGCTGTCAAACGGCGCCTAGTATGAATTACAGGTGCGTATCTCTACTCATGCTGATCATAGTTTTATAACGTTTTTTTTTAATATTACTGAATTGTTTCGGACTAAGTTAATTACACTGTTTTTTTTAAGCATGTTGTAAAAATTTTATATACCTCTCTAATCTCATAATAACAGTTTTCATATGATTTTTCGATAGTCGTGGTATAAAATACAGTTGAAGACTAGTGCACGGAGAAAATTCATAGAGCAAATTTTTAAATTTATGTAGGAAAAATTACTATTTTCTATAGTACCGCTGGGACATACTTGCAATATAGTAAATTTTATAATTTCAATTAGGAATTTGTACTATTTTAGAAAGTAAACTAGAAATTCATAATTTAAAAACATATTTTTCGTGATCTACCTTACCGACACTATTTGAAACATACACATTAAGCTAAATTAAATAAGAAACAATATATTTATTTTTGAAAAAAACGAGAGATGGAATCGAACCTCATAGCCCGCTGATTCGGAAGCCACAGTCTTACGCTGCGCCAACGTCCTTGACCGTACAGTGTTTCGACTCGTCTGCATATGTTACAGCTTGCCACGTCCCATAACAATAACATTGTTATATGGAACTAAATATGTTATTGGCGATGTTTATTTCGAAAATGATACACTGCATGAGTTTTTGTATAAAAAAGTAGTTGTAAAAACAGATAATTCATAACATCCTTATCAGTTTTGAAGAGAAGAAAATGATAAATGCATCTTTTGTAAGATTATATCGGCTTACTGTCACGTGACCCCGTAAGAAAAATTCTTATTGGAAATAGTAAAATTTAAAAGCTAGTGAGGAAATGTTATTAAAAATATATGAAAGTTTATTAAAAAAGTAGGAAAGTTTATTTAAAAAGTAGGAAATTTCAGCGTATTCCGAGTATGTCCCAGTGTTACTATATAAGAAATAGTAATTTTTTCTATATAAATTTTAAAATTTACTCTGTGATTTTTCTCCGTGTGGGTAAATAAATTTCTTCTCTTATGTGACGTTTTTCGTACGTGTTAAGCGTATTTATCAGTATGCTGAATGATAAAACGTATTTTACTATTTGCATGTAGTTTCTTGCATATCAAGGAAAATTCTGTAATAGTATCTCTTTATATATTTACGGGATGTAGTGTAATTATTTAATATATCTTTAATTAGTAAAAAAAAAATATGTAGAGAAGAGTTGCCCAATGATGGCAGTAATGGCATTTTCAGGCGTTAAAATACAAAATTAGGAAATGATTCTGGAAAAAACAAAAATGTTAGTTTGGGCGATCCCCTTTAGGTGGACTCTTAAAAAAAGTGGTTCTCCGATCTTAACTTTTGACGGAATTCGAAATACTAATAATCTTTAATACGTAGTAATGAATCTTAAAATATTTTAAAAATATAGTAGAACATTCACATAAATTATTGCAATGTTTTTTTTATTATTTTTTAACGATTTATTAAAAACTATAAAATTACGTTATTTTGAGTAATTCACAATAATGGCAATTCAACATTAATTTACCTCAACTTAAATTAGTCAAAGTTAAGATTTATTTTAGTACTATATTTATGATATATTTATACATTACTGCACCGAACTGTATATTTATACACTATTACAACGAAATATGTTTAATACAATGATATTTTATATTTGAAACCATAGTTGTGTATTAGTCATATTTAAATTAATAGTATTTTTAATATATTAATTTTTAAATGTTCCAATTAATTAATAATTCATATACTTGAACATTCTTTTGAATTAGTGAGCCATCATCGTGGCTTAACATAATTAATCTCGTTTCGCTCGAGTGAAAACGTCGCATAAGATAGATTCTAAGCTACTCTTCCGTGACGGTACTATTAATAATTACAAAAACATGACTTTGTTACCCATCTTCTTTGCATACTCTATTATTATCCAGAAAACGTCTAAGAATGTCAAGCTCTAGCTTATTTACTTAATAATTTTGCCCTAATGACATTCTTATGCGTTTTCACATATTGATTGGAAACTTTGTAGAAGACTAGAGTAAATTATTGCGAACGGCAGCAAAGTTAATTTGTAACAATCGCGTGTGGCGCTCCCTTAATCAGTAGAGTACGTTTAACTTCTGTTTATAAGTTACTCCAAAAAACAGTTTTTACTATAACAATTAGGAAGCTGTCAGTTACTTAATTATTTAAATTATACAACTGAATTAACATGTACAATGCCTGTTTTTGCTCAATTACATGTATAAACCACAATTGTCCAATGCCTTTGCTACGTCTTTTTCTTAACTAAATAAAAAACCTGTTATGAGATATTTGAACGAGAAGTTAAGTAATCATCACTCTGGCTTCTTACTTTCATTTAGAGAGGTCTAAAAACCACAAAAACAAAAAACCCAGCAACTTATACTTTAAAGACCGCCAAACATTGTTCCTCTGTCTTCTTTGCAGATGGGATAAGATGAACCCGTACCAACCTGGCCATCCATACCGCGAGAGTATGCACCCGTCGGCGACTGCATACCCAACGATGGACGGCCGCTCGGCACGGGCCTACCGTAGTGCTGACATGTACCACCGTAAAGATGCCGCCGCGATGTCTGGCTTTCCTCTCGAACAGCAGCAGCAACAGCAACAACAGCAGCAGCAGCATCGGAGATACCGAAAAGAATCCAGTCAAGTGTCGCGTGCATACCACCAGCCGAGTGCAGCCGCCGTTCTGCCACCCAATTACCCGGGCATGCAGAGCTATGGTTACGGTCCACCGCCACCGCCAACGGATTACCACCAGAAGTACTATGCGCGTGGGCCCGCGGTAGCTGGGCCTCCTCCGCCACAGGCCCAGCCCCCGGGCATGATGAAGTATCCCGATCCCAGTCTCGCCATGCAAGACAAGTACTTGTCGAAGCAAGCGGCTCAGTATCAGCCGACGAACGGGCCGATCATGCAGAACGGCGTGATGGTCAATCCGGCGGCTGCGAGTATGTCGCCCGGTGCTATGGCCAGTCCCTACTTCAATCCACAGCTTGGTGAGTCCATTGACTGTGTGTATAGTTGAACTCTAAAAGAGATTGCGAATTATTTTAGCAATGGGTATAGATTTATTTAGTTCTGTTGTACTAGGCTGCGTGTGTTAATTTTATTTGTATAGTCGTTACTGTCGTAAATAAGTTAAGTTTTGATTTAAAATTTGATAACTTTTTGCAATAAAAAAGAATTAATATAAGGTAATATAATTTTTTATATCCATTAGCGAATGATAGTTCTCCCGGGAATAATCACGGAAAAAAGTCAAGGTACTCGCGTTGGATGATATGAGGTCAAAGATGAGCCTTGCACGAGATTGATCGATTAGTTGCGTAGCCATTTAGCTTGGAGCTTGAATAGTCGTGTCGTGTTGGGAGTACATATATATAGCGCTCTGGTCGGCTAACATGAATACACTGCGCTGAAAAACTGCCATGGTTTCGTTTCTTTCTCGTGATATAGGTCGAGTGTTTTCGTTACGTTATATTTGCTTTAGAACAAGTGCGACATACGGATCCATTATTATGTCGAGAAATCAAATTGGGCACAAGGCATGTGTTTAGAAAAAAAAGAGTATAAACGCTAAAAAAATGTGAAATCTATCAAATTTACATTGGGATATAAATATTTTTGTATTTATACTTGTGAAAGAAATTTTTATCAAAAAATATGATAGTGAATATTGAATTATTATCAATATACGTAATGTGGTTTTATTTGTTTCTTGGAAATTCAACAAGATTATTTTTATCATTTCCAACATAAATTTCCGCACTTTTATATTTTCGGGTGCGCACGTAACAACAATATACATATATATATAGGTATATCTTTATGAGTCACTTCGTGTTATCGGAAAGAATTTGAATACTGTACAAACAAATTATATGCATAATGTTTTTTAAAACTTCTTTTTCTATTTAGAAGATGAAAAACCTTTATTTTTTTAGAGACACAATAAATTTAATAACTTTATGGGTATAGTAATAATTGTCTATGAAGACACATTGTTTTCAAACTTGGAAGAATGATTTGGATGAAAAAGCAATAAATCGACGGCGTTTTTCTTCTCGAAACTAATTAAAGAATTTACTATGTTTCTATAATAGCTATCATAAAAAGAATTTTCCTAATGTAGTAGAAAAATTATAAAAATGAAAAGTTCGTATGAAATTCTATTACAGGAACACAAAATTGTATGTAACGATTTATTTAGCTTACGTCGCGATACTGAAAGATAGTGATAAAACGTCGTAAATCACGTGAAGTAATTCTTTAACATACAATCGAAAACGTTAATCGATATCTACTCTTCCTAATCCGAGTCATAGAAAAACGCCGACTTTATCTCGCACACTGTCTTTCCCAATTATCAACATGACGTGCAAAAAGTCGATATATACACCTGATATATTTGACAAAGTATTGAAGATATTATATGGACAAGACGTAACTTAGACGTCTAAAATGATGCATAACAATTTATCTATTAACACTAGCTGTACATTACCAAAAGAAATTTCTCTGTACTATCTCCGTAGCACGCGATTTGCCGGGCGAGTTTGCGTGCAAGCCACCAGACGCAAAGGATCCATCCCCGATGTCGCCCCAAACGAAGCACATGTACCAGCAGAAGCTAACGCTGCAGCGGATCAACTACGAGAACCACTTACGCGAGTTCTCCCGCATACAGGGTTACCAGAACCATCCCAAGTACCAGGAGTACCTAATGAAGTATCGTGAGAATCTGCGTATGCAACAGAGCCTGGAGCATCAGTACCAAGCGTCCCTGCAGCAACAGCAACAGGCGCAACCGCCGCCACCTGCGCCCTCGATACCACCGATCAATTTGCAGTTCGATCAAAACGGCGTCTTGATCAACTCGAGTCTAATGCCCGGTTACAGTCCGACTATGCAGCCTGGCATGCCGAATCCGATGAGTCCGAAGGACCCCAACAATCCGTTCGATGGTGAGTCATCTCGTATATGACATTTCTATGATGTAATTATTCGCTGAGCAGCTTGTGAAATTGACGAGTATATACAGGGAGCGCAATTTGTTCATCTAATGCCTGAAGTTACCTTAAAAATTTCACTAGCAATCGTTATTTTTCAACGTGCTATTGTAATCTATAGCTAATGAGCTGTTATTTACAACTTTATTTTCAAAGAAATTATTGTTTTTTAACTGCATGCAGGAAATGAACACGTCGAATTGCACTGCACTACTCCTATAAGAGCCGATGAAAAATGCTATTTGTTTGGTGAGCACAACCGGAACATACACTAATAAAAAGAATGAGATTTCAGCTTTCGATACAGATTTTTCTTTTTTGATACTTATGAATCTTAAAAACGCTGGAGCCACCTTAAGGAATTTTACCGGCTGATGTTGTATCTAAAAGGTTCAGCTCACTCGCTTGGCTAGTGCTTTTTTATATGAAAGTGACGTGAGCTCTTCGAGTAGGTGGTATCCCAACGGCTACCATTTCTTTCTTGTACTCATATATACGAAATGTGATAAAATTAAAATATTAACGTTCAAACCTCGAAATATAAATAAATCAATAATTAACTGACAAGGAGTGTATTTAGTCATTTTTTTGGATATACGAGTCATTTTATTTTAAATAAATGATTTTATAATGACCATTCATATAATTATATTTGATTGTTGTTTGGTAAATATTTACAAAGCCATAACAAAATGAAAACTGAACCGTAACAACTCAAATTGAGAGTACTGTGAAATTCATCTGTAAGTACCGGAGAACGTCGTTCAAAGTCTTAACAAAATACGTTTTCCAAATATTGAAATTGCTCTTTATAATTATTAATCTAAACTTTATCAAAAAATTTGTCGCAAGATTCGCGGGTTTTCGCAAGCTGCAAAGTAGATGATAAAAAAAATAGAGCAGAAGAGTTATAATATGAAATTTTAATGTATATTATAAGTATGACATAAGTAATTGATTTTTGCGAATGCATGTTGTGAATATTATCCCGTATATAAACTGTCGACGTATCCTGTTCAATTATAATAATGTTCCTAAATTCATTTTCCCGTTAAACCTTTTGCGTAGCACGTATTCGAAATAAGTCAAATGTTTCCTGCACGAATAATTTTATCACTTTCCTGAAGTTCTTTTAAGAATCTCGTCGACGTTAAGACCGAGTGTATATAAACCATTGTCTAATATTATTAGACTAAGAATTAATAATTGTCACAATGTATCTGCCTTTTTTTTTTAAATAAGTAACTTATTTTTATTTAAAACTACATTTTAGTTGCCGATCTACACGGGATAAAAAAAGGAATGCTTAACATCATTAAAAATTTGATTTGATGGAGCAATGAATGTATATAGGTTAGATTGTTGGAATGTTGAATTTTCAGATAGATATATTTTTTTAGAAAAAAATTTCGTTTGAAATATTTATTAAACACTATATTCTAAATTTTGAACAGGTGGAACTAAAACACAACAATTTTCACACTAAGCACGAATTCAGAAAAGGTCTGCACAATTAAATTGTAATATAGATTGTCCATAATTAATTAAGCACTATCTGGTTTTTTTCACCTTTTTTAACGAAGTAATTAATAACACTTTTGAATAACGAAGTTTTTGACATTTGAATTCGTGTTAATGCACACATACTAAATTTTTCTTAATTTTTTCATTTCTAGCTTAAATTATTTTTGACTCTGCACCTAGGATAACACAAAATAATCACATGCATGTTAACCTCCAGTTCCAACAGATTTGCGAGTCCTACCTTCCTTCTATCGAAATCGATCCGCAGCAGCCACTATTGAGCCCCCACCAAACAATCCTGAGAAAGCCTCGAATCTGTTGTCAGGCAAGGCGATGCAGGCGATGGAGCACGCCATGGCCCAACAGCAGCAACAGCAACAACAGCATCAACAGCAGCAGTCAAGTCATCCACAGCAGCCACAGCAACACACGATGGATCACCATCAACATTACCTCCCAGCCGAGTATCATCATCCCCACCACCACCACCCAGCGCATCTTCATCATCAGCATCATCATCATCCTCAGCATCATCATCAGCTGGAGGATGAAGCTGCTGCTGTCGCTGCAGCCGCAGCCGCTAACGAGGCGCAACAGCAGCAGAAAGCCAGCAAGGACTTCGCGGACAAGCCGGATTTGGACGTGAGACAATTCTTGGCTAACTGGGATGAGACTGAGGAGGAAGACGGCATGAATGGGAATTTGCAGAATGTAAGTTTTCTCCTTGATAAAAGAACTAGAAGCGATTTTAATATAATATATATAGTGTAGTAGTTTCATTTTCGTTGAGTTTGTGTCTCGTCTCGCAATTTTCGAGCGACGTCCGTGACTTTTTTTTGCAGTAAAATCGAAAGTGCAGGAAAAATTTGCATGCATAAAATATTACTGAAAGCAAAATGCATGCGAACCTTATCTTATTTACATGATGAGACATATCTGTCACGGGACTTGAAATTGGAAATTTTATTGAAAAGGTAATTAATGTAATGGTTTGATTATATATAATACAATAATAGGACTTTGAAATGTTAACTTTTCAACTTTTTTAAGTATACCTATATAAATAATATATTATTAAATTTGCATAAAATATGAAATTGGAATTTTCGATGTGAGCAGATGACTCACCGTTGACGTTGGCAGTGCTTTTTATACATTACCGCCGGTTTTATTAATTGAAACTCGTGGTTTTTGTTTGCTTTAGTATTTTTTTACAATAAATACGACTGCATTAATGAATATTTTATTAACTGAAAAAAATAGTTTATTTTAAAATTAATGAAATGCGGATATGATAGTAAGTTTGCTAAGGTGTTTTCAATTTAAAATAATCGTTGTCACTTGGCTTATTTAACCTTCCAAGTATCGAAGTGGCCCGTTTCAGAGCCAGAAACAAATTTGAGAACTTTTCCTAAGAATGCTGTTTTTATAAATTATGAATTCCATCATGTTTGCAATAAAAAAATTTTGGAATTCAAAAATAAACTAATCATTAGTTCGAAAATTCAGACTTTTGTAAACTTGCTAATATTTTTTTTTATCACAATTATTCTATTATTATAATTCTATCGCGGAAACCGTCCTCGTGTGATTACGTAAGATGCATTGACGGAGTTTTATCAAGTATTCAAATCCTGCCATATATGTTTTTCACGGCGAAAGTAAAAAAATATTGAAAACACGAATTCCTTCAACACCGGGATTCTATTTCAAGCCCGTTATCAATTCGCGGCGAACAAATAGTAGCACTATCGAAACGAAAGTATAAAAGTCGATTTCCTACAACTAACTTACTTACAATCTTTTGAAATTCCAATAAAAAAAAAAGTTTAAAAAAAAAACAATAAACTTCAGACAAGGAAAAATATGCAAATTAGAAAGCCAAACGAACGATGAAATTTTGTCACCTTATCTCCGAAAACAAGGCACTCCAGATAGTCGTGATCATAATAAACCTTGATTACGCTTTTATTTGTCCAAGGTTCATTCGTGGACTTGCACGTTCAAAAGCACGCGCGCAACAAGCTACACGCTCACGGAGAATCGTGAAAGAAAAAAAAATATGAGAGAATTCGTTTCATAATAACTCCCAATGTAAAGCAACAAACACGTCGCGTGTGCACGCGCGCGTTCAGAACTATACGGGCTTACGTAACACTCTCCCGTCGCTTCTCCGCATAAATCTCGCACCTCCGCGGTAACCATCGTATACACGCCTCGTGCGAGAGCGTTTACCATACTGTTATCCTTTCGGGCCCCTTTCTCATCAGCCGGCGCAGCTACTTAGCGTCACGCAAATGACGACTACAAACTATACGCGTCGATGGAACTTGATAATTCATTCGAAATTTCACGTGGACGCAGGTCATCCTAACGGACAGCACGCCGATCGTCGTGCTGGAGTACGAGAACCTGAACCTGGCAGGCGACAGCGGCTCCGTCGCCCAGGCAATTTGCGTGCAGCCAGCACCTGTGGATAAGACTGCTAGCGAGGTGGCGGCAGTTGCTCTTGCCCTACAACCTCCCAAACCTCAGCCGGACAAGGAACAGGTTGTCAACGTCGAACCCGTGGTAACACAAGCCGCTGCACCCGTTCTTGAACAGCAGCAACAGCAGCAGCCACCGGTGGTCAATATTATTAGGTGCATAGCGAATGGCGACGAGGTGCCTACGATACACATTGTCGACACGCTCGAAAATGAGGCGGTGGTGAAGAAGATCGAAGGCGCCTTTCACAGCCTCAACTCGGCAGACATCAAGAGCATAGAGGAGCTAGTGAACAAGAGCAGCGCTGCAGCGAACGCCAACAAGGAGGAAAGGATATCGCTCTCGTTCCTCAATGCCGCCACGATACTGCAGACGAAAGAGACGGTCGAGAAGGCCGCCGAGGTGGCCAGTAGCATTGGTAATGATGGTAGCTGTCTCTTTTTACACTATTTCTTTTCATTCTCCTGTTGTCGAGTTGCAACGCCAGTATGTGTGCTCGCGTGTAGTTCAAAAGAATGTTTGGTTATATAATTTTTATGCATAAAATACGCTAGCTGTTCTTCGAAATATCGTAAATTTACTAATTTATCTTTTGTATGAAATAAATACTGTATAACCACGGTTAAACATAGAAAGAATGTGGCTTTTTCCTGGCAATGATAAAGTTTAACGTATTTATTCTGTACATACAACAATAAATATTGAATTCTTTATAAAAATATTGTTTGGTATATCAATAAGTAATGTGAGTACATCAGTAAGATAACAGCAAAGTATAAATATAGAAGCGATCAAAGTGCACGATTTTC
This sequence comes from Torymus tubicola, assembly GCA_035583055.1. Lineage (NCBI taxonomy): Eukaryota > Metazoa > Arthropoda > Insecta > Hymenoptera > Torymidae > Torymus > Torymus tubicola. The sequence continues at coordinate 22,137,683 of JAWWEQ010000055.1, read as the reverse complement.
ATCTCTCGTGATTCTTTTTCAATGGTTAAAAAAAATCACTCTATATTTTTGCAAATGTCGAAATATTACAACTGATTTATATAATTTTCCTCATGTCGATCTTTGCTTCCAGTTGGCACATCGAACCAGACAAATAGCGAACAACAGCCATCAGTCAGCAACGAAAAAAAGAAGGATTCCACAACGAACGAGAAAAGCGACGTGACGAACGACAATAGCAGCAACAATCTCGCGGCCTTCGTGAGCGAAGACACGCACAACCACGATGACCTGAGCCTACCCGAGCTGCCCATCTCCGAATGCACGCCCATTTCGACGACTCTCAATACGCCAAATCACTCGGACAATGAGGAATCGTCGGAGCGCGTGCGCGCTATGAGCATGTCGACGAACTCGATGGAGATAATGCCGAGCAGCCCGATTATCAGCTTTGCTCACTCGCCCATAAAGTTCCGTAAAACGTCGACCGGTGACGAGCTGCAGTTCGACTTCCATAACTCCAACGAGGCATCCAACGTCTCGGCAACCAAGGAGGTCGGCACTGGCAGCGCCAGCGGCACTACTGTCGTCGCTGTCGTGACGCAAAGCGTCGCCAAGGAGACGGGCGATAAAGGTGAGCTTTTTCGCCTTTTGTGTATACAAATAGATAGGTGTATATAGATATATATATATACACGTACACATACACGCATACATGTACATGTCCATCCGGGCGGAGGCGCTGACGCGCTGAGATAAGACGCACGAGCACGCTCGCTCGCTCGCGTTCTTTCCTATTGTGAAGAAATTATGAAGGGTATTATCGTGGAAGATATACTGTTTGTTTTGTCCCGTTTTCCATTCAAGATTAAAGGCTGACTTTGAACGCGAGTAATCGATTGATTTTTGGTTTATGAATATTATTCTGTAATCGATCGTTACAATTTATAATTATAACTCATAACACTTCATGAACGTGAATTGAATTATTTACAACTGATGAACAATGACTTCATTATTTTTCAAGTAAAATCTTGAAACAATATTGAGAACACACACGCAGGAAAACATAAACCTTGCTTTTAATAAATGAAACGCTTTCATATGAAAACAGTCGTGAGATTAGTCCTGTTTGTGAAAATGTTTTTGAGATTAAAAAAGTTCTTGAGGAAAAAAATATATTTATACTTCTCTAAATAATGATACTATTTAATAGCTTTTAAATAAATACCGCTTTTATGGAAAAATACAACGGTCATTGAGAGAATAATATATCTGAATATTATTGTCAAATTGATTATTAATAATTTTAAAATGAAAAATCTAAATTTTTAATTAAAAAATTAATATTTTAATAATGATATTAATGTATTTGTTACAATATATTTAAAATAAATCTCTTTATGCACAACATCACAATTTTCTCGCCCTTTTAAAAGTTAGTTTTAAAAAAAATGTTTCAATTCTCATTACACTGTCTACACTGAGACAAAAGAGGTAGTCGACGCCAAGAGTTTCACGATCACGAGTAGCTAAATGTAAGTTTCTTCAACTGAGCAAATATTTGGAAACGGAATATATTTGCTCCGTTGGTTTTCAGCTGAAAAATGACTGCTATAGCTAAAGCAAATATTTCTTTTAAACATTGTTAGTGATAAATCGACGCATTTATTCTGCCATTATGAACATCATTTTTCTTATTTTTAACAAGAATTTCCTTGATAATGTGTTGCTGTATTAACTAAAGTTTCTATCTTTGTATGCATGAACTGGATATAAAATGTTCCCGGTGTTCGAGAAGCCATCCAAGAATAAAGATTCGGTAATGTGCTTTTAAATTTGGTCAAAGACGCAATAAAGGTTACAGATTTAAAATGATAAAAAAATCGTTCGAATTCACTTATGTGAGAAATATTAAATATGAAATAAAATTCAAATCGATTAACAATATGAAGGTATTAATACCGAATGAGTTGTAATATTACTTTATAATTTTTTACTCAAGTTACCGTATTTTTAAATGAAGAAAATAATTTTGTAGTATAATATTTTAATTTAAACCTAAAATTTTATTTACAGATAATGAAAATGCGAAATCCCAGAAGCAGTCCGAAAAAGACACGGCAGTGGCGACAATCGGCCAAGCCACGGAATCGTGCAGTTCGGTGATTGATACCTCAGTCTTCACTTTCTCCGAGTTCTCGAACTCGTCGAGCTTACAGCTGGGCGAGGAACCGAAGATGCCAGTGCCTCCGATGGAAGGCAACTGCCTGACCAAAATCATCAAGGACACGCCGCCGATAACAGACCTGCGAGTCCTTGACTCGGACGACGACCTTGTCGATAAGGTGAACGACATCTGGATGGACATCAACTTGGAAGCCAGCCTCGGCGGCAGTAATAGTAACAGCAGTAATAGCGCTAAAAAGCTGGTAACGGGTGAGGAGAAGCAAGTGCAGACGGACAAACTGACGAAAATACGCAAGACTGGTTTGAGGCATTTTCGCAAGAGCAAGGGTGGTGTCACTGCCATTACCGAGAAAATCGCCAACGAGAGTACAACAACGACGTCGACAACGACGGCAACGGCTACGACGACGACGACGGTTGTTCCTCGTATCGAGAAGTGTCCCGTCAAAGAAACTGTAAGCGCGATACTGCCTGCAAGTGTAAAACCCGTGGAAAAAGAGAGAGAAAGTCGCAGATCTTTAGACTCGGCGTTAAAGGCTGCTACCTCCGAGAAGTCACGAAAGAGAGCGAGGTCCGTGGAATATGACACGAATAGCAGCCAGGACCAAGAGGAACTCTTGAAAGAGTTTAAAAACCTCAAAAGGAAGAGAAGTATAGGGCACATTCAGGATGAAATCGAAATGCTTAAATCGAGCATCGATGAACTTCGGAACTTGAAAACCAATAATGTTACTAACAATAATATTGCTAATAATAACAATGCTGTGAATACGAGTAATCTCATCAATAACGACAATAATAGCCCCCCAAGTTCAGTTACTAAAGTGTGTCCAAACGCCTCGTTGCCCATGTTACCCGATACGAAACCAGCGACTGGCTCGAGACGCAGATTTTCCTCTATCTTCGATGATCCTGTGGAGTGTAGCTTGGAAAAAGCACCCGAAGAGGTATGTTCAAAAAACTGCGTTGACTCCGACATAAAAATCCAATTGTCCAACGTCAATCTACAAATTAAGGACAAAAAGGAAACGACTAATGGTCCTCTCTGTAATGCCAATAGTTCAAAAGAGGGTTTCAAAATTGAGATAAACGTGTCGCGAGTGGAGAGTCAACGCTTGCAAGACAACGAAATCGTCAGCAAGTCCGATCAACAGCTGAACATCTCGTTACCGTCCTCAAGTCCAATGAGCTGTAAGGTAGATTGTCGAACGTCCGTAACGATGTCGGACGAAGAGAAGGAATCTGTGAAGAGTCTCGATAAGCCCGCGTTACCTGCGAAAGATATAGTCGAAGAGGCATTGCCGGTCAATGAAAAGAAGAAAGAAAAGGACAAGGAAATGGAAAAGGAGAAGGAAGAGACCAAGGAAATGGAAAAGGAAAAGGACAAGAAAAAATACAAGGAAAAGGACAAGGATAAGGAAAAGGACAAGGAAAAATACAAGGAAAAGGACAAGGATAAAGAGAAGAACAAGGAAAAGGAGACTATAGTCCATGTCGAAGACACCAAAGAGGAGGAAGAAGACGAGGAAGATAGTATACTAGCATTTGAAAATAAGAATGCCGAGATGGAAGACGAGAAGTGCCTTTCTATAGAAAAACCGACTACCATTAATAATAGTAAAAAAGAAGTAGATTTAAATCATGAGTTTCTGAAGAAACTAGAAAAGAGAGAATCAGACATTGAGAATGCCTTAAAGAAACTAAATGAGTGCCGTCGAAATTCGCTTAACGAATCGAAAGAAGAAAAAGACCCGAAGATCGAAAAGGAGTCCGAGTTTTTCGAAAACGGCAACTTTGTGGACACACCTGGCTGTTCTAAGGATTTCGATTTCGATAATTTCGATGTTGAGCCATTCGATAACAAATCCGATGATTACCTCAAAGACTTGATGTCGTCTGACGTAAAGGAGCACCGCCGTGGCAGCGGTAACAGCAAGTCCGTCGGCTATCTTAACCCTCTGTTCCACTTGAAAGATTTGGAAAATCTTAACGCGGTGCCAGTGTATACGACTAAAGACGGGAAAATCACTTATAGTCCTAACCCGAATTACACGTACCGAGCACTGATTATCGAGGCCAGACAGAGGGAGGGCCACCTCCTATTCCGTGATTATTATGAAAAAGAAAGCGGTCGAAGGAACCGATATTACAGTACGTCGAAATCACAAGATTATGATTATGGAAGAAAGTATAGTAAGTCTCATAAGTATAATAAATACGACCACAGCAAAGATAAGTATAGTGAGGATGATGTGATAGGTTTTGAAAATTGCATAGCCAATGAGAACCTAGTGTTAGTTGATAAAAATATAGAAGAGGAGATTGACGAGTTACAACGTCAATCTGAACGAGAAGAGTGCGAGAAGAGGAAAGAAATCGTAGATTACGATGAGAGTGAGAGACACAAGAATCTGGGATGTAAGAAGGAAAAATTAAATAGATCTAAAAACGACGACTTGAAAAGTCAAGATACTGCCAATAACGTGAATGAACGAATATCTTCGCCTATTATCTTAAGAAACGAATCTATGGATAAAAATATGCCCTCATTAGATGATAGATTTGACGAATCGAAAAGAAATCAGTCCCCAGCTAGAGAAACGGATCACAGCTTAAAAAACATGAAAAGATGTATTATTGATTTACAAAATTTGAAAGAGGATATTTTGAAGAAACTTGACGACCAAGTCACACACTGCCAGACTCGCGTGCAGGAATTTGTATCGCATCGACGAGCCTCAGCAGAACTAAAAGAAAACCAAGAAAGTGAGGAAAAAGAAATCGAAGAGTTTTTTGCTAGGGACGATGAGAGCATTAATGGTGAAAAGCAAATTGATGTTGAAACTTCAAAAGAAGTTGGGACCAATGAAAATGATAAGGTAAATATGGAAAAAGATGAATTGAAAAACATCAATGATGAACAAACAATGATCGAGCCAAAAATATCAGAAAATCTTATGGTCGATGATAAAAGCTCATGCAAGAGTTTATTTGAAGAAGAAGAGAAGAAAATATTTGCTGAGACACAAACTGCGAAATGTGTAACAACAGATCCTAGTTTATTAAATACATCGAATAAAGCAGATCTAGATTTAGTAGAATCAAAAATGCCTTTACCTATTGAAGAGATTGAAACAAATGACGAAGTTTCAGAAAAGCCTGTAACTTTGGTATCTATTCACTCAAAAGAAAATAAAATTTTGAAATTAAATGAGCAAACTGAAATAAGCGAACTGTCAAAAAGTAATAAGTCTAAATACATTGAAAAGGAAATTTCACGAGAACTTGAGTCACTCGAAGAGAAAATCAAAATTCCAGAACATACGGAATCAGTTGATATTTTGCCTGAATTGGTGAAAATTCCTGAACTTACTAAAATTGAAAGTAAATCTCCAAAATATAGTGTTGAAGTATATGAAAATAAAAGTGCGTTACCGGATCCATTAAAAATAACTGAAAATGAAATAAAGTCATTGGAGCTGGAAAATCCTGTGAAAACACTTGAAAGCGAAAGTAACACATTAGAACTAGCTAATCAAACTTTAACTGAAAATAAATTAGCGGAATTAGAAAAACCAATCGCGATTGATAATAAACTGTTAGAAAGTACAAAAATAATAGAGGTTGAAGAAAAAATACCAGAGCCTGTGAAAAAAGTAGAAGAGTTACCACAACTAGAAACAGTGATAGAAACTAAAATAATAAAAAAGCCGACGGAAGTGATAGAAAATAAATTGATTATTCCTGAGCCTGTAGCAATTACAGAAACAGAAGTAATACTACCAGACCTCAACAAACCAATTGAAATTGATGAACTACCAGAACCGCCAAAGCTGTTCAAAATAAAAGATGCATTCAACATTGCACCACCCAACGAAATTCCAATTTCGTTAAAGTTATATGAAAAGCCTGAAGATTTTTCAATGAAGGAGGAATCAATGTTGCAAAAAGAAAATAGCGAAAAATCAAAAAGTCCCGAATATTCGCTCAGGCTTCCATGCTCTATCGACAAGAGTAGTTTTTCGTCCGAACTTTGTGATCAATTTATTAATCAAGAGAAAATATATGCATCTCGTATGGATGCAGCTGTAAAAACCGTCCCAAAACTCGTTATACGAAAAAGTGATACAAACCCTAAATTTTTCTCGAAATCGAAGTCCGTCGATGAGGACACGAGGAAAGAACCTTATGAAAATATGAGTATGAAAAGTCCTGCTCATCCCAAAATTCCAAAAATGATAATTCGAAATGCCAGATCTCGACCCGCGACACCGAGTATAGAAGAAATTTCAGAGACGTCATGCTCTTCGACGACCGATAACGAGCTGAAATCGTTGAAGGTCAAAATAAAGCTCGACGATAAGGGTGAGCCCATGGGCCCAAGGCAAAACTCGTGCGACGCGACGGAGGCGAAGATTCCAAAGATGAAGATCAAGCTGGAAGAAAAACTGCCGAGGGTCATAGTCGAAAATATCGATCTCAGTACTATAGAGCATCAGAAGACGGTACCAAAGATGAAGATAACCAATGTTAAAGGCTCGCAGCCAAAGATAATGGATAAGCAAGCCACAGTAGAGGAGGACAAATCGGATACTAACTTGTCGTTCCCGGACACCGAAAATCACCGAGTGCGAGAGAAGTCGAGATCGCGATCGAAGAAAGACTCGACGGGATATACTTCGTCCTCTGAGTACTCGGAGAGAAAGTCGAAACGTACGAAACGCTCACCGAAGGAAGAAGTGCACCTCGATCCGAATCTCGAGGACGCGCAGTTTCTGCTGGAGAACGAGTACAGACAGAGAAACAACAGCAATAGCTGCTGTACTACCAGTGTGTCCACTAAAATACCCAAGGTCATCATTAAGAGGACGTCGCCAAGTGCAGAGTTTAAGTGCGAGCTGAGTAAGGAAGCGATCGTTAATGCGCAACCGCAGGTCGTGTTACGCAGGTCCTCAGTGCTCGACTGCATGGCCAAGGACCTCAGAGACATGAAGATCATGGTCAAGGCGACACCCAGCAAGGACGAGACTAAGCAGAAGAACAAAACCGAATCTAACGAACTGCAGTGGCAGAGGTATGATTATTTTCTTTGCTTCGTATTAATTTTCAATTATTCGGACTGTATTGATACAAAGTAAATTCTTTTGCATAAATTTTAATCGTACAAAGTAAATTATAAAAAGTTAATGCTTACCTGTAGTATTTAGAAGCACTATAGTTTCTGCGACTAATATTTTTGAGAACGACAAAAAGTACGTAATTATCATAATTATGTCATTATACGTATATTACAAAGATAAACACAGTCAAATTAAACAATTGCGCTATATCTAATCATTTGAATGTTTAACAATTACTATTCTTATACAAGTTGAGTAATTGTTTAGTTTTTTCCTCTTTTAAAACAAAGATAATAATAATTTAAAACAAAGACAATTTATTTTTAATTTGTTTCGAACATAAATTTATTTTAATTGTGCTATCATGATCGTTATTTTTTATTGACTGAATATTGAAATAATGAAAAGAAAAACTTCGTTTGATTCGTAAAGATTACAGTGGCTTTTTCGTTAGCTTCAACTTTACCATATTTTTCCTTTAAGATTTATTTCCGGCCTAAAAAAGCGACGAGAATTGTCAAGATCGAACTCTACCTCTGACCTGAGCTCACCAACGAAAATAAAACGGCGACGAACGTCCGATTACACCTCTCACATCGGTAACTTTGACTACTCGGACTCAGACTCGGTTACGCGTTTCGATTTTGTGACCCAGCTGAAGAAAAAATCCGACGATGAAGAAACAGAAGTTGCGAAACCTTCCACTCGGCGAGCCTCCCTCAATTTGTCCTCAGAAGTGCATTCGTTTAGCTCAAGTAAGACCTACTGGAAGTCTCTTGATGAGAATATGAACAGCAAGAGTAAGATGGACTTTGAGAGCAACGATGGTAACGAGGATGACGAACCAACATCGAACAACTCTGATAAGAAACTCGAAACAATCGTTGAGATCAGTGACTCATTCAGCTCCGAGTTCCTCGCGTTGCAGGAGAAGGAAGTGACGGATGAGAAGAGCAGTGAACCGAGAAGCCTGCCCATGCTCGCCGATGACAGTGATCTTCTTGACAAGGACGTCGATGTGCACGAAGAGGAAGTGGATGGTACCATGGACGAATTCGACACGAACGAGAGCTCCATCATCAAGGTTGATTCGTCGGACGAGAGTCAGACAACTATCGAGTTAATGCCCGCTTCGCCGGATCTCAGCGGTGAGCTCGACCTCGAGGCACAGAAGGAAGACATCGAAGAGGAACAGATATACACCGAAGACGCTATTCCCATGCATTTCGAGTGTGAGCTGGAAGTTGGCGAGAGCGCCGTAGATCCATTAGAAGTGCCTCTGTCCGGATTGGAAGCCGAAGTGGACCGAAGTGGCTTGAGCTCGTGTGAAAATAAGCAGATACCTGGCATTTTGATCAGCGATCAACTAGGTATGCCTTTAATTAAACGTTTTTCTTGTTTCGGAATTCATTTTCTTTTTATACAATTTACATTATTATATACGAATACATAAAAGTAAACAAAACCTATTATCATTTTTCTAATTAATTACCCCATAAACTTTAAATGAGAATGAAAAATAAAAATTTATTTTTTAGCAGTAATAGAAGGTACTTCGGGTGAAACGTCGCTAAACGAAGAGGTGCACCCGATGATCGTCGACACGGACGTAGTTAACAATCTGTCTTTCGGAAAGTCTGAGACCTCGACTTCTAACTCGTCGAACGAGCAACCGCTACTAAGGCTAGTTGACGAGGCATCCTCCACTAGTACAACCATTAACAATGAAATCTATGTTAACGGCGAGGTTGTCGTCATCTCAGACAACGTTAATTCCTCGTCTAACTCGCACGAGACGACAACGACGACAGCAACGGAAGAGGAGGAAGATGATAGCTCAAAACTGAGTGGTAGTGCAGCTTGTTCTTCCTCAGACTTACTGATGAAGGAAGTACTAGCCGCCAAGGAAACTTTGAAAAAGTATCTGGGTAATTTGTCTACTGGTAGCGGTGAGGCGACAAGTAATTCTGACCCACCACGAAGGTCGAAGACGAAACCAGATAAACGGCAGAGTACAAGTTTTGAAATGAATAATCTGGCAAAGTACGGCAAGACGGTATGCAACTCAACGAGCTTCAGGCACAGGTATGTTAATAAACTTTGTTCTTATATCATATTATTACTAACCTTTTTATTTGTAACCCTTATCTTATCTTGAAAATGAAAAACAAAACACGTTGAGAGGAAAACAATGTATTAAATTATTTTACCGTGAAAATAAAAAAGCTTCCATTCGCGTTTATAATTCGATATCTTTTTGTTACCTTTATAAATATGTAGAATTATATAGGCTAGTGATCTAAAGAATTTAATAAAGGCGAAATATAGTTCAAGGTATCTAAACATTGATGACACAGTTTGGTATACATTGTGAAATATAAATATAATGAAATAAGCGTATTTTTATAGACTGCGTTCTAAAATTTACTTGTGTATTTTTTATGACTGTAAAGCTCGCTTACTGTCGCTGAAATGTAGGAAGTAATTATTTCAATTGTTTGTTTAGTCTACTTCCTCTTATTGTTCTCCAAACTCCATGCAATTTTTGTGTACTTTTTCCTCCTTACATTACTGTCATTATAGTAATCAGATCGAAACGATGTATGTATATATGTTTTTGCATAAAAGTCCGCAGTCTGCTCATTACGCTTTAATTATAATTACAGTGGCAATAGAAATAACAAACACTAATAATACATTTCGAGAACGAGCTGCGATATGCTGATTAAATTAATTAATAATATTTAAAATTTTACATGAATTTATTTTTTAAAATGACGAAATTCAATTGATATTTAATTTAATCTAGTGTTTTGTAACTATATTAATTTTTTATGCAAATACAATGGTACATTATTTTTCTAAATATCCTTAAAAAAGTTCTGTAACTTTCGGTCTAAAGCTATCTACATACTTTTAGGGATAAACGAAGAAAGTTGAGCCGAGGCAAGAGCCAAAGCAGGGACAATCGTACCTGTCGCACGTCTTCTTCCACGCGTCGTCATCTCACGTCCTCCGAGCGTCTTAGAGCAACTAGCAAGTCCTCGCGGCATAAAACGTCAAAGTCCGAGAACGACAACAACAAAACGAACGGCGAGGTGAAATCGGCAATCAAGTCTCCTTACAAAGTCTCCAGGCTAAGCAAATCGCAGCTGGATCCTTTGGCGAGTGCTGTCGAGGAAAATCTTCGTCAATCACGTCAGCATGAGAATAACAAGGCTGAGGATAGTAACAAAGCTGGGGCGGAACGAGACTCGTCGCGTACGCCGCCGCCGGTGGTGAGCGGTGAGGAAGCCGTGGCAGCAGCGGCTGCGGCTGGCGCCGACCTCGTCGACAAGAGGGTGCTGGACAGCAACGTGATATCACGATCCGATGAGGCCAATCTCAACGCCAAGGCCAAGGCACAGCTGCAGCTCGGGCCCGAAATGACTGTGTCGAGTATCGTCAGAGAGCTGGTCTTTCACGATAAGGTAACGTGTTTTTATTTTTCTCGTAATGCCGCGGACGTGATTGAGGATAGTAAGTGCGGTAAATGTAAGATTAATCGAAGTCTTTTGGTTGCCTTTTGCACTTTTGATATCAGGAAATTTAATTGACTTTAACAGAAATGGTATAGACTTCAGCTTAAATTGTAATCTCAATAATTATCAATATTATTAATTTATGTTCTACGTGTTTGTTAGAGTATTATAAAACGTGCATAAAATCGATAGGTCGATTGAAGGTTATTCATACATTATCTAGATTATGGCTTGGTCAGTAAAAAAAATAAATTGAAAGTACTCATAAATATAACCCGCAAATCAATAATAATCAACTTTATTTAATACTGGTTTACTTACAAGAAAGTTATATGAAAATTAGTTCGATACATCTCTATACATAGTTTAAAGAAGATTTATATTTACAAAAAGTATAATAGTTTTGAATATTTTTAATTTTTATAAGACAAGAAAATTTAGATGTAAAACTTTACTGAAGTAACTACCTATTAATACAACCAGACATTTCAAATAGTTTCATATCAGAATAAAAAATTAGGCCAAGTACATGATAGAATGACGAAATATAAGTAGAATCATTGAATACTTAATCTTCTAGATAAAATTTGGTAAACATTAATGTCACAATGTAAATCACAAAGCTCATACTTCAGAACTTAATTATAGTAATTGTTACAATGTCTACGTTATTTCGAAAAATTATATTAATAAAAGATCCACAGACTCGTCTCTCCACAAAATCTCAGTCGATATTGTAACTCGCTAAGCACCTTTCCGCACGAGCGTTAAAAATAAATCCATTCAAAGGCAACAGGAAGCTCGCGCACACAATCGCATCCGCATATATATAGCTCGAAAATTCATGAGATCATTGAAACGCTAATTTGTTTTTTTTTGTCTTTTTTCTCTTTTTCGTGGGTTACTCGACCCGAGCAGGCAACGATAAGGCATCGAAAATACTGCATGCTGTGCGAGCGGTGGTTCCCGTCGACGCTACGCCATCGGCGTCACTTGGCCGGATACCAGCATCGTCACACGGAGCTGACCCAGCGCCGGGCGATACACATGCTGTTCCTCATTTTCACGGGCAAGCTATGCCCTAAACTCCTGCCGCCGAACGTCGTGCGGACCGATTGCGAACCAGGCGAACTCACGCCCCTACAGATCGCCGTACAGGTAGGTTGAAAGAAATTTTTTCGAATGTTTTTTCAAAGTTTCGTTCGACAAAAAAGAAAAAAAAGACTGTTTAAGTAAGTAAAGTCAATGAGATACAATATGACGTGGACGAAGTATTTTAAACGACTTTAGTAGGCAAACGTCGTTTACAAGAACATGTTAATTATCCGGTGCAGTGACCTTATACGTCCAGGTCGAAAATTTTTCAAGTGGTATGCAGTTCTAATTAGTATGCTTTATTTTCATTAACATTGCCAAGTTGCAGACATAACAAGCGAGTTGTACTCGAAATGTTTTCTTGAACGTCTTCCTTCATTATGCACAATTTACATAAAATATTTGTCCTTAGGATTTCGCAATGGTCTTCGACGGAATGCAACAAAACGCAGGCAAACAGAACGACGAAACTAAAGAGTAAAAGAAGATAAGTCGGAAGAATGTGAATGTAGAGGCACTCTAGTTTCTTGAAAGTATTTGCAGTGATTTTACGCACGAGATGTAAAAAATATTAGAGAAGAAGAAAGTATGGTAAAACTGGTTCTGAATACAAACCTAAACAGGGTTAAACCAATGTATGCCCGTAAGTCACACGAGTTAGTTCTTTTTAGCCAAAGACATTTTAGAATCAGGAAGGGGTACATTATATATATATATAGAGAGAGAGAGCGATATATATATACATATAAATATACGTTAGATTTTATTCGCGCCTTTTTCGCGAGCTCGCAAACAATTGAGAGGCGTTTTTGAATTGTACAAAAAGTAAAAAAATATCGTTTTTCGAAATAAAGCGACTCGAGAGAAACGAACCACTGGTTGGAAAAACCAGCCTTGTAAAAGAAACAAGTAATTTTTTGTTTATATTGTAAAAGAGACTTATACATATTATACATACATAAAAATCACAAGATTTATATATTTATTATATCCTAATTTCTGGAACTATATTCCACACATTGTCGTACTGTGTAAATACAAATACATAAGCCTTATTTAGTCACTGAAATGTATTTGTATAAAGCAAAGAAGAAACGGTAATAGACATATCTCTGTTTTGTAAAGAGTAATATATAGAATCGGTGTCAAATGCAAAAACAATAAATAAATGCTGTATAGAGGAAAAAGCCTGCGACGATCAAAGCACTTTTGTTTCGAATGGTATGTAAGTCTCGAGTCTCAGAAATTTATTTATCTTTATTAAAAAGAAAACTGGCAATCAGAAAAAGGCAGTGCCTTATCATGCTTTGTAAAAGTGTTCAAAGAGAAAGTAAACATTCATTTTGATCTCGTGTAATTTGTTAAGGATATTTATTATTATAAAGTTCAGTTTACCGACGAAAGAAGCATAAAAAGTAAATTTTTAGAAACGCTGCTATTTTAGATAAAGTATTTTGAGATGAATATAAATATATATATATATTGAAAATCATTTATAACACCTGCATTGAGAAATCAAAATTTACCTCCTCTTCTTTTCTAGTTGTCGAACTTTTTAATGAGAGACGTTTCGATAGAATGTGAAACACCGATATATGTATTTACCGCACGAGTGCCTTAAAGTACACCCAACAGTATTCATTCGATCGCGTTATGCATAAATATAAATGTAAACTAAAATTTATTTAAAACACGATCATATGAGCGTGCAATGTTTGTGTGTATGAGAGGATGATAACAAAAAAAAATATATATATATTATATATATAGATTTTATGCCAATTGTGGCTTTTTTGCATATCGATATGCATAACTGATAATAGAAGAAAGTGAAAAAGAATATTACGTGATGATAGTAAAGAAACAGTGTAATCTATATGTCAAAATGAAGTTATATAAATTATTGCGGTGCAGATTTTTTTTGTAATATGATGCCTTATATTCTCGGTATTGACGAGATGCTAAGGGATACTACGTATACTATATAAAGGTGGAAAAAAAATCATTGTGTGTTCTATGTGCCTAATATTTGAAGAGTTTTAATATGCTTAACAGATTTCATATAAATAAAAATTTATATATACACGCAAATATATATATTTAAAAAAAGATATTCATATAAATATTGTACATCACATGTGGAAGCAGCGACGCATCGGCGATCATGGAAAATAAATATTGAACATTAAGAAATATGTAGAGACGTCCCTGTACAAATTTGCTTAATAACTCCTGTGGTAATTTATCACGTGAGTGCTATTTATTATGCCCTGAAATTTGGGGATTCTGTGAGACACAATCGGTTTTTGAGATGGAAAGAGAATGTAAGCAAGTGATGCAAGAACGGAAAGACTTCAATGCGAGGACGAAGTCATATCTTTAGCTTAAGTGCGAAAAAAACCACCTTGACTTCCAATACCGTAGAATATGATTATTTCAAATATGTCTCGTCTCTATTCCTTTTTACGTTAATTACCTCTATTGCACTATTGTAAAAAATGGTAAACAATTCGTGCGAATTCGTTCGGCACTACAGAATTATACATAACACAAATATTTTACGTATGGTTTCAATCAATAGTTAGTAAATTTGAGTGCAAGATAATTTATCGGTTTCCTGATTGAATAGAGTATGTTTGTTTATTTGTAAATGAAGAGAAAATCGAAAAACTTAGATGAACAGCGCCAGTGAATAGTGATAGATTTTGTAAAGCATTTTGTATGTTACGTACAATTTTTAGAGTCTATTATATAATTATATTATAAAAACGTGATAAAAAGTTGAATGTTTTGTATATCCACTGATCTTGAATTATTTTGCATAAATTTAAAAGTGAATTTCAAATTCTTGACGTCACATTGAAAAATCTACATAAATCTTTAATTATTTTTTCGCCTTTCAACAAGTTACCATGTTACAAAACAATATTATTAACTTTATAAGATAAAACTTTTTTATGCACTAAAACACATTCTCAAAATATTTTTTCTTCTGATAGTCTTATGTACTGAATCGTGTTATATACAAAATAATCGTAACGATATTGATTTTATATTTTAGTTTAGTTTATAAGTATCGATTTATGACTGCATTTAAAACACTTTTTATACAAATTTTTTGTTTAAATACCACCTTAAACCAGTATTTTACAAAGTAATCTAAAGAATGTACTAACCAATCTTGTTGTAAAATAAGCCACTAAAATAGCACAGGGACCACTAACTTCTACTATTCATTGCCGCTGTTTCACCTGGGCTATGAAAAATCAGAGCTGTGAAATCCGAATGGATGAAGAATGTTGCATGAAGAAAAATTAAATAAAAATGGAATGTTACTATTTTAAAATTAAAAAATGGTGGGAACAATAGGTTTATAATACACTATTTTCATTTTTAGTTAAAACGAAAGAAGTCTACGTGTTACCTACAGTTTGTTAAGTTTTTTCTTTTTGTTATTAAACCTTGTATTAGTTGATAATTTAGTTTTTACATAGACACATTATGTCATATCTTGGTTGTCAAATATGCAAAAAACTTTAAAGATGAAAGTTTGTTGTGTGTTGCTGCAGCGGTGTTATTAACTCTTCTTGACTGTTTAAAGTGTAAATAAATCGACACTTGGAAATCTCGAAACTAAGTGCAATATAATTATATCGCTGCTAAGCAAGAATACTATGACTTTAAAAAAAATTGTAATATAAATTATTTTATAATTGTCGAATTAAATTATTGTTGATTGCAGTAATTTACAAGAATATGAATGAATTGAGAGGGACCTAGAGTCAAAAATATTAAAATGTTATTTTTGCCGATTCAAGACTCCATTAAATGACGATACAAACAGATATGCTACTTACATAGACGATTTCCTGTGCGTATTTTTAATACTGTTACCGGAGTGTAAAATATTTTATGAAATTTTTTTAAAAGAACAAATTATGCATTGTTATGAATTTTGATTTTGGGTCCTTCGTTAATGTTTCTCTTTAAGCTATTATTATTATGATTTTTGAATTTTGTTTTTACCATCGTGTTTCGTTTTAGTTTTATTGGACATTTTATTTCCATTACATACGATATCTCGTTATTATTGCCCCCCAGGAAATAATTGTCACTGTAGATACGAATTATCTACGATACCTCTGCGAGAAATCCAAATATTAATTCTGCGCGTCGCTCATGTACAATATATACACATAGATATATTTGTGTTTACACTAAGAGGCGATGGTTACAGCACTTTGCTCTAAGTCATGTCTAAGTGAAGAGTCAGAACCATACTGTTATTGAGTCGACTATCGTTTCCCTTAACTATTAAATGCGAGAAAACATCCGCCAAACTGTGATTTGCTTTTTGCCAATTAGGGATCCGAGCGAGCGATGCGTTGAATTATTTATATTCTTTGTTTTATTTGATTTAATTTTTTGTTGACTTAAACAGATAAAAGGCCTTTAAACCTAGTGTAATACGGAAATCACGTGAGATGCTTATATTAATGAAACACGGACTATGGCTGAGACTGATTGTGAGAAGTTATATATATATACTGTGTGTACTTATATTTGAGTTTATTTTTTAAATAGTCTCAAATATTTTTCACGATATATCAGCAACAAATTTTCGAATTTACCAAAAACAAAATTGTAGTCAATGATGAAAATTTATAAAAAGCCTATAGTCCCTTGTTACAGAGTCAAATTTTAATATAATTGTGAAAGTAAAATTATATTTCGGGTTTTATCTTCTCTGGTGGAAATATTACAGAATTAATTTAAAAAATGTCTACGTCTTTTAACTGATTTTTCAAATAAAATGTGATATGCTGTAACAGTAGGTAATATTTTTACAATGAATTGCGACGAAGGTATTATCATCGTTGTCGAAAGGAACAACGAAAATTTTAACGCCTCGAAATTTCTTATCTATAAAAAATTTCACTAACGCTTATCCGTTGTATTTTCCTGAAATATTCAAGATATTGCAAATTTGAGAAAAATACAGCTTAAGAAAAGTGGATTTACTACTGTTTAAGTTTGTTTTTATGAGAATATTTCCACTGTAAAATTTTTTAAGACTCGTTTTTACATTCCCATTTTACATCACCTTAGTTGTTAAATCTTTTCAACGATATGTCACGCGCAGACTTTTTTAATCTTACGATTTATTTTTTTTATTTAAAAAAAAAAGCGACGAACTCTTCACTGAGGCGTCAAAAAAAATCTTATATTGTATATTGTGCGAGATGCATTTGGGAGTATTTTTATTGATTCGAAGTACGCCGATATACGATATTAAATCTGCGTTTCTTTCATCTCCTGGGCTATGTAATAATTATGTCCCTAGTTTTTAAATGTAGTTTCAGTTTTTCAGTGCACACGTGGGAAGGTAGACGCACTTGAAACATACTCGTCACCTCTACTACTAGGTTTTTTAAAATGCGGATCGTGTGATGATTTCCTCTATTTTAATTTTAATTCTCGATGATGTTCATCAAGAATAATGCGTTTTGTGCGTGTGATGAAAAAGACTTGTATTTGTTAATGTCGGCTTGTCGCACTATTAAACAGAACATGAAATAAAAAAAAAATTGAGTATTTTTATTCCTTTATTTGTACCCCTTAGTTTTTTTTCACATTTAATGGTTTATTAATTATTTAGTATATTTTTCAAAATTTTAGCAAAGTAAGTATTTTTTCAATCTTTATTTATTATACAATGTTAAAAGTGTATACTATTATTAATTTTTGTTAACAAATTAGGTTTGAAATGAAAAAACTCTTTCAATTCTTTCAAAGTATTAGACAATATTACGTCCTTTTTATTTGATTTTTCTTATTTAATTTATTTATTTAGTATGCATTTATTTGTAACAATATATACTTTTTTACATTTTCGATTTTCATTAGGTTTTTTTACAATATTTAATATTACAATGATTATAAGTTTACTTATAACTTAAGTAGTTTTAAAAAATTCCACTACCAAAAGTACTGCTATATATTTTCTATACCAATACAAAGTACTGTCCACATAAGTTCATTAAGCTGTATATTTATTCGTTTCCTGTGGACTTTTTCGTTTATTGGATGTATTTCAAAACTGACCCAATCAGTGAGTAAGTCTACAAGTAATACACAAACCGCCACGACACGCAGCTGCTCACCTGCTCAGCAAATCACACTCATGTGGACAATCCCTAATAACGCGGCCCGCGATGCATGCGCAGATTGCAGAGCCACCGCGGCCACCACGGGCCGATCGCGCGCGAGCATTCGGCCAGCAGAGCACTACCTCCTACACTAACACGACACATCACAGTGAATAGAGAGATAGCCGTAATAATAAGCGCTGATGTGGGTGGATATTTGCCTCTCGACTCGAATCGGGAGAGATGAGGACGTCGTGTCCCACGGACGCTATCAGCTGTGGGAGTGCTAACGGCCGAATGTCCTGAACGAGGAAAGGCGCGGGTGCTGCTGTGTGCGAGGACCAGAGCGTAAGGACGGCTCGTGCAGAGGAGGATGGCACCGCCGCCGGTCGTCACGGGCATATCCCCGAAGGAGGGACCGCCGGGTACTCGTATCACGATTAGGGGCGAGTTCCTCGGCACCAAGGCCCAGGATCTCGTAGGTTAGTCGCGCCTCTCAACTATTTTGCCACTCGGCCTATTTTGCGCTGCACGTCGTTCACTTTTGAATGACTGAAAAATGCAGTTTTCGGTTGCTGATAATGTGCTAAGGTCAAAAATTCCATTTTTGTTTGTTTTTTATGTTAACCAGAGCAAGAATCGTGTGTGGGAGGTTTTACAGTGTTACTTGTTTTCAGTGTACCTTGCTTGCTAATTAAACTTTGTACCATTGAATTTTGTGACATGCTTTATCGCTGTATTGTTTCGAGTAATCATTATACAGTTTGTAGAAGCAACTCATTTTTTCAATTAGTTGTTATTTTGATACTCAAATTTATTAATGATTCATTTAAATAAATTGATTATTTTTGTATAAAAAGGCTTATATAACTTTTTAGAAATTTATATTACATTTTTAGGTAATAAAAGACTATTAGATATTAAATTTTTACAAAATGATTATCATTTCAGGTCTGACAATATGTGGCTGCGACTGTTTATTGTCTGCTGAGTGGAAATCTCCAAATAAAATAATTGCAAGATCAGGGCCATGTAAGGGCAGAGGTGATATAATAGTGACCACCCGTAATGGTGGACAGGGTACATCAACAGTCCAATTCAGAGGCTACCATGAAACTATTGGTCCAATGAAAGAATCTGCAGTATGGGTTGAAGAGGCACCAGTACAAAGTTTTGTTTGGGGTAGGCGAGCATTGTCGCCAACAAACTATGTCCAAGAGGACCCTTTAGGTCTTAGTGTAGAAGGAAATGAGTAAGTTATTATTTTTCATGCAATCTTACGGGTACTATATTGAATTTAGAGTACAACAATAATTATATCTTTGCAAAAATAATAAAGTGTTTGAAATGAATAACCTTAAAATACAATATACAGTTAATAATATATTTAATATTTAACTTTGATTTTCAGAAAAAAGTTTCCTGAGGATGAACTAGTAGAACTTTTTGGTGAGGCAAGTAGTGAATTAACTAGTGAAAAGTTTCATCCAGGCATGTTCCTATTACAACATCACCATGCAACTTCATTAGACGACCTCAAAGCAGGTTTAGCTTACTTGAGGCGCAAAGTAAATTCACAAAAAGAAGGCCAACTTTCATTTCTAAAGGTATATATGATGATAATTCATAATTTTTCTAATTATTTAATTAATAATTATGCAATGATTAATTATGCATCCATTTAATTTATTGCATGGTTTAAAACTGTTTAGGCTAATGTTGGATCTGTAATGGAGCAACTTGAAACACTTATGGTTTTAAAAGATCAGTTTGAAGCTGATGTAGAAAAATACGGTGCAAATCCTATGGAAAAATTGGAGAGAGCTATCAAAGAATCCATGACAGAAGCCAATAAATTATTTGATGATGTTTTAGCTAGAAGAGATAGAGCAGATGCAACAAGAAATGCATTATCAGTGATGCAAAGATATAAATTCTTATTTTGTATGCCTGTTAATATAGAGAGAAATATTAAAAATGGAAATTACGATCTTGTAATCAATGATTATGCGCGTGTAAAAAATTTGTTTAAGAATACTGAAGTAGAAGTGTTCAAGAAAGTTTTAAGAGAGATAGAATATAGAATAGAAACTCTTAGAGAAGTTTTGAGAAAGAAATTAGAAGAAGTGCCATTCACATTAGAAGAACAGAAAAAGATTATAAGGAACCTCATTAACCTTGAAGCTGAAGGGGATCCAGCTTGGGATGCAATAGGTGCTGCAATAATTATTAAAATTATTTCTATGCTAGAGATATATTATTTCTATTTCAGTAAGATAATTTTAAATTTCGTTATATTCATTTCAGTTTCTCATGGAAATTATTTGGAAAAAAGTATAAAAGCCTGCACAAATGAGTACCTGGAATCTGAAAATAAGGAGGATGATTATAGGGGAGGTTTGATGATAAAATCTAATATTTCAACTCCTATGTCTATAAAACAATTCAAATTGACCAAAAATGAAGAAAATAATGCACCAGCTAGGGTTCAATGCATTGAAGCACTGTGTGACATTGTCCTGGAGCAGTTGCCAGATCTTTGGAGACTAGGTCAAAGTTATTTTACAGGACAATTACATGTCGCTGTTGATACAGAGAAACAAGGGCCATTCAAAGTAAGTACTACTATACAAATTCAATTTTAATCTAAATATAATTAGCTAACTTAAAATAAAATTAATATAAAATTTCAAGAATTTGGTGCTATCAAGTATTCAACATGCAGTGGATGCTATGAAAACTGCTTGTGATTCCAGTTTGGAGGCACCCTTGCTTTTACAAAATCTTAGGTGTATTAGGCATATGTATGCATCACTTATTCATTTAGACTTGCCCAGTGATGCATTAGATATATTTGGAAAGTTCATATTTGACTTAAGGTAATAATAAAAATTCAGTATATGCAATATTAAAAAGTCCATAAAAAAGACTTATATTAAACTTTTATTTTCTAGATCACAATGTTTGACAGCACTATTTAAACAGACTGCTGATAATATTCTATTATTAAATCGCAAGGAAACTTGGCAAATTGAGTATTTAAATGAAGATGGAGGCATTACAAATTTGGTATGTTGATCTTATTTTAATTTATGCAGATATTATTTAAGGAAAATTTTTTAATTACACAATCCAATTTTTATTTTGTAATTCAATTAAATTAAACTTAACATTTTTTTGCAAAATTATACGTTTTTCTAAAGATTTTTATTTGTGTGTATTAATTTATATTTTATTTGATGAAAATCAGCCATCTCTCTTTGAACAAATGGTTTTGGAAGTTGCAAAACAAACTCGAGACACAGCGGTGGCATGCGGTCCCCGAGAAGCACCATTATTTGCAGACTTAAGTCAACAAACGATTTACCATAACGCAATAAAGTCATTATTTTCTGCGTTTGCACGCTGTCTTCAACAGTTAGCTTTTAGTGGTAGCGAAGACACCATCGACGATGAAATTACAACGGTGTCGCAACTCACTGGTTCTCCTGCTGCTTACAGAATTAGGGATAGTAAAATACACGGTCCGGTAAGATAAAAATTTTGTTGCTTTCAAACTCCGATAAATATATTATTTTTAATATAGGTATAACTTTTCATTTTCTATACTTATTATATTACAGACTTGGGAACAGTGCCTATTAATTTCCTTGAGTAACATAAGATACACCTTAAAAGTAGTGCTACCACGTATCGAGGAAAATCTCAAAACCCAAGGATACCCGGATTTGTCTACTGCCATTGGCTACAAATCTGACTGGACTCAGTTAGAAACTTTGGATACCGCAGTGTTAGAAGCTTATTTAGAGCGACGTTGTGATCCTCTGGTTGGAACGATAGAACCCAGCATGTATGTAGGAAATTTAGATTGGACTGCAGAGTTTCCACCATCTCACATAAAGCCATATGCTCAGGAAATCTTAGCCAATCTAATAGCTGTTCATGCAGAGGTAACATTTCAATGTGAAATTAGATATGTTATTTTATTAATTATAGTTATATTCATAGGTATAAAATTACTTTTTTTAGGTTCGTCGAGTTTCTCCACAATTACTTTATCGAGTGATTTCTCATATTGTTGAAACCATAGCTGAAGAACTGGCGCGTCTCTTTACATGTGTCAATTCACGATTTAGTTCTCAAGGTATTATACAAGCCAGAACGGATATTTTACTATTGTGGAAAACACTAGAAAGCTATTGTTCACCAAAAGCAACGTAAGTAGATTTTAAAATTAAAATAATTTTTCAATTGAGCTGATATGCATTCAATGCATTCTCTCTCTCTCTCTCTGACGATTACAAAGATGTATTTTTCTTAAATAATTTTGAATTTTGAGAAATAATTTTTTTAACACGTTATAGTTAGTTACTGAGTGGTAAAAATCAATAAAAAGATAACGTATACACATAATTTTACAGAAACATTCCTTTATTCAAGTTAAAAATTAAAAAATATTTAATTGTAACAATAAGTAAATTAATTTCTATTTAAAAACTATTTTTCTTTTTTACATTTTACTTACATTTACAATATTCTTGTTAAAATACATCTCAATATCTTGTTTGCAGAAACTTCTTTGAAGAAGCTTTGAAGGCCATACCACAGCCACTCAGTAAAGCAGATGCTCAGAGGATTGATATACTCTTAACCAAAGTTAGATCGCGTATGCGACTGCAGCTGTCATGTTTAATACATCATGTAAATACCGATAGCGATAACGATATGGATTTGGGGGAAATAGGTTCTAATACTATAACGACTGTATAGTTTACAAAACTTATTTAATTATCTTCTGCTACTTTGCAAAGTTCAGCAGAAAAGGCAATATATTCTAGTTATCTTGAATTTATATACAAAAGACAATTTTGTTTTATACTACTGTAGAAAAAGAAAACCGAAATTATCGTCAGTAAGGTTTCGCTGAAACGTTGATTTGTTTCACCTCTTTAAAAAAATATATATAAATATTTATTTTATCGTAATAAAAAATTTTACTTTTTATACATAATCCCACGTGATATCGCTCATTATTGACAATAATCTTAACCTAATGTATGTTCCCCAACAATTTCCATGGTGCCAGTGTCCCCATTCAAGGTAACTGTGTCACCTGAAACACAAATAATATAGCATTACTCCTTTATAGTTTTACAATTGCAAACATCGTAAACTCTTGGTCTTCCAAATTTTAAATGAAAATTATTTTACTCACCTGTTTTGAACAATCTTGTCGCGTTTACGGCGTTCACAATACTGGGCAATCCGTACTCTCTGGCAATGACCGCCCCGTGACTTATCAAACCACCTATCTCGGTAGCAATACCACCGAGCAGAGGGAAGTATGGACTCCAGCCAATGTCCGTAGCGTTTGTTACAAGAATGTCCCCGGATCGTATCGCCTTGGCTTCTTCCAGCGTTAAAGCCACGCAAACGCGTCCTGTTACCACGCCATTGCACACCGGTGTGCCTTGTATCCTTAAGCCGCCCGTGGGTCGCGTTGTCATCTCTGGGAACTGAAAGGAAATCACAAAATGTAGTT
>JAWWEQ010000055.1:22048079-22113987 GCA_035583055.1 Torymus tubicola | reverse complement strand
TTGTGTTCTGGATACCGGACTGCAAGTTCTTCGACGACTTCAGCGTGTTGAGTATAGGCCACAGAGTGTGAGTGTGGGGGTAAATAAACGGCCCCGATAAGCAGCTTAGTAGTACCACTTTTGACTAGGATGAATTTTTGTTCGACAGAGGCACAGTTTATCACTACAGGTGAAGAAATGATTTCTTTGTTTACAGAAATTAAGACGCCACCACCACTTGAACGTTGATTAGTAATACGGCTACGATTCTGTCTATAAATGTTGTAATTCTTTAAACCCAGCTCCGCATCATCAAATCCTGGAAAAAGATTAGTTTCCGTGAAAATAATAACATCTGGAGTATGAACCAGAGAATACAGATTAAGAGAGAGCGTACGGTTTTAGTGCGTAGCCCACGTGCGTTTTGATAAAAAAACAAGCAGTTCTCGTGATGCGCGAGAAGACTGCAAATCTAATCGTTTTTTGAAGTAGTGATTTTTGCGTCGACAATTTTAGGAACACCTCTAACGTATCTTATGGTTTTACTGACGTCCCCATTTTCCTGATTAAGAGAATGAAGTTCCTTACGGAGGTTTCGCAAATGCTGAAGTTGTTTAGACGTTAAATCAGCAAAAATGGATATGCCGTTCACTCGGAAAAGTGATTAGAATCGTTCTTACTTTTCCAGCAGAGGCGACTCCAATACGACGAACTGCAATCGACGACGTATCCACTTCTAATTTAACTAATAGTTCCCGAACAGATGCAAGGTCACTGACAGCAGTGGACTGCTCCGGAATACCAAGCATACGGAGATTATTTTTCCGGGTAAGGCGATCATTCCATTCAGCCAGCACTTCCTCAGTTTGAGATTCTGATAAAGATGCAGAAGCCGAAACACTTTTCTCCAACAAGTCAAGTCTGTCCAAAACGGAAGCTATATTTTCTTCGTTCACTTTCAAACGGGAGTTTATCGAATTTATTTTATCCAATAACTCTTTGGTATTTGCATCACTTTTCACACAAATTCACTTCCAGAGATCATCAAGTGAAGAAACTTCACTAACTTCAGTAGTAATGTCACTGTTCGATGATAAAGAGTTATTCTGCGGGTTTTCCTTGTGGTGGTTACCACAGCATTTTCTAAAGAAACCGTTTTTGAGGCGCACGGTGCGGTCCAGCTTTGCACAACCCTCATGAAAATAGGTTTTGCAACCAGGACATCATACAGCAGATGACAAATTAGCTATAGGTTTTTTGTTTGGGCAGGAAAAACACTTAATCCGTGAATTTGGCATCGCGAAAAGAAAATCATATGATGGTTCCATATAAAATATAATTTACAAGTTAATTTTTAATGGATTTCAGTCACCTAAGATTTTTCAGTGGAAAATTAAAACAGTAAATACGAAAATACGTGCCACATAAACGTATTCCCTGTTACAAGTGCTACATAATTATACTCAATAACAAGGATATCGCATCGCCGTAATTCTGCATGTATATATATATACACCCGCTACGCGGCATATTTGCGTTAACAAGCTCGACGCAGAAAACAAAACACTCACCAATTTAAATCCGCCTTTCAATCCTTGCATTTCACACCTTAAATTTGAATGCGGCATCCTGAGCGCGCGCGCGAATATATGTATATAGGTATATAGATATAAACCAGACGCGTGCAATTGGCGTATGCGTTAACGAGGGGGAAAAGCGCAGAAGCAGATAAAAATGTCAACGGTGCAGGGCACACGACCAATCTGCGCGCGCGTTAACGCGAAATTGTTAAAGCGAATCGACGTCGTTTCGACCGCTTCCCCGAAGAAAAGTTTGTAACAAAGTGCGGCGCGCGGTGTTGGGTCGCGCTAATTGTACGAAATTAGTCGACGCATGAGGGCTATAGGATGTGTGTTAGTATACGTGCGCACGTGCCAGGTATGCACAGGACATGAGTTTATCCGAGAATATGCTGCACAGATGAGATGATGATGGCCACTCGGGGAAGTAATGTTAAGTATAGCGGGGTAACATCTTCGGGAGGCTAATCGTTTGTAAAATTTTTTTACGACGCGTCAAACGAGTTGGCGGTTATTGAGTCGTATCGAATTAACAATTTGATTTTTTAATAACTACAAAGAAAATTTTGAGCTGGTAATATATTACTTGAATCTTGTCTATAGTGAAGTAAAACACGATGCAAATTACTGTAGCGCGCATCCTTTTGATATTATAGAATTTATAATACTTCTTTTTACATTGTTTCAAAATTGTAAAATTTATACGATTAGTAATAATTTGTGCCATGCTCCCAAAAGATTTGTGATCGTTTCTGCGTTTGTGTAAAATGTGTATAGAGCTTTGCAATCAAAGTGACATTTTTTTTATATTTAGATTTACGATGAATTTTTATAAAACGAGAATATATAGCAGTGATACTATTAAAACAGCTGCGAAAAAGATTAAAACTATTACAAAAATTAATAAACGATTTTTATCTATTAATTTTGAAACTTTTATAGCTAATCATATAAATAATTCCTTTGTCTATGTTCAAAATATATATAAAAGTTAAGTAGCCCGTTTTTGCATATATTTAAATTACATTGTCTCTAGCCACTAACGGTTTATAAATAAACATTTTCCTTATAAAATATTCGCCTTTCTATACTTTCTCTTTTGATTGTGATACTTAAACATGATCGTAAATGTTTCTTTTAAAGCTATAACGTATAACAGTTGTCTTTAGAGAATATATAGTGCATCTTTTAACAGTGTTACCATCATTATAATTTTATCTAAAATCATGCTCATTATCTCTATTTTCAAATCAATTATTGTAATTAAGTTCTCATCCGAAAAGGAAACTTTGTTGTAGTATTTTAAAATTAGGCTTTCGAAAACGTTTAAGTAAATCCAGAGTGTTTAAAATGGATTGTAATTATGTTATTTTTAAGCGTTATAATTTCACATGTCAATTGCAAAATGATCACGTATTTTATCATCAAAATATTTTGCTAATTAAAAAATCTTTGTAACGGTTGGTAATTAAATCCCCTAAACACAAAACATAATACAATTTCATTTTCATGTTGTAAGTATAAATTTATAAATCCTCATGTTCAAATGAAAAGCCGAAAAAAATCGCTTATTTGGTAAGAACAATTCCTCGATACCAGGATCACACTCATGATTATACAGAAAATTATGCAAAATCTGTTTGGATATATTTATATGTGTATGATTGCAGAACTACATTCACGATAATGTAACTACAGAATAAAAGTATAGATTGGACCTACAGATCCCTATAGGTGATGTGTTAAAATCGTGCAATCTCATTGGACGATTCAAGTGTGCTTCATGCATAATCAGTAACTTGATAACGAGAAAAATTTCAAGAACCTCGAAAAATTTAACTTCGAAATGTCTTGTATATTCTAATGGCCTCTATGAAACTTATATTTTTCTACAACATTCAACCAAAGATATATTATATATATACATTGTCTACAACCTTATATATGCAAAATCTTCAGTGCATCCTTGCACACACAATTACATATAAACACCAACCAACCACAATAATCCCTCCGTATATATATACACGTATATACCCTCCCATTATAACACAAACCTACCACAGCTGCTCTCTCTCTCTTTCCACTCCTCTCCTTACGCGGAAGCAAGCAACGAATGCTCCGCTCGTTGCGCCTCGCGCGCGGGTAAGATACAGCGAGTACAGTCTGCGCGAGCTTAGACTCTTGCGAACAAGGTCACTGCCGCGAGGATCGTACACCGGCGCGGTCTCCTGTAAAATGGCTGTGTCTACGTAAACCTTATTACACCGCGACATCGTGATACATTTACCGATTTCCTACTCGTTTTCGTATACTTATAGGACCGGAGTACAGTGTGTTACTATGGCGAAATAAACGCTGCGGTGTATATATAGTTTTTCGACGCTTTTTCTGCTTAGAATCGTTATGAGATTGAGAAAGGAAGCATTGTGGAGTTCGCTAAGGAGAAAGAGAGATATAACCAGGCGCGTTGTTGTACTCCGAATGGTGTGTATATATATACACTCTCTCGTTAGCGATCGTTATCGGCCGCTATACAGCGTCACGCAGTCGAGGGTGTACCGTTAACGGTGAGCGCACGCGTGTATATTATGCTCGGTTGATTTGACGGTTGTATTGTATACTTATAACGCGCGCGAAGAGTGTGTAAAATTTGCGGCAGTTTGTTGTGAGTATTTGAAGTTATCGATTGGCTGATTTTATTATAATGCACAATATATCTGTTGTAATGCACGTTTGATAAAAAAAACAACAACATTAAAAGCAATACAACTTTTTATATAGTTGAACAAACGCGAGCACAGAGAGCAGCTGCGCGCAGACGCTTTGCGGGGGAATTTGAAATTTAAATGATCGCGATGTTGGCTTCGCTTCCGCGCGCTTTCGATCCACTTGAGTTCTGTGTGACCTTTTAGTTTTTTCTTGCATTTATCCTATACCTGTGAAATCTCTTTTTTTTTGTTGCGGAAACGATGGTGTATACATAAGAAATAAATTGAGAGGTTTACTTTATTGATTTTCTTTGTAATACAGTGTATATCTAGATCTCAGATGAAGATTTTTTAAAAGTATAATTTTTTACTCCTACTACCGTTATTATATAAATTGTTAATAACCGTTATTTTAATTAGCTTGAAAGTATTTATCCCAAAATGCACACCAGAACAATGATATCCTAAGCTACCAAAAATAGATATTATAATACACTTTATACAATTACAATAACTGTTTTCTTTATTCATATACCTATAAATTCAACCTGTTCTGCGAAATTAAAATAATTTTAAATTCTTTTATTCACTTTGCTACTATCTTTTCATGCCCTTCGTTAAATACACTATTAAATTCCTTCGAAACACTATAACGAAACCACCACCTCTCAAATCCTTTTATACCCAATTAACGCACACACACAAACGAGCCGCACTTCTTAACAAAACTTCTCCCACAAATTCCACACTACATATATATCAATCTACACAAGAAACTCGAAATTCTTTCTAGCCATATATACATACATATATATGTATACAGCGTACAACTGTTCTCACCGTCACCCACACCGTATAATAGTGCACCATATATATATATACGAACAGAACGGGGGAGTTATACAGAGTCGCGGCGTATATATAGTGTGCCGCATCGCGCGCGCACAATAGCCTATGCGCGAGAAGATGCTCCCACCTCTGCCAGTCGAAAGGTAAACACGGAGAGAGACAGAGAGAGAGCACACGCAGTATATACGCACCAGGTACAACGACGCAACTGCGCGCGCGCACCGCTCGGTCGTCCTCTTCACTCGCTCCCGGCCGCTCTTCGGGTGCGTGCACGTACTTACACGTCTATATATGTATTGAATAAAACACGGTGCGCGGATAAGCCTTTTTTAAAAATATACACCTATACATATATATACGTGTGTGTATATAGTATATATATATAAATATATATATACGTGTGTGTATATAGTATATATATAAATATATATACTATAGCAGTATATAGCGTAGCAGGTGCGCTACGTGGTGCACGCGTGTGTGTGTGTGTGTATACACGTGCGTGTATAGAGTATACGCGATATCGCGGCACCTGCCAGTTTTCCACGGGGACGCAGAGACAACAGCAGCGGCAGGGCCGGTGTGTATAGCAGTATGAGGACCACTGAGGTGAGTTGAATTTTTTTTTAGATGTGTGTGTGTGTGTGTCTGTGTGTTGTAACACGTGCTTTTGAATTAGAAGCGACAGGTGCAAGGGATTTGACCGTTGTTTTCTATTTTAAAAAAAAGGGCGGGAGTGAACGGCGGTTGGTTATATATTTATCAGAGTGACAGTGATCTTGATCTAGGAAGTGAGGGTTCCAGAAGCGCAGATAAGAAACGCGCAGCGAGACGGTACTTCGTTTTTGCCGATATTGTTTTCTAAAGTGATTGGCAGAAAGTTTTTTTTTTGTTTTTTTTTTATCCTATAAACTTTTTCTTGTACGGGTATAGATCGCGAAAAATTAGCGTTGCTTTGACAATGGTAATAGATTATGCTTGTTTGGTATGTGATCGACGACTTGAAAATGGCAACGATGTCCATTTATGGCTCTCTTCTGCATTTAAAATTATAATATTATGCGACCGTCTTGAATCCTTATATTTTTATACTGCATATAATAAATGATGAAATAACTTTGTGAAGCGTTAATATGACAGTTTGCCATCGTGATATTATTCACGATTGACATACATTTATTTGCAAACGATATAGATCGAACGAAAATTTCAGTTGACTTTTAAGTTCTGTTTACATAATCGTACCTTATCGTATCCATTATTCTTACATTCACCTCAACGTGCGGCTTGACATTTGTAAACTCAACGTAAAAACGTAACTATAAAACTTATCTCTAATACTTTTCACTGCAACACTCACAAAGCTTTGTAAATGTACTTAAACCATATTTTAAAATTATATATATATATATATATATATATAATGCACATTTGAAGAGATAATAGTAAATCTTAGCTCGACGTTGGTTTTGAAATAGCAAGAGAAAAAAATCGTCGGTGCTTCTGTTCCTGTTTTTCTAACTGATCAAAGAGAAGTGGACAAAAACTAATATTTATGAAAGTTCCGTTTAATGCGCTTTCATTAGAAAAAAAGAGCACAAATATTTAACGCATATTTCGTTAAAAGATGACATGCCTTAGAATTCTTAATCTTTTATTACACTATTTAAAATAAATATTATGGTTATTAAGTTTTTTTTTATCACTCTATATTTCTTGATCAAATAATTTTCATAAATAAAGAAAAACTTAAAATGTATGACATAATCACAGTAATAAAGGAATATGTACAATCAATCTTTTAATGGAAAATGCCATTTTTGGAGATACGTTTTTAATGTTTTGTTATCTCATTATTATCGCCAATCAATAACTCCTGTCAATACTTTTAATCAAGATATATATTTTTACGACCCTTTTATGAACAAACTAATACTTTTATAAGTATCAATCAATATATTGGTATATATATATTTAGTTTATTTAATTTTTTTTCTCATTTTCAAATACAACTCCTCTATATGCGTTTCCCTTTTAAAACTATTTATTATTCTTTACATTGTTCTTAAGTAATATGCAGATAGACGCAATTTATATTCACTACTCTTGTGACTCTATGAGCCGTAAAGAAATCCATAAGTTTCAGACAATTAAGTTTAAGCATACAATGAGATAAAAATATACAGCGAGATACTTTTTATTTTCAGAAAAAAACGTGAATAATTATTTATTTAACTGATATTGTTTTCCATCGGAAGTTTGCAATGAATTAGATTATTATAACAAGTCTTTGCAAAGAAGCAACAATAGAAATTCAGATAAAGAGAAACGTTCGACTTTATGGATAAGATAATTGTACGCCGATAATATTTTTTGTTGCAGATGCAGACCGATTCGCATCGTGAAAAAATATTTAGCCGTCAAAGTATTCAACGCAACTTTTTCCGGCATTTTGCAATTAATTATTAAAATTAAATAATCTTAAATCCACTATTAAATTTGTTGCTAAGCAATATTTCAGCTGCGAGAAATGAACCAAAGAATTACTTAATATTCCAAGTATATATAATAAGATTCTTTTCTTTTCCTTTGAAAGTTACCCGACAGTAATCAACACGGCTATATTAAATAAAAGATTTCACGGCGTGTTAGATCTATTTTTAATAACCTCCTTGAACGATTCGCTTTATACAGTTTTTAAAGGCCCTTACATATTGTGTAAGCCTTTTGAAGATATGTTCTTGAAAAATAGCCGTTTGTCGAATAACTGTATTTAAATGGAGCTTTATAAAGGTACCTTATGTAATGAAAGAACAATTATATTCTTTTTCAAACTTAAATATGTCTGAAATCTCTTTCGCACGTTAATTATTTTCAAAACTGGTAGATAATTTGAATTTATAATATTATTCTATATGTAATATATAATGATTTCTAACATAGTTCACACGCATGGAAAATTGTTAAATAAACAAAAAATTTATCTGTCATCCCGTGAATAGTATTGTTTTGATAATGAGGTAACCACTTTTCATAATTTTCTACCTGTCTCGTCTGAATTATCTTATCACTAGCCAAAGATGGCGCATAAGATAAAGAATGTTATCATGTTCTTAATAGGTTACTTTATGTTTTGCATTACGCTTAAGGGAATAAGAGAACTATTAGTATAATAGTGATTTATATACTTCGTTACATGCAAATATGTTTAAATGTGTGCTTTCAATAAAATAATAGTCAAATGTAAAAAAAAAAATTATATTTATATTAGATTGTTTTTTGAAGTACTTTGTCTGGCGAAATTTTTATAATTTCAAGTAATCTTTATACTGCCTATTATAACTTATTTTGTTTCAATCGGGGGCTGAAATTGTAAATGTCTACAATAAATCTTCACGATAACGACATAACATTCAATTCCACAAATTCAAGTTGTTATCGAACAAATAAATTGATATAATTTCTTTATAAAAATACGTTTTATCAAACACTTACACGGTATTGAAAAATTATAGTTTATAGCCTAGAAAACACCTACAAAACTTGTAAAAAATAGCTTTTCTACTAAAACGTAACTTATTACGTAGTTTATAAAAAAAAACCTTTGAATTCTCTCACTTTGAAATTCTGATGCTCACTTTCGAAATTCGTCACATCCTATAGAGCTTACAAAAGACACACAATTGTATTTAAGATAAAAGACATTTTTCTGCCGGACGTCTGAAAGGAATCAGAGGATTCCGATAAATTAAGCACTCCCTTTCTCTCTCGCACCCACAGATATGACTGCAGTGTCCCATGTTTTCCTTTTCATTTCCAAATCAAGCACGTACATGTATATATATATGTATCCGTTTCCGCTCGCGTGCCAGTCCATTTTTTCTCGAAGCCAAGAGTATTTGTCAATCGTCCGTGGGATTGTCGGTGAATACCTCGCTTCACAAGATTCAAATCGGTTAATGCATTTCGGGAAGGAAGAAAGTTTTTTTTGAGGAATGCAAATTTAATTGGCATTGTTACCACGAAGATCAGTTCTGCATATATATATTCTTGGTGCTAAGGAACTTTCCTGTACACGTTGTTGTAACTTTTTTCACAAGCATTTCATTGTTGTGTGATTGCAATTATATACCTTTACCTCATTTTCTATTGTACTTATCAATCAATATAGCGGTAGATTTAAAGATAACGGTTACCTTAATCATTCGTATATAACAATTTTATATAAATTTATAACTTTATTGGGATTCCCTTCGTTTGCCGTATGTTATAAAATTTCATATTAAAAATAATCTATTCGAAAGAAGATGATAAAATGGCTGAGAAAATCCTAGATCTGAACAATAAAACTATAAAGTCATAAACCGCACGATGAGCAGGGAAAACGATACCTTGATCCATTTTTGCGTTACGCTTGCCTTCATTCACATGCGCACGCAATATCTAAACACTGCCGACTTGCAAATTTAATTTTTTAACTTCTTTTGTTTTATCGGTCGCTATTTTTTTCCTTCGCTCAACCTTGCCGTTCCTACGTTTGATAGAGTAATGTCTTATTCTTACATAGCAAAGTGGTACACAGAGTAATATGGTGTATATGGTATTTAATGAACTCAAACGCGTGACTGAGGCATTAATTAAAAAGTAATTTAATCCAATGAGAGTTTTCAATTTCTTAAAATAATCATAGACGCATCGAAGCAGGTAATTGTTCTCGTGAAAATGTGCAGCGGACCAATGAAAATAAACATAATGTACATTATCTTGTTTAATGAATCGGTTAAACAATGCTAAATTTTCAGCAAGAAACTGATTTCTCAACGTCTCGTAAGATTTTTTCAATTCATTTCACTACGTAAATATATATAGCAGCAAGAATCACGAACGGAACAATATAATCTTCCTGACAAAATCAAACCCCATCATATATATATATATACGTCTCCTTCACTCTTCCTCTCACGTCCAGCACTTCAATCAATATTAAAATAATACGCCTCATGCGCACGAGCACGATTACAATTCACACCTCGCGATCATCTCCACTCTCGCGGCGATCGTTATTACAATCAATTAAGCATCTCTCATTCCATATCTCTTCTGTGGCCACAAAGAACTATCATCACGCAACGAATCCAGCCACTATATATATACATACACCATATACACACACGGCGGATATTGCGGGATATATATACGTGCGTGCGCGCGGGTATTATGTGTGTACATGCGACGGGAAATGAACTCGCGGAAAGGGAGGGAATTTCAACAAGTGCAGAGGACCGAAGGAGAAGCCTTTACAGCCGCAGGGAACCTGAGAATGGCCGTCATCGATCCACGGGATCGGGTTGTTTTCCTCTCTTTCTTCTGTTGCTTGCTTTGTTTGTTGCTGAATATATATATACAACGCGTGAGGGTGTCGCCACGCTCGACGAGGGAATCGCACGTGAAATGGGATTACCGGGAAGTCGATGCTGGCGTATTTTTTTAATACTGATTTGCTGCTAATGTTTTTAGAAGATAAAAGTTTTAAGATAGCGTCGTTTTTTTTAAGGATAGCGGTTTTGTTATTTTTTTTCTATTTTATTTTAAAATTCTAAATCCTGTTTGATCTGATTTAAAAATGGAACGTTTTAATAAAATCCGTTATTCTTCTATAGCATCGCCCAAATAAATAAATTTTTTCAGTCGGCTCGGCAAGTTTAATCGTTAATGTCGAGGTGTCCAACGAAAAGAGGATATCTGATATGATGTGCGAATGAAGGCTATTATGATACAAAGTTTTATGAAGATTTAAATTTAAATTAATAGCGTCGTGTTGAAGTGAATGTATATCAGTCATTCTGTTATATATTTATGCGTGACATTCTACCCCACCTTTCTATATCGATATATTATTCTATAATAAGCTGAGATTTATTATAAAAAAAATTAATTTTTTAATGTTTTTTTATTTACGTTTTCCACGACAAGGAATTATTGCTTAATCGAATTTTTTATACATAAATATTTCAATCGATATAGATTTTGTCTAAGAAAGAATAATAATTAAATCAAAAACACTTTAATTCAAGAAAAACAAGTTATCAAAATTATATATATATAGTTTTACATACCAGGCATCGATTTTGCAAAATTTAAATAATTTCCAGTCGCACTGTGAGATAGTGGCTTTCTGTTCTTTTTCGCCTGGTGATAATAATTCCGCGCGCCAAATTGGCTATGCATTATGCTTCGAGCACAGCTTATCTAGTTGTCTGTTCGTAATTTTCGCATGCAAAATGCCGCCTAATTTCTCGAAGGCATGCCAAGTTTTTTGGAAATTTAGTTGTAACTAGGGTAACGATATTTCGGTAGAAATATGCCACTTTTTCTTTTTCAAACTCTTAATTATTATTATTAGGAGATTAATTATGGTTGGATAAAATATGAAAGTTTCCTGTAAGTTTAGTAAGCAAATCTCTACGATAAATCTCCGTTGAATAATAAAATTAAGTGATGTAAACGTCCTAATAAGATTACAATTGTTTTGCTTAGAAAAATTACGGAATACCTAAAAAATATATTAATTTGCATAATTTTCCGTGTACCGTCTATTTACTCATTTCAATTTGAATTTCGGCACCTTTTTATACATATAGATGCAATTTCACTGGAAAGTTTGCTACCACGAGTTTAATTTCGTATTTCTTACAATGTTGAAGTATCGCAATAAACTTCTTCATCTTCTCCATCATAAACTATACGCCGATTTATGTTAATGTAAAACAAAATTAAGTGTATATGCACCTGCCGCAGTACACTATGACAGCCACTTGAAAACTTTTTCCTATCTCTGCTTTTGGAGTTTCTCGAAAGTTGCTCTCAATCACATTTATTGTCCAACTTAACATATTGAAACGCACGTGCGTATAGATCAACGAAGGAGCACAAGAAATTAGCGTGTAACGTGTGATTATAACCGCTTCGGTCCATAAATAGGCGAATTTTTATAATATATATATGCACTCTTGTGTTTTATGAAGAACTGAAAAAACGATTATTAAAGTTATACGAAAGTTGAAAGTCTTTTTTATACAGTAAAGAATCGAGGAATGACTATATTTTCGATTTTACGGCGCCGAGGAAAAACTAAAGTTACGAGCTTTCAGCGTTCATCTTTTTATCGACTTTAGAGATTTTTTGTATTTTACATGCTTATTATATATGTTAATATATAATAAAGCAGGCATTGATTACTATTATTAAAATTTATTATTTATTTTAATATTTTGCATCGTGAATTATGCTCTAATTATTCATGCGCAAGGAAAGTATAAGTATACAGATTCAATTGAAAAAAAAACGAATTTTTTGTATCTTTTCAACCTAAATTATAAACACACAAAAAACGTAAAACTAATTGCTATTAATACGCTATATACGCACATCGTCAAAACTCGCAAGTACCGTGCGTTAAAGCCATATAGCACGTGATCATCACTGGCTCCTATAAGCGTAGAGTCAGTGACCGCGATAACCAGCGCTGCGCTGGTAGAATCGTCCGCAGAGCAAATACACACATACTTACATACGTCACGCTGCAGTTGTAGACAAATCTTTTTACAATCTTTATGCCCACGACGAGTTGAGCAAACGCGCACTTGGACGAGTTAACGAGTGCGCAGATTACATCCGTCGGTACGATCAGTGAAGACAATGATGATTTTGAGGCTCGGTTTGGTAATAGGTATATATCGGAAAAGAGAAAGAGATTGTCGTTAGGATTGTTGTTAGGACTAATAATTGATCCGATTGATTTATCGATAGTCAAATATTGATCATGAAATTATAAGGTAAAATAATGAAATGTTGTATATAGTACCTATTTTGGAGTACAGTGGTAGCTACATATACATGGTTACCACCCTATAATTTGCTTTTCACAATCTTTTACCTACCTTAGCAGTAAATAAACACAAAAAAAAACGTTTAGAGAGTATAAACATTTATATTGTTAAAGTTTTATAAACAAACATTTCTCAAATTTTCAATCTCTGATAATGGATTCGCCGTTCATTATTAAATACTTGTTGCTCTGCAATTGGTAGTACTTTAATTGTTTATACAAGTTTATATTTTATATAAACAATAAAATACTGAACTGATTCATCGAAACATAAATCTTCACATCTTCATTTTCTCCAGCACATGCGTCACTACCTTCCTCCCTCGACAAAGAAGACGTAGAAGACTCATTCCTCCCCGTATGAATTACAACTAGTGTATATATACAAAGACATAAGCAACGAACGATCGATCGATGATCTGTCACCACTCAGCTCCGACCCTATATACGCGCGCAATTTTTCCGCGTCAATAGCGCGCAAGTCTCGCACAGCTGCTTCTTCTTTTTTCTTTTGCTTGTGAATTTCACGTGATCTCTGCTCGTGTCGACTAATAGCACAACGACGGTTCATCTTTTTTCCTCTCTATATCTGCCCATGTCGAAGGTATATATAATCGAGCTATCAGCGTTTTCTTTTGCCAAGATTTATATAGGCGCTTGCTCGTTGATTGTTTTCTCTCATGCCCCGCGCACGCTGAGTCCCCCGCGACGTCGACTTTCGAACGTTTTTTGACGTGATTGATACTGGCGCGCGCCGTATAATTTTTCAGCTTCCTGTCTGCGCGACGTGCTACACGACGGCTGGGAATATCATCGGTTGGGTTAATTATTCGAGAATCATCCGAGGTAATGCGATACGGATGAATTACGTGTAATTGGGTGTCGATGAAAAACTTTTTTTGAGGCGGCACTTGTTATTTTTGTAAACGTTTACGCAATTCTTTAATTTTTATTAGTAATTCGAGGCTGTATATTTGCAATAACAGTCATATACCGATACATCAGCTTTCTATTTACAAATTTTTTCATTAATTACGAGAAAACTTGCACTATCAATATTAAAAATGAAAAGACGCAGGGAAATTTTTCAATTAACTGTATAGTTTACTTATATACTAATAATACCAATTACAGCTAGAGATTCAAGTGCCGAATGAAAAGCTGTGACAGCTGACAGTTACGTTTTTCTTTACCGTAAATTTCCGCAACCACGCGAAATTAAAAACCCGAGAATGCTTAGAAAGTAATTTAATTAAACCTATATATTATATATATAGTGAAAACATCTTTTATTTCCTAAAATAAGTGCGCAATCCAATCGGGAAATCTGGAGCACAACGCGCGTGATCGCTGTCACTCGCTTTATTTTCACGGCCCGATTGAGACTAAAACGTCGTTCCCTAACAAGAAAAAAAAACCAGAAGCCTCCCCCCATAAGCATGCGCACGACAATCAACAATGTAGCGCTTCCCAATTCCTCTTTCTTTCTCTCTCTCTCTCGCTAACAAAAACGCTTTTCACTGGGGAAATTTCCTCTCGCGATTTATGAAAGTACAGCCGGCAAACGCGCATCTCGTTAAACCTCCATCTTCACTGGTTTACTCGTGCGCGCCGGCGTCGCTGATTTTTTTTCTCTTCTTGCATCCTTCCGCCTCTATATATATAAGCTCTTTCACTTCGCCGACACGCGCGCGACATGAGACGCACGCGACGAGCACGTAATTGACGGCTCTGCGCGCGGGAAAAACGTGCACCGGCTGGAAATTCTCGTCGGATGGTATCGCGCGTGTATAGTCAAATTAATAGTGCGCAAGGCTGTCATTTCTTTCTTTTATACGTTTTTTCTTTTTTTTTTTCTTTTTTGGGGGGGGGGGGGGCTTAGGGAAATGGGTGGTTAAAGGTGCGCCGCATTAGGTGCGTGATAGTAGAAGGAATGAATAGGATGTAACAGTGTGAGTCATTGCCAATATCCGGTTGAAGGGATGTTTTTTTTTTGTCATTGGGAGGAGGGAAAATTTGTTTTCAAGCAGGTTCTGATGATACGACTGGAATAGTGTAAAAAGTAGGGAATAGTAAACGCGGCCATTAAACACTGTAGATGCGTGCATTTTATTTTTTTTAGGGATAAGGAAGAGATTGGTTTCGTATAGATATTTTTCTTGTTCGTTGTAAACTAACTGATGCGTACGACAACTGGGACTAATCTGATTTGAAATTTTATTTGGATCTCTGAATATATTAAATTATATATTCATTTATTTCGATGCCTATTCAAGAGTCTTATTCGAAAGTTTGAAGTATAATAAATTATAGGTTCACATTTTTCGGTATAAAATGTTAAATTATTTGAAATGTTTTTTTTACGAAAATTTTCTTTATTTAAAATGTTTCAATTTTCAACAAAGAAAACAAAAACTGCAAATAAACAGATATAAAAATCCCTGCAATCGGACGATATTTCAGTTTACGGCCTTGGTACGCGCAGAGATTTCAATGCATGAACTGGGCGCAACCATCGCCAAATTAAAAGAAAATGTCACGTATGCGCAGTTTTCGATTTTAAACACATTTGAATGTTTAGTAATTATCGTTTTTCCATTTATCGGATTGTTTACATAAATAAATTAAAAGTCACTTTCTGTTTCTTAAACTCTCGCAAAGACGTAGATAAACCTTAATTAAGAGATAAGAGCGTTGCTACAGAAAATGAGTCAATTGTGGTTCTTGAACTAATTAATCAAAAAGGCAAAAAAGATTTGAAATAAATCGCATATGTATGAGTGTGTGTGTCACATTGTACTTTTATCTATAAAGTAAATGATATTCAACATTTCTTACTACAGATTGAAATAACATAAAATAAAATTGTTTGTCTAAAATAATTAGTTGTGGAAATCACGATAAAGATTGTTATTTAGAATAAATCATTGTTTATTATGTATGCAGAACAATGACGCTTACATGACGTCAATTATATTATGAAGATTTTCTACTACTGTACAGTGTGAAGCAAAAACAATTAGCAATTTCATATTCTTGATAGAAAAGACAGTATTATCTTATGTTTTGTTTATTTTGCTATCTTCATAAACAATCTCAGATGAGTCGCACATAATTAATTTCATTAAATGCAATGTACTGTAGAATATTCTTGTAGTTTTCTAAAGGAAATTCACGGAGCCTTGTTAGACAAATATAACATTAAGAATTTTTTTCAAACACTTTTAAAACATGCGCGAATTTCTTTTCCTTTTTTCCCTATATTGCTTAACAAATCCTTTTACCTTTGTATTGTATATTAAATAATTCCCACATAATTATCAAATTTGTCTTTAACACCGCCCGCTTTCCTTTCTATTTCAAGCTGTCTTTTTTGGCTTTATAAATCGCATAATATACATAAATGTCACCTAAAACTTCACTTTGCATAAGAGGCTTATGCAATATAACAATAAGTTTTAGATAAACTACATAAATTTAACATTATAATATATCACACTAATACAACTGTATAAAGTCCATCAAAAAGTCTACAGCTAAATTTAGAATCCATCAACGGTCCCTCGATCCTTTCGCAAACTCGATCTAAACCATTATTTTCTGTACATACCTGGGCTATATATATATATATATATAAACAATACAGAGACCGGCCAGTTGCGCAACTTCTGTTCACGCATGGCCTTATATCCATAAAACCCTCCGCTGGCTCTCGGGATCTCTTTCTCTGCCACCCAGCTGACGCCTGTATGCGCACGCGTCTCCACGCGAAAGTCATGTTATTAAAACAGGCCGCGACTTTCGCCGCCCGCGTTCCCCGAAAGAAGTTCCCTCCCCGCTTCTTAATTAGACCAGATGTTCGGCCCAATTTCGTGACTCTGCCGTGTCGCGTGCGCTCGATCACTCATTCCCTCGCTTTTTGTCTCTCTTTCTCTCTCTATCTCTCTCTCTCTCTCTCTACCACGAGAAAGAATATAAGTGTTCGCGCGCGAAAAAGTTGTGCAGGAGAAAAGAGCAAGATGAGTCGAGAGAGTAGTATTGTTCTCCGGTGGGTGAACGGTGCCCGCGCTCTCGTTGTCCTTTTGGCGCGCGTGAGAAGTGTTTTGTAATTTTCGGTTCGCCGGAGAGAGAGAGAGAGAGAGAGAGAGAGAAAATGAAAGAAAGAGATTATGTGTAAGTGAACCGGAATGCGCGTGAATTTTTCAGCTATAATTTTGGAGGATGTTGCACAATGAGCTCGTGAAATTCCGACGTTTCTAGTTATATTCGTTGTTCTCTTGAAATAATAAGAAGTTTGATAAATTTTATGTACGTGA
The DNA here is from genome assembly GCA_035583055.1 of Torymus tubicola. Taxonomy (NCBI): domain Eukaryota; kingdom Metazoa; phylum Arthropoda; class Insecta; order Hymenoptera; family Torymidae; genus Torymus; species Torymus tubicola. The sequence goes on along the minus strand of JAWWEQ010000055.1, from coordinate 22,096,664 downwards.
TAAAAGGAAGTTGGTCGGTTGGGTTTCCTTGGGAATGATAGAACTGCACGAAAGAATATATATATCCAGGCTAGAAAAATGTATACTTATAAAGCATTACGCGCGTTTATGTGTAGCTATACGACAGTGGGAAAAAGATGCAGGAGGAATGCACTGGTATGGATCCATATTAGGAAATTTTGAAATGACGTCTTTTAGGCCGACAAACTTACATTCATGACAGATATATATAAAAGAAAGTTTAATCCGAATTCGGAGTTGAGTCATTATATTCTTTAGCCGCAAAAGCAATCGTTATTGCCGTAAAAGGTTTATGTCTTACGACTTTCGCGCGCGCAAAATTTTCCAAAGTTATTGCGAAACTGAAAACTAAATTGCAGAACCTATGTAGCGTACATGAGAAAAGTCATTTATGCAAAGTATAATATACCCATTTTAAAAAGTAGATTAGTATAAGAAAAATTTCTTAATTTTGTTCTATATAGAAATTACGAGCTTTTTTTTGTTTATTCGTTGGGTAAACAGCGTTTACATCGTATACATAGTATATATATATTTAGATATAAACCTACATAAAAACGATTTCAGAAGTTGAGTCATCAAACTTTGACACGGATGGATATCTTTAAACCTTTAAACGTGTCATATTGAGGTAAACGACTTTGTAGTTTAAATATATTGATATTATACGTTGTGATTTTTTTATGAGTTATAAAAATAGTTCTTATACGGTTCTTGAGTATTACATGTAATACACGTATTGAAAAAAGGAGAAAAATCGGAGTTTTTAAAATAAAATAATTCAAGGTATTTATTGTAAAATTTTTATTTAGATGAATAAAATGAAAGCAGGATATTATATACATCCGCAGGAATCCTGTTACAGATTTAAACTTCAATGTCATTTCTGTACAATAATATATAACTATATAGAAAAAAATGCAAACCCAATTTGAATATTTGTATGACGAATGTAACGGATGAAAAAAAATTGAAAATGAATGCGGAAATGCAGCAAAAATTTATCACATTATTCAAACTATATAAAAAAACTTAAGGTATAATCATATTGTATGATTTTGCAAGAGTTAAATCGCAATTAATTTTATTACGGAATCGCATATATATGCAAGAATCGGCATAACCGCTGTAACTACTATTACACCTATATATATATATTTATTTAATCCGACCTAATACATTTACCATACCGACATCGTAGACGACCGTGTGTTATCCAACATTGCAAATGCTTTTTTCAAACCATCATCGCTCCATCCAACAACCGCCGACAGTTTCAAAATAAAAGCTACATTTCGCACAAAACATTTAGTCAAAAGCACGCGGTCAAGCGTTTCTACACATCCTTTTATATATATATATATTTTGACATCCCGTGGTCGCTTACCACTCGACGTCATGACGTTTAAACCACTTCTCAAAGGTTCAAACAACTCTAATCTCCAGCTAATCGCGCACCATCATCATCATCATCATTCTTATACCCAGTTGCGCGTACGCGCGCGCGCACATCTCGGAACCCCGCAGGACATTACTCTCACATCCTGTGTATATCCTCTACATATACACATACATGTCCTCTTACACCCACACTCTCTTTCTATACACACATACATACATACATTCGCATAGAGAGTGCGCACAGTTGGACAAACGCCGGCGCGCGGCGCGCCGCTCGTGTCGCCGCCGCCGCGGTATAGAGTACAAAAAAAATAAAAACGCTGCCGCCGCCGCCGTTCGCTCACTACTCGCGGTCTCCTTTCTCGCGCGTCGTCCAGTCTTGCCGCGGAAGCGGTCGCGAACGCCTGCGTTTCGTATTCGATATATATATATATAGACTGCATACACACATTATACGCACTCGTGGTGTATATGTATATATAGTGCTACACCGCACACGCGCATATATAAGTTTCGGTTCGGCACGTGTATTGCGAATTATATAGCGCACGGAAGTGGGAAGAGTTTTGTGTATATACAGAGAGGCTATATATATATAGGAGAGCTGCGGACGGACGCTTTTGTCCGAGTGCACGCGTATATATAGAGAGGTAGGTTGGAGAACGCAGGGTGACGGTGTCGTGGTATAGTCGCTGCTGCTGCTGCTGCTGTGCCCTTTTCGGTGTGACTCGGTTTTCTCTATGGTATATAGAGTTGACTTCTCCGGATAGTCAATGAGTTTAAGCAGGGTATCATTATGCAGGTTTTTTTTTTTTTGGTAATCATAAGAGTTATTGGTTTGGGTTACCGAAATTATATTATTTTTTTCATTTGTATAGGTTTACTAGAAATACAAAGCTGCCATACTGACCAGTGAATTTAAACATTTTTAAATCAAGGGTCAATGAAAAATAACAGTAGCGCATAATCAAATAAGAAAATTAAATGTAGTTATAGCGTCATTTAACATAATTAAATGCAAAGATATCTTATTCAATCTGATACTATAAATCGTCGGTTATGCTTAATCTATACGGAGCATTGATCCAATTTCGAAGGTATCAGAATTACTCGTTGAAGAATAATTTGATCCGAAATCGGAGTTTGAATGTGCCCTGCCTTGGACTGATTGACGGGTACCCGAGTAACGTCGTTTCTTGTCTTTAAGTAACTTCTTTAATCCATTAAGAGGATTGTACATTGGATCAAGGCAAGGAACATTTTAAATTAACTTTCTACTGCGATCAGAACCTCGCAGTTGCTTTTAAAGGCAAATCGTTACGCCGAGAAACGTTTATTTTCGCTTATTTGATTTGATTCATAAATTTCTGATATCTAATCTTAAGTTTAAATCTTACGTTTAGTTATGTGACGTCGAAGAAATTTACTTGTTCTCCATAAATTTTAGTAAATAGATATAGTGACTAATGTTTCAGATTGTCTGGTATCACTTTCATATGGTACTTTGATGACTCATAGTTGACATTTAATTGCATAAAGATTTTTTTTATACATTGAAATGCAATGTATTAGGCAGATTGCAGGTTCTCTGTAAATCATCAATATATTTTCCTTTTATCGCTTTTAGGATGAAAATTTATCTTGTAATTTTTAAGGATTATATAAAGTTTCGCAGTATCTACTGCATATACGATTAAAAATTTTCCTGATGTGATAATTAATTAATAGAATTAATAATAAATCTTTTTTAATCCAATTTATGCAATTATTAATAAATTTTTCTAGATTTTAAGTGCATCAAACGAAGCGATAAATAATCAATTAATTCTCCTTTATTATTAAACTTTGACATTCAATTATAAAAACGTGAAAATTACTTAAAATGTTACAATTTGAAAACTATTTTTTACGTTAGTTTTATCTAAACATGACCAATTTTTTCGATGTCACGTACAGTTAATGTCTTGAAACTCATGCTACATCAAACAAGTTTTCCAAACGCGTTAAAATTAGAATGTAAATATCTTCTTTAAACCTCGTCCGTACTAGAGTTTATTGACTTTCGTCACATAAAATTTGAATATTTTCTTCGGTGCAAGAGATAAAAAAAAATTCACTTTAAACATACTTAACACTTGCAAGTTACCAGCAGTATAAACTATATAAATATCTATAGGTGCATTCAATATATAAATTAAAAATTTATTCCATTAAAAATACTCTAAATCATATTTTATATACACTTTATTCTGCCTTGTGAATAATGCGAAGCATTTTATTATTCTCAATTGCATAATTTCATCTTATTATATTTTATTATGAACTATATATTATCCTTGCGCAATTTCATTCGCAATTTCACATTTTCTATTCCATACAATACCTGCGCGCAACAAAAAGCACTGCACAGTTGTATCCGACAATAAAACGAATTATTCACTAGTGAATTCTCATTACACTACTTAATATATTTCATGTCGCTCATTTCTTTTAAACATATTCAGTTTCGTCAAATCATTTCGCCACTTTTAGTTCATAAAAAACAGAAATCAATATCCATCCCTTCAAATGAAACGAAAAATATCTCGAAAACCAATCTTACCTGACAGTCGACACTTATACTATATACGCATCCACGACCTTCCGAGAAAAAAGAAAACAATCCCGGCGAAGTACGTCGTAAAAGGGGCAAATGTCGGTCAGTGGGAGTTTAAAGTGCCGCAGCGCGGACCCATAACCAGTTATAAGTATTCCTGCGAAACTCGTCAAAATCGCACATTACGTATGCGCGGTCTTGTATATACATATATTCACCATTCGAGTTGATTTCGGTATTGTAATAGCGTTTCGTTTTATCCTTAGGTGGTAATAAAGTAGTGTGAAGGTTTGTTATAATAACAATATGGTGCAAAGTACAGATTGATTCTAATATGCGCAGAGGTAGTGAGAGGTTTGGGGTCGGTCTTGATTATTACTACTATTGTTATTAGTTCGAAAAAGGTAAATTCAATTATTGACGAGAACAATTATTTCTCTGTCGTTGAACGTTCAGCAAATCGTAAAGTAGTACTTTTATTATTCCATTCGGAAAAGTAATAAAATCTGTTTTCTATTATATTTATTTATTTCTGTAAACTAACAAGGCTGAATACTTAGTTAATCGTCGTGGTACCGTTAGAATACCATCGAACCGAGTAAAACGATTGCTCCACATTTTAATATTCGATTAAATTCTGACCGGTAAGAAGTTTTATGGAAATCGTCACCTACTCTCAGAAAACGTTGTTAATTCAGTTAAGAATGGGTGAAAAACATTTGAAATGTCCTTCTTTAGCACAGGTTACAATTAATTGTTGTTCCAATTGTCTAGATCAATATAATTATTTATAATGCAATTACAAAAATATTATTTGCCTATAGCACTAGCATTAAGACGTCTTCAACTTTAACAACTTTCTCTCTCTCTCTCTCTACTCTCACTATTGTTCACAATGATTATATTTCCTTCAAGTTCCTGATGAGGATATTAGACGCATCTCTTTCTCTGTGTGCATATTTATGACTCCAAACAAGCGTCTCATTTATAAATAGAATAAAGTATTATAAGCCAACAAATTACTTAACAATATATAAGTATAAAAAAAACTTTCTCCGTTCATTCAAATCCACGCCAATAATACAGGTAATACATACATCACTTCGTGCGTCCACTCAAATCTCAATCCATCCACCAAAAAAGCCATATTACACACACCTATACACTTACAGAGAGAGAGAGAGAGAGAGAGACTATAGTACGTAAAGCAAGTACACTTCCATTGTCCTCTCGCTCTATACGCATACAATGACGTTTTTACAGGCGGTGTGTACTCACTCGCGTATACACGCTCGCAATACCGAATCGAGAGAGAGAGAGAGAGATAAACCGCACGCTTCGCCGGAGGTCAATCGTACTCTCCTCCCTCTCTTTTCATCACACATACAATCGTATATATATCAACGTGTACATATATATACGTACACACTTATAGGCGTGTGTATATATATATATACGGTGTATATTCGACTAGTTTTGCGGAATTCAGTTCCCGTTATGATGAGCGCGCTCTCGTGTGCGCTGCGCGCGTTCGTTCTCCACCGATACGCTCAGCGAGTATAAGGTACTACCTTACACTGCGCGATGCTCTCTGTGCGTGTGTGTGTGTGTGTGTGTGTGTGTGTGTTGCACCACCGCGTTACTGCGCTCTCATGCTTCCGTGTATGTATATATACGTGTGTGCACGCGTGCGCGCACGGCTGTAAAGGAAGAAGAGCGATAGGATTATTTTTTGTTGCCTACGGCGAGGGTGAAAGAAAGAGATTTATGGGAAGGGGGGTCCCCGTTGGTTAGACCGTTTTTTTCTTCTTCTTTCTATATGGTTTGATTTGGAAAAGCTGGAGAAGATGCAGGTTTTTGGGAAGGTTAATAGGATGTTGATGTAATGTTATAGGCGGTTTTGGGCGAAGGAAAAAACGGGATATATGCATGTGGGTATAATGATATAAGATTAAAGTGTATTATATAGTATATATAGGATTGCTGCGTACATTTGAGAAAGAAATAAATTGGTGTTTTGGTTTAACAACCTGTTGCATGTATGTAACAGTTCAGGTTTTATACGATATATATATATATATTATATACTACCTTATTAGCTTTTTTTACATATCTCCCTTTTTTCTAAGAATATCGTAAGAATAATTCTGTTTCAAAGAGCGCATATACTATTCTTTTTTACGAAGCGTCGTGAATTGCTGAATAAAAAAAAAAGAAAGAAATAATAAAGCGAAACGGCTTTCCTCCTCTGATTCGTCAATGCGTGTAATAAATTTAGGCCGCAGCACGCGTATAATAATACTATACACGATGAGAGAAAAAGTGCTCGCACGCGTAAAAGAAACAGTTGAAGAAACTTCTTAATCAACGAAAGTTCATCATCATCATCTCTCTCTCTTTCTGTTTCTTCTGGCGAGATGTGCGGAAGTAGATATACACGTACCTATACACACGCGCGTCGTGTATATATATATATATACAAGAGTCACGTTTTACGATAGAGAAGAACTTTCATTGACTTCGCACTCGCGTTCACCGCCGCAACGAAAGTCTTGCTGCTCGTTAATTGTTCCTCTCTTTTCATATCCTTTCGTTTTAAGGACAAGCATATATACGTACGACGTACATCGTGTACACACTCGTGTATATATACGTATATATATATCTCTCTCTCCTCGTTTCCGGTCTATACAAAGCACATTAGCTTGTATGTACATCTAGTTTATACGCGTCCTCGAACGAATTTATTGGCCTCTGCAAATACATATATACACACACGCGACATACATATATACAAGGAAATAAGAAAACAGCCCCGATCGCGCAGTCAAAACATAAAAGTCGTTGTGAAAGTAGACACAACATTTCCAGGGAGATATAGACAACGAAGAATGATGGATGTAATGTCAAGGTTTCTACTATATTAGGCCCCGTGTATTGAAAGCGAATTGATTTCGAGTACCTATTTCTGTTTCTATATGTATATATAAGTACTTACTTAAGTATGAGAACTGTGCGTTTAAATACAGTTAATTGAGATCTGAGCAGATAAGGCATTGGAGTAGTTTATAAAATGTAAATGTCATATCGAAGTTTCTCTCAGAATTATTTTCATATTTTCCATTTACGAGTTTGATTCCAATTTATGTCTTGTATATCTATAATAGTATAAGCTAAAAATAGAAAAATGGTTCGCACGATGAGCTATAGACTGTAACATTTCCACGAATTTTGGCTGGTTGGAATCAAATAAATTACATTTGTTTTGGTAATACACGTGGAATCTCAAGTTACGCTAAAAAATTTCAGATATCATTCATAACGAGATCAACATTTCTTTTTTTAATCTTTTTGACAGCTGTATTGTGGATTACTAATGTTCTGCTGCAAAATTCACTTTCAATCACCTGAATATACGATTGTTGCTTTTGTATAACTGAAAATAATATTGGTTTAATATTTTTTTTAAGGAAGAAAAATCGTATTCGGATGATTCAAAATAGATTTCGCGGCATACGACTATAGTGCTTCATAATACCACTGCCGTTATTGTTAAAATTGTGACGTGTATGTAGTGTTAAAACTGACAATGAAGTTACGTTCGGCCCCAACGGGCCAAAATACATGAGGATGTCATGGTCTAGTGCATCGCCCAAATTACGTTTTCTTGTGAGTTGGCGTAGTCCCTCCTGTTATTTATTTAGTACTTTTTTGAAGTGTTTCAAAAGTTACATATTATTTCCAAACGAATTTCAAAGGTTAATTAAATAAAAAGGTATTTGAAGTAGATAAAATGATTGACAATGTTTTATTATATGATGGTGATAAATGATACACAATTTGTTTTCGTTACTTAGAACTTTTCACGTAAGATTGTTTCTTACATGATAATACATACTTAAAATCTATTTGAGTATTTATAAGTCAGTGACAAATAGGAAAAGCATTTCCTAAAAGCTCATTCAAATTCAGTAGTATATATATAATAGTTAGAATTATGCTTTCAAAGAAGTTATGAATGTTTATACGGGATCTTGGTCAAATAAATCGCGTCGTAATTTGAAAATTATGCGATAATCTCATTATACAACCGCGCTAGACAATTGAAAATTCAGTTCTGTAGTAATACTTTGAACTCGAATGAATGACTCATTCGTCCAGTGAAGTCGTGCAAAACTCGTTTTGAAATTTGAAATGCAAACAATAATACTAGGAATTGATTGTATTTGGCATACTTATTTACATATATCACACTCTAAATTATTGATTCGATTGTTTTGTACGATCAGAAAGATTACAAAACCATTTTTCATGCGTTATTTTTATATATCTTACATGAGGAATATTATAAATATTTGTGTTTATAAATTTTCAATATTCATACATTTAATCGTCGTATCAAACAGAAAAGATCTGAGATGATTCACCAAACTTCCTTGAAAAATGCAACGGCACCTCAAAGAATCTTGTCTCCTACCATCGAAAAGTCGTCCTGCCTTCATCAATGCGCGCGTGCGCATGACTTCCGCAGAATCCAGGCCGCGCGCACGACGGAACCGTCCGCTCTCGCATTGTTCGTATTATAGCTTTCGGCAACTCCATACTCACACCTTTCACATATACACAACACCGTACGTACGTACGCACGCTCGCATTCCTTCTCCTTGCGTACAACATACACTCATATAGCACCCTTTCGAAAAAAAGACGCGCAAAAGTATATCTTTGCAACGACGCGCGAGCAATGACTGCAGCATATATATACGCACGTGTGTAACGGCGCACGCGAAGTATATACCGTGACACGAAAAATGAGGATGACGCATTATACGGTATGCGTCATTCGCGCTTTTCATTGAAATCCGCGAGGACGATCTCTCGATGCGCTGTATTTCGTCATTGACGATCTCATGTGTTGTATATATATACCCTAATGCATGCGTTATGTAAACGCACGCGTACCTGTCGTCGGTCGCGATTGAAGACTCATGTCGTCAAGTGGTGTGGTATGTAAGTCTGATGTTGTGGTTGAATTGCCATCGTGAGGTGTGTGTATGGGTCATGGTTAGGAATGAGGTTGAAAGGTGTTTTGGGGATTTTCAAGTGGGTGATTCATTGGCGGGGTACCAGGATTTTTTAAGATTCAAGAATCTTGTTGGTTTTTGGTAAGAAATTGGCGGCTCGTATCGAGGTTTTCGTAGATTTAAGAACTAGGAAAATGTATAGCGGAAATTGTGCAGAAGAGATTTGCGAACTCCTATTGTTGAAAGCGTATTAAGATGGTTGAGTCATCAATATTGGTTTTATCGGGCTTATAATGATAACAGATGGTGCAGTATAAAGGTAAAAATATATATGACCATAGAAGTTTGAACCAATTTTAATAGTGAGAAGCATAATTTTTTAATGATCACCAGAAAATTGCTCTCGAAAATATTGTCATTTTCATATACATATAAGCACTCTTTGAAACCTATACTGATAACTCATTAAAATTCATGAAGAATGATTCACCGAAAAACATCGGAAGAATAATATGCATATATATTCAAAGGCAATTATATACCGGATCAGGATTTTCATTCATGAAATCAAGCCACAACATTTCGTGGTCTTTAATCGACAATGAAACGTCATTAATCGCAGCTCACTTGGTTATATATGTATACAAACTTCTTTTGATATTTAAAAAGTGAAACACTCGTTTATCGCCATGCCGATTTCACGTACCGCGTATATATGTATATACATATATGTATATACATATATGTATACGTAAACAAAATATTGTCGTTGTCGATACTAAAATACACATTTCCTTATTGAAAACAGCTATTGCGAAAGTAAAATATACCTTTGCACTGTTACTTGTACATTGAAATTCGAATCGTATACCCGCACGTTGAACGTGCGGCCTCAAGAGTCGAGCGAAATTCGTGCACGTCATAACAATTCAGTCAAACTTGAAAAACACACTATCCGCATATTACCTAACAAACCATCAGGTATATATCATAAACCCTTCTATATGTACGAATTATTTTAATAACCCGCATATCTACCATACCGACCGCAATAATTATATTACTACACCTATACAATTGTATACATTATACACATACGCGCGCACATATCAGCAGCTCCGCGAAGCTTCGTATATATATATATTTTTACACGCTCATTAATCGCTTCGCGCGATACTCCAGATTAGATAATATAGCATTGATTACAGCGTCGTCGCGCGCGATATAAAGAAACCGAAGCGAGCACCGCGAACGCGAGCATATTATTTTTTTTTTCTTTTCATACATTTATACGTACTCGTATACAAGTTGCGAGGTTAAAAAGGTTTTGGCTTTTCTTGCAGACGCAGCATAGGCTTGAACAGCTGAGGAAGGCGACTGACAGGATTCAACGTGAGATCGAGGAGGTCACAGAGCGTGAGCACGAGCTCAAGAACGTCGGCAGCATCAAGACGATATCGCACGACACCGTTGACTCCAAGGTGAGATACACGTTGTGTGTTTTATTGTTCTTTTTTTTCTCTTTCGTATGCGAAGTGTGTGTGTGGTGTTCATTAGTTACACGCGTGTAAGTTGCAGTGTCTGCTTTTTCTTTAGTGACTGAATGGTGAACGAGGAATTTCAAGTTCTTAATAGACGTACACTGAATTATTTTGGAGAGTATGAAGTAACGTATTGTATGCATAAATGATTTTGGTTTTATATATACGTGTGTATAGAAATCTAAATTGTTTCAAAATTTTTTAAAATAAATTATGATCCTTGATGATATAGAACTTGAACAGAAGAAAAAAATTCACGTGATACGAGAGTAAATAAAATCAAGTTCAAATACTGTAGACAAGGATTTTTGTGGTTTATGGTTGACGGAGTATACATGTCTGTAGGCGTGTGTCTATATAAGGAAGCAAATTTTAGATAAACAGAAAGTGACGTAAGTACGCAACGTTCGCACGCACGAAAAGAAAAATAAAAGCATTATTTTATTTTAAATGTTCGGGATAAGGTTTTCTTAGTAACTTACAAACGTCAACGCACTTTACGAAGACATTACTTATGCTCTGACATTTCGGAGGAGCACACTTACTCTCCGTGCTCAGCCGAAGATGGACTTTCTACTCTAACAATTATATAGGGTCGGCTGCTGCTGGAGAGGATCTCCACTCGCCGCAACGACTTTGTAAATCTTTGGCTAAAGGAGTCCCCCGTTCTCTCGTTTAGTGCTAAATGCATATAGAAAGAACTCCGAAAACTTTTAAGGGAAAAGAGAGGACAGCTCTCCTTACTTAATTAAATGTTGTTCTATTTTAATTTTACCGCTTAAAATTTCGTTATTTTTTTTACTCTATCGTTAAAGAATTTTTACTACATATCTAAACTCGTCTCTTAAATTTTAACTTTTCTTTGGATTGTGTATCAAAACCTTTATCCCATATCGACGCTGACATCAAAGGTAAATTATTGTTCATTCGCAACTGCACTGTACAATTAATTGTCTTATACGAGCGCAACATCGTTTATCAGTGCGATTAAGGTTTCATGTGTCGCCACGAACATCAGGTGTTGTTAGATAAACGCCTCTTTTATTTCATACATACATACTTATACTGTTCAGTGCACTTGTATAACTCTTTTCTCTTGTCACACATGACAATTCAATATTCTCCGATCTTTTCCTACGCGGTGTCTATATATCGACGACTGTGTCGTAATGTTTTCCATTTATCCATTGTACAAGCATTTTATATACACTTCAAAAGCCGACATACCGATATACTTTTCAATTCTATCAAATATACTTTCGATCGATAATTATTACAAACGCATTGACCGGCACTGTAAGTATAATGGCCTCTTCTCGGAAAATTTTCAATGTCATCATCATCGTTTCTCTCTTTCTCTCTGTATGATTCAGCAAACGTGAATATATATTACTATATATACATGCTATAAAGTCGCCCGATTTGTATGACAATGGTGGGCGGTTGTTTCTCGCTCGCGATAAATCGATTCGCTCTCTTGCGACGCCCACGTATACTTATATAGACTCGCCCTGTGCCGGCGAATTTTTCTCTTATCGCGACGTCTGTGTCCCGTGTATAGTAAAACACACCTCTATATATTTCGCGCGTGATAATGGTATTGTGTAAGTTTATGTAGTATAAAGTACGAAACGAAGGTCGTCGGTTGGTCATGTGACACACGTGCGGTTGTTCAGGTTTAACTATATAATAGACTCATTGATATTTCGGACGCGTTGGGTTCCTTGAACTTGTTTGGGTAGAGCGATTTGAGAGTAGAATTGTAGATTGATGTGCAAAAATTTTGTCGAAAATATATACCTATTATTTAGAAAAAGAGACAATGATATATTGAAATAAATACTAATTCTGTACCTCGATTATTCTTTTCTTATCACTCTGCACTCTCATACATCAATTAATCTAATCAGATATATGTTATATATTTAGGCATAAATCTATATAAAAAAAAACACCTGTATATTGATTTTATAATGTTAGGAATCCTTTGTTATACTATTATTTATTCATCACCGGTCATGAAATCTCTTCAGTTTCATTCCTGGTATGGAAAGAAATCACACGTGTCCCTGTAAATATCATTTTTCATCTGCTGTGTATAGCCAACTCCTTGTAATTGCCACTTATTCACTTACTTTATTTGACATATGAATTATGAATGCATTTCTTACTTTGCTTTGACCCATATGTGTCAAAAAATAGATGTTGAATTATGGGCCATCTATACAGTCCAAGAATGTTACTTTTCTACCTATGTACATATATTAGCTTGAAAACTCGTATGCTGTGTATGATTTCACTTTTTCATACTAAATATAATGAAGTTAAGCAATTTTAATAAATTTTATAATAATATTATTATAATAAGCTTAAAACTATTCCACAAATTATGACTTTTTTCTTGGTTTTATTTAATTTGTTAAGAATCTATTCATCACACCTAATTTCAAAATAATGTCGTCCACATATACATGTATTTGATTGTCATTATTATTTCAATTATTTCGATCTCTTATTTTACGTGACATGTTGTACTATCTCATTACATAATTCCTTAACAGTCAAGATGTTATTATGCATATATGTATAAGTACCGGAATTGAAGCGCACTTTACTTGTTACATACTTACACGTGTCGCAAACGTTTTAGAATGCGAGTACACGTATAATTAACATTTAAACAGTCCTGCAAAATGAGCAGCAGTCTGAGAAGTTAATTTCCTGATAATAATTCTATATTTTCTACACTTACACAGACTGCAGTGCGTTCTAAGTGATTCGTTAATTAAATTAAAGTACCTTCATTCAAAATACTGCCCTAGTTGTGTAGACTGACGACTCTATTTTACTTTTAAATGCCACAACAACATCATCACCGCAAGACCTTTGTAATAAACATTTTTATGCCTTACATTACGCAGCCACTTTATCCCATACCCACGTAAACACACGTGTATAATGTACCGTACATAAACTACTTTGTTCAACTATTAAGGCTAATAACTTGCTATTACAATTGCATGCAAATAATCGCACATGTCCCGTCGCCACGAAGCTCACAATCAATCTATAACCATCATCAACATGATATACGACAACACCTGCAATATCCCATCTTTCTCCTTCTTTCTCTTTCTTCTATAGTCGCGCGTGATTTTCTCTTACCTATATACCTACCACAAGCCTGCAAATTTTCAAATGCCCCGTTATTAACGCGACTTAATTGTTCGATTTCGATCTGCCTCGTTCTCTGGCGCGGCGCAGGTCGAGCGCGCGCCGCTCGTCTCTTTCATCAACGCTGCGCGTGCGCGTGTTGTGCGCACAACAATCGCGAGGGAGTTTGCAACCGTTGCAGCCGCCCGCTTTCGTCACGTAATTATATCCCGCGCGTGAGAATGTTCGCGTCGAACGCACGCGTTTGCGCGAGCGACTCTTTCTGCGCTATTATGTCTATATGTCGTCCGATTCTCGTGCGGTAAGTCAGCTGTATATGTAGGTACAGTTTTCTTTTTTTTTTCTTTGCTGTTGTTAGAGTGTACGAATATATGAAATTAGAGAGACAGCTTGTGCGGTCTATAATGCTGCAATTGGATCAATGTTTTTATTATACATTGTTGTTACAAAAATTAAATTCTTGAATTTTGAAGTAATTGTCGTTTTGAAAGAAAGTTGTTATAGTTCAGCGTTTATTAACGGGCTTATGGTTTTATTATTTTTTAATCAATTTCTAAAGTTTTGTTTTTTTTATTAAATTTGTATAAAATGATCTGAAACAGTACATACTGTACTTTGATAAGGGTGAAACTCGGCTAGAATTTTACATTTTTTCTGATAATTTATAAGCAACTTATATAACTGAACGACGCCTATAATTATTTTCTTATTATTTTTTAATTAAAGTTTTAAAAAATTGTAAAGTATTTAAAAAAAATTATTTTAAGTGATATTTAAAACCAATTACACGAATTAATTTATATATTACAGTTACAGTATATTTATATATTTATCATCGTCATTAACAAAAATAAATGCTTATTTAAAGGATACACCCGTATATAAACCTCGCTAATTTACTTCCCCTTACACAATTCCTTATACCTCACTCCTTCTCTCCACAAATCTCATAATTTTCATTTAAAACTTCACCGTGACCTGTCCAAAATCGCTTAATTCCACCCAAAACTCGATCGTCCACACAATTAAAAGCCGCGTAACTACCGAAAAACTCACTTCGCGTGAAATCTACATCGTATACATACCATAAAACTTCTTCCGAAATCCACATACTCTACGCACACACACATATATAACCGTAATAGCCATCATATATACATCCCCGTAACACACGGCTCTCTTTTTCGAAAGCGCCTGGCGCTAATAGCGCTAATTCATTCCACTCTTGTAAAAACCGCGCGATATAGTATATATGCAGAGAGCCGTAAAAAAAACCCCGCGCACGAGGGACGCGCAAGAACGAGGAAGTCATAACTGGTTCATCGTCGAGCGGAACGGGAATAATCGAGAGCGCGCGCGCGCAGTTTCACCGCACGTAAGTACAATCGAGAGGAGAGAGAGAGAGAGAGAGAGAAGAAAAAAAAATCGGCGAGTTATTTATTGCGTTTATATAAGCGACGCATCTATCGCTCACTAGCCGTTGATTTCCTTTTCCTTTTTACCTCAACGCGCATATATACGATCGTGTTTTCTCTTTTATCAGTATATACAAGTATTGGATTTCCCGTGAGATGCTCTTGATCGGATTTATAGGTATAGCGGTATATATATGCGCTGCGTTGTGGGTAGATTATATGTGCGGTACGTACTTATAAACATCGCAGACGAGTTTGATCGAGGATGGCAGTGAGTCGTAAAGTGAGATCGCGCGTGAGGGGAGCTGTTTATATCGGAGGTCGTTAGAAGCTTATTACAGAGGCACTGCACGCGCGTATATATTGATTGCTGTAATTTCATTATGGCTTTTAGAATGAATTAGTGGAGAGTGAAGTTTTTGGGTACCAGTATAAATCGGTGAAAATATGCTGTTAGTGAATATATACATATGCTCTATATGAAATATATATAGTGATAACGATTTTTAAGTAGATTAAAGATTCATGAGGAATAGTTATACTTATTTGAAGTATTTAGTGCTTATAATTTTATGATCATTTCAGCTGCGATATGCTTAGATAAATTTTAATACGACAAAAATTGATTTGATCACGTTATATTAATAATAATGATAATTGCAGTGTATATAGTAAAAAATCTTGATTTTTAAACTGGTTCTCAGTTTATTTCATTTTCACGCCTTTCTCTTTGCAAGCTTTACAGTTTTAATTATCCCTATCCCTTTTACAGCATCTTAATAAGGCTTATTCTCCTTTTAACATTAAAAATATATAATTATAATCCAAAAAAGGTAATAGACTTAAATTAAGCCGCAATACAGTTAGTTTTAAAGACGCGATGAAAGTCTGACTGCATTTTTACACCTTAGTTTATACCTTGCAATTATTTTTAACGTCGATTTTGAGTGATGTACGTCCTCCGGCGTAAAGTCAACACCAGTATATCTAGAACAAACCATTTTCGACAAGGAACTTAAAAGATTGACGTTTTTTGTTGACAGTTAATGTCTTTCAACCCTTTCCGGTGCACTGGGACATAATGTCCCACTTACCTTTCTGTTGTTTTTGAGGTATATATTTTGGAAAATAAAAGAGGATCGTTATCTAAAACACGTTTCAGTCATATTTTCGCAATTGCAAATCATTTTGCAATGGTTATAAACAGTTGAATTTGAAAAAATGTTTTTTTTTTTAATAATTTACGTTTTAAAGGGTTAAACGAGACCAAAGAAAGAAAATTAATTATTTATCATTTGTATAAATCGATGTTATAGAAGATAGATAAGAAAATCTAACAAATTTTTTTTGTATATGGTAAGTTGAATATGTAATTTCGATATTCCTGACTTATGTATTATTGAAAATAGGATGCAAGTAGTTACCTCTTTTACATTTCGTTTCGTGCAATAATATCCTAAATTATGGGAGTCACGTTTCTCGTACTTATATTCACTAAGATATTAAAATTACCAACTGTAACTACTTCCTATACTATTAATATTTGAAACAGACGTCGACTAGTATTAGAAACTACTTAAAATACAATAACTTTCACTTAATTGCACCTTGCTTTGCAATTTCGTTAGAATATATTTTTGATGATCGCAATGAAAGTTACTAAAACACAGTCACTCGTTCTCAACAATAAAGTAATTGTCAAGTTTTCTTTATAAATTTAGTACGTCTATTAAACTATTTTAACTAGACACTTTATTTTTTTAGTAATTGTATCGAAATATTTATCTTCTATGTAAGATTAATCACAAAAGACCTGTAATTTAAGTTTCTAAAATAATTTCCTATCGCACCAAAATAATATAATAAGCATACAGGTATTATCCCTTATCATTTACTTAAAATCCCACATGCTGAGACTATACTATTCACCACTAAGATTACTTCATTAATTTGATGAGATGATAGCTTGCTGCATAGCCGATGGCATAAAAATTTCATAACAATAATATTATCTTTCTGGCTATAGCTTTCGAAACTATAAACCTCATTTTAGTACAAGTTTTAATAAATGACGGAAATTATTTTAACGTCTAGTAATAAAAATTATAGTACGTGTTAGATATTTTTCTTATAAATTGCTAACTATAAAACTTACATAAACATCTAAATTCTCACTAAATCTGATTCTGATTATCCTTTTCGGTAAAAGTTAAACAATATAACAAGGCTCTCTAAAAATATTGATTACAAGTTCTGAATTAAGCCTATATATATATATATATATATACACACAAGAACTAAACACTCGTAATCAGGCCTGTTTTTGCTCTTCAACGAACCCAAGGGTCGATCACTCGAGCTCGACAACCATCATCCGTCATCCATCCTTCGCGTCCACCCTATACAACAACGACTTTCCCAGCGCAGCCCGCGCGCAGCGCATTGTCCATCAGTCGCGAACTTTTCATCCCATCGACTCATTATCACTGCAGCATCATTACGGCTCTTTTCCCGAGCAGTGCAACAGCACTACTCAGTTCAGTAAAAGAGAGAGAGACCCGTTAAAAGGAGAGCGTTTGCTGCGCGCACGCGCGAACGAACGGCATTCTCTTCCCACGACGTGTGAGAAATCGGCGAAGAATCGCCCCGCTGCGGCCGCCGTCGCGCTCGGTTTGACGCAATTATGATGTGCGCGGGAGGTATAGAGATACGCCCCCGTGCAAAGTTTATATATTATATAGATGTATACGCTTTTGTGATCGATATAGCGAAAAAAAAGTGCCGCACGCTGATAGTCGAGAAGTGGTGTGTGTATATAGATTCGGTAACGAGAGAAAGTACCGGTGCGGGTGAGTTTTTGCTTGGCGTTTGTGTATATATGAGGAAGCTTTAGAGACGGTATAGAGGTTTTTTTCTTTTTTTTCCTGGATTTATAGTGTGTAGTTGAGGGTCTTACGCAGTCGTGGAGAATGTGCTGATAATGCAGATTTTTTCGTATTATGAAGTGTGCTGAAGAGAAACCATGCTGTTATAACATAATTGCAATTGGTTTGTGTGTATCTGGCTGTTTAGCGTGCTTCTTATAAATGTAGGAAAATTCTTCAAAGATTAGCGTGCGATATCGAACTGTTGAGTCAGTCTTATCTGTTTGTTCGTAAGTAGTTTTTTTTTATTAGCGAAAAAATGATAAGTTCAAATAATTTCACTTTGGGAATGTTGACGATGTTATATGTACAGAATTTGATTCGAATCTAGACAATTTAAATTAAACAATGATTGACAGGGGATTCATTCTATATGTGAAGGTCTAAAATGAATTCTCTCTCATATTTTATTCATATATGAATATTTTCGAAGAAAGTATTACCGAAATTCAGCGATGAATTTTTTACGTCCGCTGCCTTCAAATTATATATGGCATCTCAAAAACCCTGCTGTGAAAAATAAAAACCTTTTTTAATTCTTATTTCGTTGGACTGAAATACGCATTTGCATAACAAAAAGTTTACCTTACTTACCTTCATGGCAAATCTACTTTCCTTTTAAATAATATTCCAAGTTTGCGCGCGCATTCACCGCGTTAAATTGGATAAAAAAAATGAACCGAAGAAATTCAGTCGAAGTTTTGCGCGGACAGTTATTACTTCCTCAAACGTTCATTTTATACTGCACTCTTGCTGCGAGAATTTTTTACTCGTGGTAATTCCCTTGCTCCAGGGTAGAATTGCAATAAAAAATGTTCACTTTGTATTCAACGAGATCGGGTTATGAATGTTAATTTTTGAGAACCTTCGAAATTGTATCGAATTGGCTTCGTTGTTGCTTTAGAAGTGCTGTATCATGTAGAAGTGGTGTGGAAAGGTATTTTCGAATGCTATACAGTTTGAATTAAAAATTTTTTTTTTAATATAATCAAGATATAAAATAAGGTATTTTATAAAATCGTAGATAGTATGGAAATCTGATGAGTTTATTTTTTCGTGATAAGCTATGACATGATTACAGGCAGATAATGCGTTAAAGCACAGGTACTGATTATACGTATCTTATTTCAAACCTTAATGTATTATTAAAATTTAGGCAAAAAAAAAGTTAATTTGAAAAACAACCCCAAAACAAAAAAAAAGAAGAAAAATCAGCAAAACTAAACATTCTTATCAATTTTAGGTCCGCCGGATGCCACAGGCTCTGGCCTCAGGCCGCCTAAAGCGCACGACTTCCACGCCCCAGATCCTCGAACCCGCGGTATCAGCCGTCATCAGTCCCTTGACACCTGTTACTACGACGAACGTCGCCCCGAGGATGACGAACGGCGTGATTTCAACGACACGCGGCACGCCTCAACCTTTGCGCTTTGCCACAGCGCCAAGTCAGCGAGGTCTTATGCACCGATTCCTCGCTACCCGCGGCAAAATGTTCAAAGGCGGCGATCAGCAAGTTACACCTACCATCACCCTCAACCCGGAGAGTATCAAAGCTCTGAATAGGAGCCTGGAAATGAGGAGCCACGCAGAGAACGGCGAGGTCGACGACGAGCCAAAGAGGCCACCTACAAGGAAAGGCTACGTGCCCGTCGAGAAGAAGATACAGAAGGAGCTTACTGAGATGCGCGAACGCGAGAACGAGCTTAGGTAAGCTTTAAACAATTTTTTTTTGGTTTTCAATTTCCATGAAAATTTTGCGTTGTTCGAAATTTTAATGCAACAGCGCGGTTTGTTAGATTTCCGTGATATTCTGTGAAAATAGATTTGTAAGGGTTATGATGAGAAACAATAAACATAACAGTCGTACCTAAATGAACGAGCGAAACGTTTACGGATTATTGCACGTTGTGAATCGCAATATCACGCTGCTGCTGCTGCTCACTTGCACATTACTACACGTAACAACCGAGTGAAATTGAAACACTTCACTGGAACCGAAGGCCAACTATACAGTGTAGCGATTTTCCCACTGATTCGAGAACTGGTTGGCTAAAACGTAGAATGTCCTCAGGATATAGCTCGAAATATCTCTTTTATAAAAAAAATATAATTAAATTGAAACTGAGAAAAAGACTGCTTACTCACATGTGAAATTGCTGCGATTCGCTATATTTTTTGTTATTATGTAAAAACGAAGAAAAGTTTATATTCCGTGTTCAAGACTGAAACTTTATGAGGAAAGAAATGTCTGAATTTTATAATAATTATTTTATTTAATTATACAATTTCATGTAACTGTGTTATGACAAAAAAATGAAAGTTTTTCTTCGCATCCAAGAGTTAACAATAAAATCGATTATTACCTTCATTAATTGAAACAAATGCTGTCAGCATTTCCGGCAATGCATGACAAAATAAAAGCCAATAGCCCAATATATTAAGATTCTTGATAACTATCAGTTTCAATGAATAACGAAATATAAAGAAAAAAAAAAGAAATGAAAGAGTAACCGGTATATCTGCTTCCAGACTGATGAGGTCGCGGATGCTGGCCAAGTCGCAGCCTAATCTGGCCGACATCGGTAACGACAATGATTCGGACATTTACGACGGCGCGAGCTCACTCAGGAGTGGCACGTCGACCAACACTTTGAACGAGGACGAGCCGGAGAAGGAGAACAAAGGCAGGCATAAGGTAATTCGTCAACGTTATGTACTGTAGAGATGATCTTTTATTTTGATACAATTATAAGTAGGATGTAGATTGAGTATTTTTGTTTGGTTCAAGATCGAAGTTAACAAATATTTATATCAACGCTTATGATTGATATACATAAATATTATACTGTGCAACATATCAAAATCAGACATTTTATATTTACATATATCAAACATCTTACACAACTTAACAATCGACTTGTTATCATGTGCAATTATATGTATTTTAGAAAAAATTTTAGTAAAATGACTCTGCGATACAGTTTTACATAAGAATTTTCCGTAGAAGAAAACAATTAAAGTAGAAGAAAATAACATATTAAGTTAAACTGAATACAATTAAAATCAGACAATCCTATGTCTCTACCTGCATTTGAAGATCACGAGAAATAACGAAAAATGATGAAAGTCCTATAAGAATTACAAAAAAATTTCTTAAGAAGTCGTGGATTCGGGAAAAGTCGTTGCACATTTTTCGTCATTTTCGTGATTTCTAAATGCACTCGACGTTACCTAAGATTGTCTGATTTCAACCTTTTTTTAGTTTAAATTAAAACTCTTCTCTTTTACTTTAATCAGTTTTAGGAGTTTATAACATTGATTAATCATTGGTGACTACTTGCCGGACACTATTTATTTCCACGTTAATAAAAATATATAAAAATAAAAATAATAAAAAAGTAATAAAGTAATAAAAATTGATTTGTCGTTAAAACATCTTACAAAATTAGATTCCTGTGTTCCAAATTTTTGTTGTCTATTTTACGACCGAGTTAAGGAAAACTTTCTGTAGAATTACTTATATAGATATATCCTCTTTGCTATCGACATCTTATAATTGAAAATTATGTTTAATCCATTGCAGCCTCATCCAAGACGACGAACCCACCTGATCGCGCAATGGGAGAGTCTGATTGCGGCGAAGAAAGAGGCCAGTGAGAACGGCGCGGAGAACGCCAACACCGTCTAAAAAATGCGTCTAAACACTACGCAAAGAATCCTGCACATACTTATACCTATAACTGCTACCCCCAATGGTGCGTCTAGATGAAAAGAGTGTATAGGAGTTTTCGTTAGATTCGAAATTGCGTCTTTTTTTTCGAGGATGTTTACAATGAGTTTTGCGAGTGTCGTCAAGAAAAATGCATGCCTATAAGATGATCATCGAAGCGTCGATTATTTTTGTACATCGGAATACGGAAATACTTGTTGATGAGCTTCGTGCTCCTTTTAACGATGGCGAGTTACTGTAGGAACAGTGGGGGACATTATTTTGTCCCGTTGTTGTTATTGGTTGGAACTGGCGCGTATAAGTATACCGAGCTTATACGTTTATAATATGACCTCCAGTGGAGATAAAAGCGCGTGGCACAAATACATATGCATCAAGCTGCACAGATTTTATTATCGCGGAGCTTGAGTTGTGATTACGTCTTAATCAGAGTTGTTAATTTAATAATTTTGTAATTTATGTAATACAAAAGTTTTAAGTATGATATTGAAAATATTTAAAAGAAAAAAAATTTTTAGAAAATGTGTTAGGCATTTAGATGAAAGACGTAATCACTGCTCAAGCTCTAAACACGTAAACTTATATGTACACGTGTGAAACTGATTTTTGAGACATATTTTATATAACAAGTATAAAATAAAACATATTTCTTGACAACTGTGCAATTGTGAAGCAAGAAAAGATAAATTTCAATACAGTACATACATTTATGGTTTGCAAAGTCACGCGTAAAACATAAAAAAAAAAAAAAATACGTATACTGGAGACGAAAAGACTTTTTGAAAGGCGCAAAGTGTTGCCAAAATATATCCGTCGAAATGTCGATGAGATGAACAATTATATGCTTCCACGTCACAATAATTTAGTATTACATCTATTACTGCGACTTTACAGTCCAATGTGCAAAAATGGACTAAAAACTGTTTTCAATAAAATTGATATAATTGAAATGGCTTTATTAATGATAAGATGTTGAACAATAATTGAGTATAATACATTCCAAATGTATATTTGTGTACATATAAAATTCGAATTGAAAATTAAATTTTTATATTCGCATACTTGCGTTTGAAACAAGTATAATACTGAATTACTTGCAAGACGTCGAATTTTGTGAAAAAAAAAAAGAAAAATGAAGTAGCGCTTCAAAAGTGATCAACGTATGAGCTATTATAACGATTTTATGTACATAAAAATTATGATATATAATACAGTCTATAATATATTCCACAATGAGATCAATATGCATAATAATATAAGCCATAAATTATTTTTAAAGAAATATTTAATACTATTCATCATCTATACTTAAACGTAGCATTAAGAACGTGTGTCAATTATTCGTGAGTACACGATAAAAAATTGAATGAAATTTGAAAAAATTCTTTCTGCGATTTAATGTACTTAATATATTAAAAATGATATAAAACTAAATAAAAATGTTAAATACTGAAATCTATTCGTTTTTTTTTAATTTATTAGCACTACCTTGATTTGCTAAATCTATTTCAGGAACATTAAAGTCTTACATTTACTGAAAAATCTGCGATAAGTCCTATTGGAATTCTTATTCAGCAGGCCTAAAGGTAATAATATTTTTTATTAAGATATAGAATAATTTTTTATCATTATTTGAATCATTCTAATTTTTTTATCCATGAAACATCAACAATAATAATCATAATTTAAAAAAAAATTGAAAGACAAGTTCCATTGAAAGACATACCCTAAAAAAGTTACAGTATATATAAACAAATATCATAACGATATATTTAACACGTAATTCAACAATAAAAAAAAATCTTAGTGAGTATTTGTATATCCTAGATAGCACCGACAATTTATAAAGGATACAAAAGTAGTTCAAAAGTATACTTATGGATTCACCAAGTCAAATTTTTTCTGAGAGTATTCTATAATAATTTAGGAATCTAGTGAATGTCCATTCGCAAGTATTCATTTAATATTCTCAAATAGTTCTATTGGTAGTTTAAAAATTCATAAAGAATTCGTAATTTATGTATTGTTTCAAATTTGAGACTTTGCAGGAAAAAATGTTCGGATTATAACAAAAAAGTTTTTTTGATGAACTCTTTTACAATTCTTTAAATAATCATCATGATTTCGTATTTAATTCATCAAGTCTAACCGTCCCAACGAAAATATCTTTTAATATACAATTACGAATTATCAACATATTTTAATGTTTTATTAACCAATCGTGATTGAGTTAAGTAGAGTTCGTTATTTATTAGACCATGAACAACACGCACACACATTTTTAAGAAAAAGTATTCTTATAGAACTCTTTTCTATAATAATACTATTAAAAAATCATGTGATTAATCGTGTGATTAATCGTGTGATATTATTATCGCACGAAAAATCATGTGATTAATAACATGATTAATCACGTGATTTTATTCCAAAATTAAAAAATGCTATTCTGAATTTACAATTTAATTTACAAATCTAATTGAAAATAGACTTAATTTCGTTATCTGTATAGTAATCGTGTGGGAAATAGCGGATCAATAAATCAGTTAGAACATAATAATAATTTTTAATTTTTAATAAAATAAAGTATTTGGTACAGACGTTCTAATAATAGTTATAAATATATTTGCATTTTTTTGAAACTTCATTTAAAAATAAGTTGTATAACAGTTCATCAACCCTTTAAAAATATCCAACACCAGACTAAAATTAGTTACCCCGCTCTATACCTAGGCAAAGTTAAAATCCATCAAAACAACCGGTTGATCGGTCGCGAGTTAATTTTCGCATATGATGCGAGTTTGGGGAGGGGATAAGCAGAAAGCGGGGCGTTGCGTAACCAAGTCATATCATCCGGCGCATACTCCTCATAGCCGGCTCACCCTACGATAAGATATAAGTCGTCTCTTTGCTCGCTCAATTCGTCTGTCATTGTATAAATCGAATTGCGAAAAAGGTCAGTATACTTACCCGGTTCACTCCGCATATACTCACTCATATTATATGTTGTATACATTAGGCTTATCTGTTTTTTCCTATAAATTAGAATTTGTCGCTTAGACTAGATCGTAAACAAAACAATGTCGTTCGTGGGCAAGGTCGTTCTCGTCACAGGTGCCAGCTCTGGTATTGGTGCTGCCACTGCTATCCACCTGTCGCAGCTGGGTGCATCCCTAGCCATCCATGGCCGTAATACACAGAATCTGCAAAAAATTGCAGAACAGTGTAAGGATCCGAAACCCCATATTGTTACTGGGGAGATCAGCAGTGAGGTAGATGTAAAGAATATTCTGGAATCTACTATTCAGAAATATGGTAAACTAGATGTCCTGGTCAACAGTGCTGGTACTCTTGAATCAGGGGGTATTGAGAATACTAGTTTGGAGCAGTACGATAGGTAGAGTAATTTAAAGTTTTTGAAAAATGTTTTTATTTATCTTTTAAAATATAAAATGACTTCCTAATAATGATTGTTATAGATATAAAGCACTTTAATTCAGTGTACAATTTGCAAAACAATCTATCTTAATTTTTATTTGGTTTTAATGTTTTTTTAAAAAAATTATATCATGTAAAATATTTATATATAATACTTCATACACAAAAATCTGATGAGCAAATAGCACATATGTTTGAAAACATATTTATAATTATACTTTCATTTCTGATTAAGAATAATTTATTCTTTTGGATATTTAAATAAATTTTAATTTTTCAGGGTAATGAACATCAATGTCAGGTCCATTTACCAATTAACCATGTTGGCTGTGCCACATCTAATTAAAACTAAAGGAAATATTGTTAATGTATCTAGTGTAACAGGAACTAGAGCTTTCCCTGGAGTTTTATCTTATTGCATAAGCAAAGCTGCTGTTGATCAGCTAACTCGATGTGTTGCCTTAGAACTTGCTCCTAAACAGGTGTGTATCTTATATTAACTAAATAACATGATAAGATAAGCTTATGAAAAAATCAAATCATTGTAGTGATGTATACTATTATCATCAAAAACTATTGTTTTACGTTAACATAATTTATTTGAAGTTTTCATTATAAATTTCTTTATTTCTATTTTTGTAGGTTCGAGTAAATGCTGTAAATCCAGGTGTGGTTGTTACAAATTTGCATCGAAGCAGTGGCATGAGTGAGGAAAAGCTGAAAGAGTTCTTTGAACATAGCAAATCCACTCATGCTCTTGGACGTCCTGGAACTCCAGAAGAAGTGGCCAAGACTATTGCATTTTTAGCTAGTGATGATGCTAGTTTCATTACTGGTCAAACTCTACCTGTTGATGGTGGACGAAGCGTTATGTGCCCGCGATAAATACGTTTTTCATTGCCTACTTTTACATTTCTTTGTTAAAAATCTCAAATGAAAGTATTATAGATTTTTATGCAAAGCAATTTTAACACTACATATTTTTGTACTTCCATTTGTACTGTTTTCTGAGATCGATTTTGATAAATATTATTTTATTTGTAATAAAACAACATTATAATAAAAATATTTCATATACTTTTTTTTTAATAATCCTCTACAATCCTTTAGACAAATTGGTAAAAATATTTTTTAAACTGATATATATTTAAAAAAATATAGATATAGATTATAATTTGTTTTTCAAATAGAGATACATATATATATAAATCTCATAAATTAAGTATAAATCGTGCAAAACAATGCAAGGCATTTTAAATTTTATCAATTCGCTGCACGTAAAGTAGTCGGCCAATCCCATTATCGCCAGCTGTTCCAAAAATTAGGTTATGTTTTCCACTTGTGCTTTTGCATGGCGCGTGCTCCGGCGAGTTCACAAATTTGTTTTAAATTACTCTTTTAAATTTTATTTGTAGTTATATTTTAACATTGTAAAAGACATGATGGAAGAAGTTATTCAAAAATTTGAAAAGCATTTGCTGTTAAATATTCCACTGTCTGAAAGTAAGTATATCTATCATTCGTTTAATTTTTTAATTTTCGGCAAGCTTACAACTTTTACGTTTACTAACTTATGTATTATTTCAGATGAAAGTACAATTTTATGTAATGAAAAAGAAGTTTTAAATGGAAAATATAAAGCACTGCTCAGTAACGAATTTTGTTTGTTAACTGTTGTTCCTTTAATAAATGAGAATATTGAAAATAACATCAGAGAAAAAATCAGTTTAAATAAGGATGACCATAAGAAATGGTTTTGCACTGGCATTGCATCACTTTTATATTTTGTTCAAAATAATTGGACTGGGCCTTTCAGTAACGAAGATATTGAACATCTACTACCCTTAAGAAAAATAGCTTTTTCCAAGCTATCATTTGATGATCAATGTAATGAAAATGCTGTTAAACATGAATTTCTTTATCTAGCTAAAGTAATATTGTGCAATAATGAAATCAGGGAAAGTTTTTCCAGTTCTATTTGGTGGTTATTAAGAATAAATTATATACATCAATTAATATTAGAAGAATCATCAGCTACTTTATTTAATGAATCAGAAAACTTAATTCAACAAATATTAGAATTGGATCTGTTAAGAGATGCCGCTGTAAAAACAGTATTTTATGTAGAAATAGCAAACTTTTATCTATCTTACTTGAGGATACAAAGTTCTGAAAAATATTTGGAAAATGCAAATACTGCAGCACAATTAACTTTGGAACTTGAAGGTGCTTTAGGTAAACGTACAAAATATCAACAACAGGAAAAAGCACAATTATACTTAAAGGCAAAAATTCATAAAGATCCATTTCCTCATAGAACCTGTGATTCTCTTCCAAAAGTAATAACTCTAAGTGATGATTTGCGTTTAGAAAAAATAGAATTTACAGAGAAAACTGAAAAGGTAGTGCTCGGAAGTATAGAGGAAGCAATTGTCATGGCTAAATTGTAAATATATATTATTTATATTTAGATATTTTTTACTTAGTAATTATAACATATATAAATTAAATTATTTTTATATTTTAAATTTAGCTTTCAGCTTAAAGTTTCTCAACCCAAAGATAAACTTACTGATGAAGAAATTGAACCCTATCTAAATGTAATAAAATTATTCTATCTCTATTGAAAAATTTGTTTATATAATATGTTTACTCAAATTGTTTTTTTAGTGTATCATTGATAACACCGAAAACTGGATTTTGAAAATTTCTGCACTGTACCAACGTTGCATTTTAGAATGTAACCACAAAAGAACTATCGAACGTTCGTTGTCTCAAGTGGAATATTTAATAGATCAACTCAATGACTCAAACACTCCCATTTCTCACAGAGTAGATTTATTTTTTGCAAGTGGCATGAAACCAGTATGGGTCTTCAAAGAGCTTCTAGCTAATTTAATGTTAAATATTGGAATGGTGAAAGGAGCATTGGATCTCTTCTTAAATCTTTCTTTATGGGAAGATGTGATAGTTTGTTATACAATTTTGGAAATGAAGCATAAAGTATGTCTCACATAAGATATTTTTTTTAAAGGATTTTGTAAATAATAATTGTAAATTTTAGGCTGCAGAAATTATTCGTCAAGAACTGAACAAGAAACCAACAGTCAAATTATGGTGCTTATTGGGGGATGCAACTAATGCAGTTGAACATTATGAGACTGCATGGAAGCTGTCAGGAGAAAAAAGTAGTCGTGTTCAACGTCATTGGGGCATGCATTATTACTCAAAGCAAAAAGTATGCTTGTTTAAATTTCATAATTGGGTTTCCCTAACATGTTTATCATTAACTAAATATGTAATTGTTTTTTAATATTTCACAGTATGAAGACGCAATACCACACTTAAAACTTTCTGTAAAGCTAAATAACATACAAGAAAATGTTTGGGTAAGACTCGGTTTTGCTGCACTACAAGTTGAAGATTGGAGGCTTGCCGCATCTGCTTACAGAAAATATTGTGCTTTAGAACAATCGGTAAAAATTAAAAAATGATTTTTTCATTGATTAAAAATACTCTTATTAAAATTAATGTAATTTAATATGTTAGAGCTTTGAAGTCTGGAACAACTTAGCAAAAGCTTATATCAAATTGGGTGATAAACCAAGAGCTTGGCGTTCACTACAGGATGCTATAAAGTGTAACTTTGATAAATGGGAGGTCTGGGATAATTTAATGGTTGTTAGTACTGATTTAGGTCATTTTTCAGAAGTAAGTATTAGTTTATTACTTTTGTTTATAAATTAATTTCATGTATACAATATCAATTGAAAGTCAGAAATTGAACACAAATTTATTATTTTTATATATATATATACTATTAATTTATCAGTTTTTATTATTTATGTGCAGGTACTAAGATGTTACCATCGAATTTTGGACTTGAAAGGCACTCACATCGATATCCAAATCCTCAGCATATTATCGAAAGCTATAGTTAATAATGTAAACGATGCCGATGGTAATCGATCAAGAAAATATCTACAAAAAACTTTGGAACTTTTCGGCCGACTAACTGCATCCTCATCAAATGATTCGGATATTTGGAGACTTTATGCCGAACTTACATTATTAAAAAATACCGACATAGACAATCAGAAGGCCGCACAGTACTTACAGCGAGCGTATCGTGCAGCCGTTGCTAATCCCAGGTAAGATTAGAGTAATATCCTATTATTTAAATCCTGCAGAGTGTTTTTTATAATATGTTTAAATATTTATTCTAGGTGGTTCCAAACTGTTCAAAACGCGAATAAAGTGCTGGAAACTTGCATAAGACTGGGAGATGCGTGTATGAATTGCACTGAAAAATGCACTACTCAACAAAAGAGAACCGTTCTCGGCGGCGCCAAATTAGCACTCCAATCAGTCGTTAAGAAAATGAAAGATTTAATGTGGGAAAATCAGTCAGAGATTTCAGAAAATTTAATGAAAGTTGAAGAACAATTGAAAACTATAACAGAAGAAGTGGAAAAACTTAAAACAGCATAAAATTAAAATAAATTGAAATATGAATGATCATGATGTATGATAATAGCACAATCAAGTTGAAAGGAGATTGGTCCAAGGATTTGTGAAGCATTTTTGATAATAACATTGTTTGATAATAAGATTGTAACTTTTGTTATTTATCGTATTACCTGTACATAAAATAAATATTTATATTATTTTTATTTAAAACGTTTCAAATTATTTTTAAAATTATTGCATATAAATTAAAATTCAAGAAATTTAAAGAATTTATTAGCCAAAAAAATGATAAATTCACAATTCTATATATTTGAAACGAAGTTAAGCACTTACATTGTGGTTGTGAATAATTTGATACAGGTAAATCGGTAATCTCGTCTGGGATTCCTCATGAAATTTTATTTTGTTTACGGTAACGGAGACCAGAAGCGATATATTTCAATTAACATTTAAATATTTTAAGAGCAATATCGTTTGGAACGCTTCTACAACGTCATCTGAAACAAAGCTCAAGAAACTTAGTTTTACATATTTTAGTGAAAATGAAAAGTCAATATTTCACTTGATGAAAATGAATTTTTTTCATATTTATCTACTTAATGTATAAATACGCGAGTCAAGACGTTTATTTTCACTAAATTCATAGCGTGGCCGCGCATCGCGCTCTTTGGAAATTTAAATTTTCATGATCATTCTAGTGAGTCACTAGAATCTAGTGAGCTGTGATCAGAGTGCCAAATAAGCGAACATATTGAAATAGTTCTAGATAAAGGACTACTGTTTTGCTGGGCGCTGGTACAAATGTGTGAAAAACGCTCAATAAATAAACAAAAGTGATCGATGCGCTAGGTAGTTAAAAACCTTGAGGAGTCTTACACCTGTAACAGGTGCATAAAATGTTCAGTGAAAATATATTTTACTCTCGTTTGTAAATAATTTAGAATATTTTGAAAAAGGTTAGTGATTATGTGGAAATTTAAGATTTTTTTTATAGGTTATCTTTTGTAACCTTTTCAAGAGCAGATTTGAGTTATAATATTAACTTGTGATCTATATTATTGTTTATAAGTTATAAGTATCAAGAACATTTTAAGTTTATTAGATATATTTGCTTGGTAGTTTCTTTTATAATTAAAAAGTGATTGACATACAATTAAAATGTTCATTCTCTGCAAGATTTTATAATAAATAAAATTGGCTTATATATTTCAGGGCTCGAAGGGAATAAATTAAAGAACCATGGCTGTCAATGACGAATGTATAAGCAAAGAGCTTAAAGCTGAACTTAAAGACAAATATTTGACTGTCAGAAAATTACTTGATGAAGAAAGTAAGAATGATCCAGAATCTGAGCCTTATAAAAGCAAGTATGCAGCTATGGAGGTATTAAAAAATATGCAAAATTTACTTTTTAACTCTGTTGACAATTCAAAGCAACACGAAAGTGAGGTTACTTCTATGCTCGCCGTTGTGTATTTGAATGAAGGTATTGTTGGTATTGAAACAGAAGAATTGAAATCAGGCCAAGATTATCTAATGAATTGTGTAGATATATTAAGTAAAAATGATGTAAAATCAGAAACTATTTTGCCTATGATAAGTGCATTAAATCAATTAGGAATACTGTGGTCAAAGCGAGACCAAGCTGCTAAAGCCAAGGAATATCTAGAACGAGCAGACAGAGCCTATAAAGATTACAAAAATGAAAGTTCTAGTTTGCCTCCTGTTAATATGTCTACTTTGTTTGATATCGATGATAGTAATGAACCACCGGCAACAGAGATAATTGAGAAACTTCACACATTAACTCTTTATTATTTAGCACAAATATATGGTAGTTTAGATGATTTTATTAAATCAGCAGTTTATTGTCATATGACATTAAAAAGACAGTTAGAAATGAATGATTTTGATAGTATTGATTGGGCATTAAATGCTGCAACACTGTCTCAATTTTTTATGGAAAAGGGAGGCTTCCAACAGGCTAGGCATCATCTTGCTGCTGCTACATACATTTTAGGAAAGTATGAAGATACTTTAAAAGAAATGAGGTAATAATAATTTGAAGCTTTACACATTTATTAATATTGTAATTTGTTTGATTTATCTGATATAGTGTTATCAAAGAAATAGAATTTATATAATTTTAAGTCATATTTAATATTCAATATTTATTCTTATTTTTAGCGCAAAACCTCAAACTGATGACAATGAAAGTGAAATTTTAGCTTCAAAATGGGAGAATTTCAAACACAGGAGTGCTGATATTTCGAGGTGTTGGGCCAAGTATGGAATCTTGCTCATGAGTACTTCAAGAGATCGTTTAATACAGATTACTGAAAATGGAGAAGACAAGCCTACCTCGGATAGCACAAATATTCAAACAGATTCTAAATCTGACATAAGCCAAGATTGTTTAGAAAGTTTGAAATTTAAGACTATAGAAAATGATATTGCACATATTGCTAATAATATTACAGATAAATATTTATTGGATTTTAATGATGCTAAAGCTGTATTTTTTAATGTACAGAAATGGCTTGATGATGCAAAATTGTTTTATACTTTAGAAAATCAAGCATCAGATTATGTACAAATTGTACAAGATATGTCCCAGCTTTACAAATATCTTGCATTTTTTGAGGAAAATGAAGATCGACAAGCTAAAATGCATAAGAGAAGAATTGATTTATTAGAAGGCATTGTAAAAGAATTAAATGAAAGGTATTATCAATCTGATTGTCGACAAATTTGGGTTGAATTAGGAGAAACATATTCAGAAATTTTGGATATAAAATTAGACAAATTAAAAGCAACTGATGAAAGGCCAACACCTCATATGTTAAGCAAAATTAATAATCTGACAAAATCAGCAATAGAAAACTTTACAAAGTTTTTAGATTCTTTAGAGGCATCTAAAACAGATAAATTTTCAGACGAAATGGTAAGACCAGCTCTATGTGCATATTTTCATTTAGGCAGACTTTATAACAAATTTATTACACCAGATAAAAAAGTACAGTTAGAAAATGTGAAAAAAAGTTTGGATGCTTACACATTTTTAGTTAATTATTGTGAAAAAGATCTTAAAGCTGTAGACCTCATGTTAGTAGAGCTTAATATTTGTAAAGATTTCATTAAATTATTGCCTGTAAAATTGAATAAGTTGAAACAAGAGTTGGCAAATTCATAAATTGAAATGACTTTACACTTGTATTTTTATTGTATATTTTACTTCATTATTATTGTACATTATTTTTAATGTTTAACTATTTTGGAAAGCTACATTTTTTACAGTCAGAATTGTAATTATTAAATTATAATAGATTTTTACTTCACCTAAATAACTCATAAAAAGATTCAATTTTTCAACATATTTATTTGTATCTAATGTAAAATAACGAAATGCTCATAATGTTTAATAGATTGTTATATTTACACCAAATATATATATCATAAATTTTACTTCAAATTTAAATACATATATTTAAATAAAGAGAATCTTCAATTGATCATATAAAATACCTATTTTTTTGAAAAACTCTTTTGTTTCATACCTAATAGTCTTATTAAAAGATTATATCTTAGATGCCTTAATAATTGATTTATTTCCAATAACAAACTTGAACAAAAAACCAGTTGTACACAAATATTGTATACTGTATGTATATAAGTTTTCTCTGTACAATTAAAAAAAAAACATCTTTTTTATATATGTGGGTAAGGAATGTTTAAGTATAAACTAGTCGTTAAATTATCATTGAAACAGGATTTTATTATCATTAATATCATTTAAGTGATGATACTGGTTGAAAATGATATTTCACAAGTGTAAATTGTACAATAAACGGTTTACCTGCTTTTTCATGCAAATTCATGATTTTTGTATATCACTGTATGTTATAATACAAACATTTGAAGAAATAAATATTACTACTCTATAAATAACATGGTATCATAAAGTTTAGAAACAAACATAATATATAACAATAGCGAAATGCATTTGTTATTATCGCTCACTATTTTGCCATTTCATCAGCTCTGATCTCATGAGACTAGGTCATGTAAATCTAATATGCAGTGGAAGATCGATAGTTCAGTCATTAATTTTTAAATCTGAACTTATTAATCTGAGTAACAGAATTTCTTATATGAATTTGTGTACAAAAATTTTAAGAATTACCGAATAAAGCAAGCCATTCATAATAAAGACTGTGAATGATTATTGCAAAAATTTGCAAATTCAATTTTATATATAAAACATTTTTTGTACATCATCACATTATGATTCATGAAATAAAATTGAGTAAAGTATATAATAAACAAAATCTTGCAAGGTATATTTAATTATTATAAATCTTTTCACAGTCTGGTAATTGATGACAATTAATGATTTGGCAAAAGTTTTCTGGCAGTAAATTGTTTCTAATCTAATTAACACTTCCGATATTAAAATCTGCATGTATTGTAAATATTCAATGGTTATGCTTTTTCAAATATTAATTATATACATGTACACATATTCTTTAGTAATAATATTACAATAATTATGTAATACTTTGGATAAAAGTTCTATAAAAAGATGTGCCTTAGTTGCCTAGTTCTTATCTTTTTCATTCTTTAGTTATTTTATTATATCCATACTTATTTTTAATACTGTAGAAAGTTATCATGAATCATATATTTTAAATGCTTTTTTTTTTTTCATGAATTTGGGAATGATTTTCTAAAAAAACTTTTTGTATAAAATCTAATTAATCATCTAAAAAAATTGTAGTATAAATGTCATATTTGTATATGATATTAAGTCTTGTAATAAGTTCTTTTACCAGAAGAAAAAATCTTAAAGTAACTTAATTTTAGAAAATGACAGCACATCTTTCTTGGTAATTGATTTTAAGTACTTGTAACACCTTTGCGCGCTACCAAAAGATTCAATACTGGATGTTTTCGAATGTATCCAACTGCCTTCTTGTGTGTGACCATAGTAAAATCATAGCCATTACACTGTAGTATTTTGTCATGGATTCGTAAACCACTTTTGGCTGCTGGAGATCCTTCATGAACTTCTGTTACATATATTCCCTAAAAAGGTAAACAGTAATTTAATATAATAAATAAGAAAGATAAAAAACGAGTAGGTAATTTAAAAATCAAATAAAAGAGTTTTAAAAATTATGACTAATATCTTACATTATCTGTATAGCCTTGAGGACTTCTTTTGTAATCCTGATCTATCCCTCCTCCAATCTTGAAACCACATTTCATGACTTCTTCACCATTTGCATTTATTTCAGTCTCTTTGTGAAGTGTTATTGGAATCTATATAAAAAAAAATAAAAATTTAATAATTGTTCTAAAATCTCTTATTAAAGTACAAAATTCTAAGATAAACAAGATAAGAAAAGATATCCAAAGTATACACTAACTTGGCAACCACTGATAAAATATTAAAAATAAAATAATATGATGTATAGCAAAATGTAGCTGTAAACATATTGTATTAATTCATATATAGAAGTTGGAGTCACATTTTAGCTGAACCCTAGCAATTGCTTTATAGGTATAAAGCATTTAGGATAAAAATAAACATTACACAGCCTTGTGAGTCACCTTCCTCTCGCATTACTTAAAGAGTATCAAACGAAATTAGCGATGTTAGCATTGTTTAAATTACCTATATAGTGAATTTATAAACATTTCCGAAAAAAATGCCAACGGTTCGTAAATCTACATATGATTCCGAAATTTCCAAAATGGAGCAAAGCAAGTTCCACTGTATTATACTAAATCGTAAACTAATCATCTCTCGAAAAAACATGAAGCAGAGCATAAAAAGCGCCAAAAGCCCGTTTGATCTCTCCTATAGCGTCTCGCATTTAAAACACCCAATCGATGCCACGACCCGCGAGTGCTAAACATCCCGCGGCCCTTTAACGGTATACAATCCAAAATCCCATTATTCATTCTCAAAAAGCCGAGAAAAAAAACAAAGAAAAGCTCGCACGCAGGAATAAGAAAGTATATCGCCGATAGGCACTAAAGAACCGTTACAAGAGCTCGCGGCGCGCCGTCCTAACGTAATCATAATAGGCACTACTGTGCGTTATAAGCGATCGCAGTTATGTTGAAAAATCCTTACGCTGAGGCACTTCATCGCCGTGCCAGCCTGGTGCTGGAAAGCCATTTTCGCGCACATACTGAATCGCGGTGGGCCGGCTGGCGGCGGCTAAGGTTCCAAAATTTGTTTTCCTACGACGAAGGATCGTCCTACGTCTTTCCACTTGTCCTAGACGGTGGTGGGGCTGTATATAGCTTCTGTAATCCGTGCGTCGAGGGTGCGCGCGGATACGTTCTCCCGTCGACTATGTGGCTAATGTTTAGGCACGTAGCGGCTATGACTGGGGGGAACTTTTCCGGGCTGGCAGAGCGCTCTGGGGCAAACTATCTACTGGGCCGCGCGCCTCGACAGATGAGTCAAGCGAATGCTGCGAGTGTGTATTTTACACATACACACATATATGTATATATGTAGTGGGCAGATGTAGACTGTAGTAGGTGAACTAAGTGGTCTGTGATTCGATGTATAGGAGGAGCGAGAGTATCGAGGAATCGAGAGAATATAATCAGCTGTAGTTACCGCGCTTCTTTGAAAGTGTTTCTGTAGTTCGAGGAAGATATTTTTTTTATTTACTTTCATAGGGGGATCAGATTAAATACAGTATATCAAAAATTAAGTGCTGGGTATAAAAGTATTGCTAATAGCATATCAAACAATAGTTTATTTTAATGACTCTCACTTTCTCTTATTAATGCAATATAGTCAAAATAATTTGTATTTCATGTAATAAGTGCTTGAGAATAAATGTAGCCGCCAAGCGAGTATATCAAGATAAAATATTGAAGAGTTCAGAATTATTATTTTTTAGTATAATTATATCGCTGTGCCAAATTTCAAGACAATTGCGCTTCTTTTCCAAAATATTTTTTTTCGCGGAAACAAATTAAGATAATCACTTGAAAATTTAATCCAATGTTGGCCACACTAAATGTACACTAAATAAATGTAGTAAGTGGTAAAAATTTCAAGTCGATAAGTTAAAAAATTTTTTTTTTTAAATTAAAGAAATTCGAAACACATTTTCTTTAAGACCATGTGATCCCGAAAATCAACCCAATTTCATTATTTAATGAATTAACATTTGAATGTTTATTTAGAAAAATAATTCTGTCAGGTGCTCCGTATATGTAACTACTATATGCTTAGAATTTTTTTGTGATATTATATCAACATTTCTATGATCAGATACGCCCGTTTTAAAACTAGATAAAAATTCGAAAATACAGATTCCTACTTACCGACATTTCGGTTTTTATTTAATTAAATAAGTTCTGAGTAGGTTTTTGATAAAAATAGATCTGTCAGGCGCTTCGTATACGTAAATACTATACTAAAAAAATTTTTTGTGTGACTCTATTAGTGTTCGCAGAAAAAAAACCTAATTTTATTATTTAATTTAATGAAATTCGAACATTCATTTGGAAAACCAAGTCTGTCACGCACTATATATATAAATACTATACTCAGAAATTTTTTTACTGATTCTATCAGCAATTCCATGAGATTAAATGATAATTAAATAATTTTTAAATATTTTTTTCAAAAAAAGCAGGCTGTCATCCGTATATAAATATTATACTCAAACAAAATTTGGAGTAAATTCATTAGTATTTGCAAAAGATATTCACATTCTAAAATTATGTCGGTATGTCACATCACCATAATAACAAAAAAAAGACTAAAGAGGATTTAACTTAAAAAAAAAGAAAGTGTAGGTAATTTAACGACTTTTAAAAAGAAATTGATTATATTAGGTAATACGTACATATTAAAAAATAGAAAAAATTCAAAATCGTTCTTTGATTATAAAACAAAAGAAAAACGACAAATTAAACTTTGAATTAAGTGTAATTGCTACGTAATAACATGTTTAAATATAACATTATTAACGTAATACATCAAAATAATTGGCGGAATAAAATACCATACATAGTAATTCTAAAGATTTCCGTTAAACGTTATCCGTTACTTGAAATGTTGATAATGGCATTTGAAAAACAGAACTCGACAGAAATTATAATGCATTTGTTAATATTTCAAATGAAACTTCATCGAACGATGATATTATAACAAAGATTTTTGGAAATCGCAGTATGTACATCAGCTAATATAAGTATTTCACGAAAGTGTTATTTTAACACTAAGAAAATATATGTTTAAAAATTGATAATAAAATAATATTGTGCAGAATTTATAACTATACACGATCAATTAATATTTCAGTATTGATATCACCGAAAATACTGATAAAAATCAGATGAAATATAACCAAAAGTTTTTAAATTCTTAAACTCAAAATAATGGAATTTCAACAGTACACGATTAGTTGTAAAAGATATTAAGGAGTTCTCTATTCAAGCTAAAATAATTAGTGACACTATTAAAGCTGTTTGACTTGACTTCCTAATGATAACTAATAAGTTTTAAAAACAGTCGTTAAATAACGTTGAAAATTATTTAGTCAGACCTTTATTATTTAGTATTTATTCGTTCAAAAGTAATTTTAAAACATAATCTAAAAATTTTATAAGTATTTCATAGTATTGAATAAAAAATAGGTTCACTTTCTGAAATTACTTACGTAAACCCTCAGAAAACTTTAAAAAATCGCTTTTGTTATATTTTAATAATAATAGTTTCTTCAACACGGTTATTAAAAGGCTTTAAAATATATCGCGAATTCCGATTTACTATTTTATAGTACTAAATATTTATATAATAGGGATAAACAGGTAGTTTTGCTTCCTCTTAGAGGAATTTTCGTGATAGTAAAAGTTTTTGTTAAAAGTTATTATACCTCGATGAGTTAGTGTTTTTCCATCCGGTCATTTTGTTCGCTGGTTACAGTCACGTGATTTTGTGTATTATTATACCATAAAACAACAAATGTGAAAACCGTATATATACATGTTAATGCTTCGTAAAAAGCGAGTAAAAAGTTAAAAACATGAGCAAGAAAAAATAAAAATCGCGTTTAATCCGGTTACTGATGCCAGTACTTTATTAAAATACAAAGATAATTATAACATGTTGAAAAAAAATAATTATCGGGTTATGGTTAATTTTTATATTGTGATACAACATCGAAGAGGATTTATTTTACAATTTCGCCCACTATGGTTGGGGGAAGGGGGGGGGTGAGTATCTCTTCACTATCTTGGTATAACAATAATATAAGATAAATGCATTAATCGCGATCGTCATCTTATAATTAGATAGTATAAGAATAGATGTGATATAAAACACTATAGTAAATTATAAATTATATGACTCCGTAATAATAAATTGTTCTTTTAATTATTTAAAAAAAAAAAAAACGTTCGCACACTAGTGATTGGCCACAATAGAAAAAAGATGATCCTAATATTTCAAAATTTGGTTTCAATACCTGGCCCCCTTATTACTTACATTATTACAGTACATAATCTTTTTCGATCAAAAATATATGATGAATTTTCATCTGTAATATCTATTTTTAATGTAACAATCATGCCACTCAAAATATGTGAAAATTAATAAATATCACATGAACATAATTAGTCGCTGGCCTATTTGTTGTTTATAACTTTTTCAGTTTGGATTACTTTATATGTGAAAGTACCAGTAGGTGACTGTCGAAGCATATAATAGCTATTAATAACAAGTTCAAATTTATCTTTCAAAAATATAATTAATAACATTAAGTGCAAGCGGCAGATTATTGGTACTTTTACCTTATACGTTTCTCAATACGCTTGCATTAAGTTTTTCGTACACGATGCATAATCAGTCTACCTATACTCGAGACACTTTCCTAATAAGTTGTCATTGCCACCACTCACTCTTAGATAGTTGATGATTACCGCAGCACCTTACGATACAATCATTATTTCATCCAACACCGATTAGTCAATCCGTTTGGCCGGCCTTATACAATCCCTATATAATATCTTCCATGATCGCATATCATCATCCTCATTTTCGTAAATCCGTGCGGAGCTTTGCTTACGCGATATAGTTACATATATATGAGCCATTCTACAGACAATCAGACACTTCTTAGCCCAAAAATGGGAACGTATGGTTTTTGAGATCACACTTACCAAACTAGGTTTTTTTTATTCTTTAGGACATTACAAATGAAATGGAAAAGGGTGTCAAGTCGAAACCATGTGCCAACAATTAGTTACGGGCTAATTACTG
This sequence comes from Torymus tubicola, assembly GCA_035583055.1. Lineage (NCBI taxonomy): Eukaryota > Metazoa > Arthropoda > Insecta > Hymenoptera > Torymidae > Torymus > Torymus tubicola. The sequence continues at coordinate 22,056,630 of JAWWEQ010000055.1, read as the reverse complement.
ATAATGAAAAAATTACTAAAAATAGCTCTAGTTTGATCCAAAATAATTCCACAAATAACAACTCAATATGAAATTCGGAAAAATGAAAAAGAAACTAGAGAACGAGAGCTTTCCAAATCTTTTTTCCAAATTAGAAAATGTTAATTCCTTTAAAAGTTACGTGGGTTTGAAGTTGGGCTTGAAACTGACAAAAATGGTAGCAAAGGGAGAATTTGGAAAAAAATCATCAAATTCGTACATGATTCCAGTATTTCGTGAATTTGCTATCATTTTCGTCAGTTTCAAGCCCAACTTCAAACTCACGTAACTTTTGAAGAAATCAACATTTTCTAATTCGGAAAAAAGATTTGGAAAGCTCTCGTTCTCTAGTTTCATTTTTCCGAATTTCATATTAAGTTGTTATTTATGGAATTATTTTGGATCAAATTAGAGCTATTTTTAGTCATTTTTTCATTATCAGTAATTAGCCCCTAACTATAATTGTTGGCACATGGTTCCGACTTGGCACCCTTTTCCATTTCATTTGTTTAATGCCCTAAAGAATAAAAAAAATCTAGTGTGGTAAATGTGCTCTCAAAAACCACATGTTTCCATTTTTAGGCTAAGAAGTGCCCGATTTTCCGTAGAATGGCTCATATATATATACGTATATCGTAATATCGTTGCGGGTGCGCGCATTCTGCACTCTCCGCGCGAACTTTATCGAACGGACAACTCGCGCGCGCACACGTAAACCGCTACCTCTGTCATACACGGTACACCTACACGTGCGTGCATGCGCACCACGCGTTTCCCCTTTTATACCCAAGTATAAGACGTATATATGCGTATATATATGTACTGGTTGTGATCAACTGACGTTTTTCCGCAACTGTGTGTGAGTTGTGTCTGTCTGTGCGGCATACTTATATATCTATATATGCATATGAGGAATATTGAGGATGTGAGTTACAATCGGAGAGGAATAACCAAACAAAGTGCCGCCAGGTGCGCGTCGTGTGCGCGCCGCGGATGATCAGCGGTTAGCAGAAGAGAGCAGCAGCAGCTGCGGCGGCGGCGGCGGTGGAGGTGGCGGCCTGTGTATATACTCCGAGAAGAGAAACGAGGATTATTTTGACACGAGCGCACGGTAACGCGTTGTTATTGTTGTTGGCCAACTGTTCCAGACACGCGCATAAAGGTACTAAAAAAAATATATATATATATACATTTATTGCATCGTTTCTCATTACATAGGGACATAGTGAGATCAAAGATAGGAGGAATTAGAAGAGGGATGATTATGCGTGTCTAAGTGTCGCACGAAATGAAGATAAGTGTATATACAATATATACACACACGTCACTGCACGCGAACGCGCGAGCGCTGAATGTGTGCTTTCGAACGAATAGTATTACATAGTGTCGACGGCTACGACGACGGCGTTGTCGTTTAATACGCGGAAGTGTCTCGCTCGGTATCGCGCATTTCATTAAAGAGCTCCGACACTTATAGCGCGCGATCGCCTTTCACGCACACCCGCTGCACATGCAGCATGCAATTACGTAATGCGACAGCACTACTAGCAGCAGCAGCAGCAGCATCATCAGCAGGCCCATTGTTGTGCGTATATGTATACAGTATATTCGGCGCGTCGACCCACTATTATTGCCAATCTATACGCCGAAGTAAATAAGTATATAATACGAGACCGTTATAGTGCGGCGAGAGTTTAGCGCAAAACTTGTTCGAAACGCTATCGGCGGTGATGGGGAATTTGCCAGTCTCCGCAGCACGCGCGGCTCTCTGGAAATTCGACGGGTACGTATATATTATAGAGCGTAGTGGAGCGCGGCGCGGGTGAAAGTCACTTTTTCCCCCACTTTTCCAATTCGCTATGTGTGCGCGTCCATGCGCGCGCGAGTGTGTGTCTGTGTGTGTGTGTGTGTGTGTGTGTGATCAACTCTCCGCAACAGCAGGAGTAGAGGAACAAGCAGCTGACCTTTTTTGCTTTTCTCGGCATCACTCCGTTTCTGGCCCAGTAGTGCGCATTTCGACATTAGATTTAATACATACGGCCGCGAGTGACCGTCGCGCGCGCCCGCAGAGACTGGCTTTCTCAGCGGGGTGAAACGTCGACGGTAGGCTTGCAGGTTATGTTATTGGCCTGATATTTAGCTTTTCCGTCGATTTCCTGATGCACAGGGGTAGGTTGGCTTTTTCGTCAATCCTAGGGCTGGAGGTAGTGGCACATTGTGTGAGAGTGATGTGCGAAAGTTACACGCGCTTGGGGTGGATAGATTTTGTTTTTGGAGCTGGCCTGGAATGCAGTCTGCTGGCTGCACACTGACAACAGCTGGTGTGCAGATGTTGATTGTTTGCTTGTTTTGCTGTGATACCTACCAGCTCAATGATGGATATGCTTTGAATAGATCTGCCTGTTGTGTGTTGTAATTGGGGGACCGAGAGATTGCTGTGCGCCAGTGATAGTGGCTGTGGGATTTAATGTTGCGAAATCTTCTTGGCTATTTTAAGAAGTTCAGGTTTTTTCAAGCTATTGGGAGACTGCATGCTATGTTGACACATTCACTGATGGCTGTTTTTTTAGTCATCTCTGTTATTTTTACCATATTTGTTATTAATAAATAGCATTGAGACTTATTTATTTTCAGAATTTTATATTTAAATTATAACTTGTACAGAGCTTTCAAATGCAAGCCAAATAATAAATTGTTTTTCAAGAATTTCATAAATAATCGATGGCTATAAAATAATTTTTATCTAATTAGAAGCTTGTTTACATATTTACAGAATTTTATATGATTTATTGTTTGTAAACAACACTATAATAAAATTGAGATTGATATTTTTGTTTACTATTTTTTGTAAGAGTTGAATTAACACAGAAAAAATGCTTGATATGTTATTGATTAAGTACTATAAATAGAAAATTTTAGTTATGTTAAAAAATGTTAAAAATACAACACATAATGTTTCAGTACTCTTAAGAATATTTATCAATATATGTTATTGATTCTGTTTTGTTTTTTTTAGGAATTCGCTGAAGCAATCTATCTGGAAATGATGAGCCACAGAGTAGAACGCTCTAGAGCAGAAGGCAATTTTATCTACTTGAAGAATTTTTATAACTGAGAAATACTTTTGGCTATTAGAGCTGTGTTAAAAGTAACCTAATCAAGATGCCGCAGATAGATGCTGTACCCCTGGCCAACAACCAAAATGTTGCTGTTGCAGACAACAATCATAATCTGCCAGCAGCAATTGCTCCTGTTTTTACCAATAACAACAATAGGGGAAGAAACAACAATAATCAAAACCCATTGTTCAGCGTACGAGACAGACTGTTTCATGCATTGTTCATCAAATCTGCTTTACTCTATGCTAGAACCTTCCCAAGACCAGTAAGACGATTGATAGAATTTGTTGTTTTATTAAAGGTAAATAGGGAAATATTTAATGTTTTATACTTCATTTTAATATATATTTTCGGTATGTATTTTATTAAAAACAATACTCATTAATAAATAACATGTATTTATTTTCAGGCAATAATGGCATTTTTTGTGCTTGTTTATATACATGTAGTGTTTTCGCGAACACCAGCTAATTGTTTAGAACATGTTAGAGATGATTGGCCAAGAGATGGGATTCTCAGGGTAGAAATATTAAGGAATGCTGGAGAAGATTATAGTATAGAGAAGAGTTATGCCAAGGAAGAAAAATTACGTCAAGAAAAAGTGGAAGACTTAAGTAGTGTTTTAGGAATATTAGCTAGAGATGGGTTAGTACAATAATTGTCACATATTAGACCTATAAGTTCCATGCATTTTGAATGATATGTGTTTAAGATGTGTCTTCTGCACCCTTTACTATTTATTATCTATAAATATTACAATAGCATAAAAATAGACTATTTTCATTGGTAAATTTTAAAACTGGTATTTATTATTATTTCTATCTTCAGGATTGTCAAAAATTTATTTTTCATTTCATTTATTGACAGTTTTTCATAAATTGTTCTTACAATAACATCAATATCTGTTAATATTCATCAATCTAGTCTTAGAGATTGCAATATGTATCATAATTATAATTAATATAATTCTTTAAATTAATTGACTGTGATAATTTTAAATCCATTTTTTAACTTTTAATTTAAACTATAGAATATTTAAAACTTTCTATAATTTATTTAAATTTATTATATATTTATAGGTTTATAAATATAGAACCATCAGCAGTGGACGATGATCAAGGTACTCATGGATCTAATGAAGGATTACAAAATTTGACAATGTCTGATAAGGAGTTGAATTTACATGGTGCCACTTTAGACAACATGCAAAATTATAGTACAGCAACTGCAGGCATTGAATCTTTTTTATCAACTAATTGGAATGGATATACTAAAGATCATATAGATCCAACAACTTCTGAATCCATCAAATTACAAGATAATTCAACTGAAGAAAGTAATGAGACGCCTATACGCGATAATGTTATCCAGCCTTTAAAGGATCAAGTTTCTGAGGTTGAAAAAATTGTGAAAGCAGGTAAAAATTACTAAGCTATATATCCTAAAAAAATTTATAAATGTCTTTGATATAATTAGACATTAATGATTAACGAATTTTAGTTTTTCCAGAGGACGAGTACATTGTTGAATATTCTTTGGAGTATGGGTTTTTACGCCTTTCACCTGCTGCTCGTCAAAAGTTAAACATTCCAGTCAAGATCGTTACATTAGATCCCGCAAATGATAAGTGCTTTGGCGATGCGTTTTCAAGGCTTATCCTTGATGAATTTTTAGGCTATGACGATCTTTTAATGGCTAGTATTAAAACATTAGCTGAACATGAAGACAACAAAGGGTTCTTAAGGTAAAAAATGTTCTTATTATTTTACATGGTATCTATATTAACTATTCGCATTATTAAAAGAATTATATATAGAAATATAAGAAGTATAATTTAACAATAAAATTTGGTTTGAAGAGTAATTTCTAAAAATATCTAAAATTAATTCGATTTAGTATTTTTAATAATAATTACAATTTATAATAAAGATATGAGGCGTTTAACGTCAAACCTCTGAGTGCGGCATGGAATCATGTCGTTTTCAGTTGGTGTTTTAAGGGATAAACTGCTCCCACAAAGTGATAATCAGGTGATTTTGATGTATTTTTTTCAACTTTTCGATAATAGTATCAGTTTTTTTTAAAATTATGATTCAAGAGTGTTTGTTGCACGATATCGCCAAAAAATAAAAAAACGCTTTTTTTAGAAAATGGCTATATCTATGTAAAATTCCTCTTTTGAACAAGCAAGTAAAAAAATAAAAATATAGTGTTTGAGATATAGCACATTTTATATTTTTTCAAGGTCAAATTAAGTAAATTTTGGAAAACTGATAACACTATCGAAAAGCTGAGAAAATAATACACCGAAATCACCCGATCATCATGTTTTTAAGTGCGTTTTAGCACTTCAAACACAAACCGAAAAAAGCACAATTCCGCGCCGCGCTGGGAGTTTTGATGTGAAAAGCCTCATATATTTCATTATAAATAGATGTAGTGATTTCATTTATAAAACTTTTACGTTGAAAATATTGTTTAAAAAATTAACTGAATATACATTTATAAATCGAGTAGAGTTCTTAAGATATCTTTTCAATTATTTTATTTGATATTTGATGAAATATTATATAGTTAATATTAGTATTTAAATGTTACTATTATACAGTTAATTAAATTATAACTTCACTATTAATTTAAACTATTCTATCTAAATTATAACTTCATTATTAATTAAAACTATTCTTAAAGATTAAATATTTCCGAACACAAGATTAAAATATGAAAGGCAAAATTTAAATATAAAATTAAGATTATGCTGTTCAATCCAAATTTTAATAATCTAATAATAAGCAGAATTTATAACTTCTGGATTACCAATGTGTTTGAAATTTAAATGAACTTTATATAATGACTCTTTAGGATAAAAAAAGAGACTTATGTTATTTAAATATCTAAGTTAAACTGTTTTGATAAAAATTATGCTTCTTTAGTTTTCGGGATATTAAAGTTACGAAAATGAAGAGGGAAGATTCTTAAAGTACACAGACAAAATTCAACAAGGGATGTCGGAATTAATTACAAATTTCTACATTGAATTTTAAAGTATTTACATTGATTTGAAAATTGTGCAACAAAATTAACAAAATTGGAAAATTGAAGAATACAATTTAAAATACTACAATGTCTGATTCTATATATAGACTCTAAAATATAATTTTTTAGTTACTTCTTCCATTTTTATGGTTTATAATTTCCTAAGAAATCAATATATTGTTTAATGAAATAAAATTAAAATTAACGCTCTCTCTGCCTAATTTGGTAATTTCGAGCATTTTTGTAATACTTACAAAGCTATAATTAAAGGTGCATTATTTTTATCAGATAGACCTTTTTGTAAATTAAATATTTTGAATAATGATATATGGACAAAATTGCAATGCAATAATGCACATTTCAATATTCCGTGAGATTAGCGTATTTATACCCCAAATTGTGAGAAGTTCATATTAAGCAAAAACAACATATCATATATTAAAAATATTACAACGTATACATTTCTTATAGGAATGTTGTTACTGGAGAGCATTACCGTTTTGTGAGCATGTGGATGTCAAGGACTGCCTACATAGCTGCATTTTTCATCATGTTGATTTTTGTAAGTTTATATATTTCTTTTAAATTAATCAATTTTTGTACACAGAATATCCGTTTTATTTTATCTTTTCAAAACCTTTTATTTAAACGTACACAAATCAAATATTTTTGTTTCAATACTGTGTGCACCAAAAATGATTATTTGGTATAAAACTGCAACAATATAATTATTTTAATTCAGAATCTTTTTCATGATAATTGATTGAATATATATTAAATAGAATGAAATACTTTATGCTGATAAAATAGAGAACTTTTGTACCATGCTGTGGGAATACAGTAATTCGAATGATGATTTCTGTAAGTCCAACAGATGTAAAGTTGTTGGTGTGTGTATATTAACACAATTTACTGATAATATGAAACAAAATAAGTTTCTGTGATAAGTTAATCAATAACTAGAGTAAAAAATATATAAACATGTTCCTTTTTACTCATTAATATGAGTGAAAATAAATGTTTCAAAATATTAAAATAAATTTTATCAGTACGATTTGAATTCGAGATTTTCATTTTTACATATATCGTTATATTGCGTGAAATATGATCCTACACCAGTCTTAAAGCAAAACAAATGAAGAATACAAAATGGAAAATGTAATCTCGTTTTAGAATTTGTATTTTTTCGAGTATAATATTAGTATTGTTTTCCAAGATGTATAATGTTAGGATTGTTTTCCAAGAATCGATTTTTTTTATTAATTTAAATTTATAATATTCATGGATGATTCTTTGATAGGCGTATTACCGGTATTACGCTCATGTGGCACTAAAAGTATGTACTTTAAAGATCATTTGTTGTCATTTCCTTTCTGTATAAAGTGTATTTATAGGACTACGTAAACAATAACCACCTATCGTTATCTTAAAAAGTGTACACGTATATGCACGCCACCTCGTTCGTCAATAAATCTTCCAAAAGGGTTTAAAATCCGAATTCGCCGATCCCCATATATATAGCTTCCCGCCACACATTTTTCACGCAAGCTCTCATCTTCGCAGTTTGCGCGGGCGCACCCGTCAAAGCGACATATGACGAAAAATACAGTCTCGCTTGTATACGCTCCAAAAAGCAACAGCTCTGTTCGCTATACACTTGCAAGACGACACGGGCAATTCATTCTAACTAACCGCGTGTATATACGCGTGTACCCCTCAACGTATATGCATGCTCACGGGGACGACCCCGCCTCGGCCTATAAATCAGCGTTATTAGGAGCGCGTCTTATTCGTACGCGCGCACACACACGCGACTCTGGTCATTTCGTATCAAATTATCGCGGATGGGGAATACGCGCGGCAGCGCACAGCAGCAGCCCGGATGTGTCGTTGAACTCCCCATGCGTCGTTGCGGGCGCCGGCCCGGTATATGCATGCCCTTTCCTTGATATGATCCTCGTCTATATATAGAGCCGATGGAAATGCTGTTGGTTGGTTCTTCGTCAGGTTATGATCGGATGGGGGTGCGGATGAATTTTATTCGACGAGGAAATGTCGTTCGTTATAATATTGATTTTTATATGCATATAGATAATTTTCTAAAATATATAGTTTAAATAATTATTGTTTATGGATATTTATAAGATTAAATTTGAAGATGCACATGGCTGTCCCAATTAAATAACAATTAAGGAATAGGTTAAACTAATAGAAGCATACCGAATCCATGCATACTTGAGTATCTAAATTTACCTGTGCACATAGAGCGCTCATTTTAGCTACGGCAGCATAACGTTACTGCATGCTAATACAGCATTGTTTGTTGATACTAATAGCGTATGAATTTTAGCACGCGCAGTATGATACTCCTCGCTGCT